>JAVIAB010000092.1:12546960-12624460 GCA_032433765.1 Megaustenia siamemsis
TTTTAGCTGCTATTGGAAATGGTAGCGAAATGTATGTAAACTTGACTTGAACGTCACATGTCCAGAAATTAGGTTGATAAAAAAAAACTCCGTGACAATATAGGTTTATGATAGAGATGTCACTCTTAGGGTTCATGTTAGCATTATTTTTAAAACTCATAAGTTAACTAAATGTCAAGATTGAGTTTTGTTTTGCAAAATTTGACATAAAAGTCATCTAGAATTGAATTCCGCATTGAGCCTTGGTCTGAGAGGTGACAGAACAGCGACTAGATAATACATTATGCAAATGTGACAGATTTATTTAACGTCATGCTTTAGCAGAATTAGTTGAGTTGGGAATGATTTGAGAAACATCAGCGCAATCTCCAGAAATACTGAGAGAAACACCTAGAGTGAGAAACAAAGAGATAGAAAACAAGATCAATAAAGATATAAGTTAGAGATCCAGAATAACATAGTGAACTTCAAGCTAGACCGGCGATAGTTTCATTGAAAAGCGTTTCCGTTACATTCAGAAGTGTTGTGCTTCAGTACAATAGTAAGTAGATTAAGAGTAGCATTTAATACGGCAAGACATAGATATAGAATAGCAAGTGTCAAGCAAGAAGTAATATTAGATTAGAAGAAAGATATAATTAAAATGTCACAGACAATATGTACCAAGAGATGTCTCAAATATAACCGGTGTTAACCTCTTGAGCGCATCCAGATTAAAAAAAAAAAAATATCTTTACGACATATGGTACCATTGCTGGTGTGTGTTGAGGGGCTCACGATAGAACTAGAGGGATAAAGGCTGCTTGGTGAAGCAGTCGCCACGACGTGTGAGACTCGGGATTTTTATTTCACACCCCGATAGAACAAATCTGTTCTGCCTACCGCGGGCTTCGAACATCATACGCAGGCTTTTCAGCCAGCGAAACAGCGGTTTTAGCCGCTCGGCCACGCTCACCTCGCATCCATATTAAGAACATTAATTTTGGAATTAGACTTATAATTTAGATGTTCTCCACTATACTTCATGTGTACAACCGATGATCAAATACACTTGTGTAAGCAAAATTCATAGTCTATGATTATTGACTATATGAATCCAAGTCAAGAGATTGTTACGTCATGTGATCTATGTGTACAAATTATGAAAATATCCCAACTCTGTATCAATAAATAGTAAACATTTCCAGTCAAAAGATATTACTTTGGAGGAAACTAAAATATACTATCACAGACAGACCCTGTAGGTGGATATATCATAGATACAGAGACATGTGTAAAGTGGATAGACCTGAGACGCAGATATCTATCTGTAAGGTGGATTTATCAGATATTCGGATCATACGGAGACTTCTATGAAGTGGATAGTTCACAAATACGGAGACATCTGTAAAGTGGATAGTTCACAAATACGGAGACATGTGTAAGGTGGATAGTCTAGAGATACAGAGACATCTTTAGGTTGGATATTTCACAAACACGGAGATCTGTGTAAGGTGGATATTTCACAAATACGGAGACCTGTGTAAGGTGGATAGTTCACAAATACGGAGACCTGTGTAAGGTGGATAGTTCACAAATACGGAGACCTGTGTAAGGTGGATAGTTCATAAATACGGAGACCTGTGTAAGGTGGATAGTTCACAAATACGGAGACCTGTCTAAGGTGGATAGTTCACAAATACGGAGATCTGTGTACAGTGGATAAGTAAGAAATACGGAGCACTGTTTAAGGTGGATAGTTCAGATATACGGAGACCTATGTACGGTGGGTAGTTCAGAGATATAGAGATATCTGTAAGATGGATAGTTCAGAAATACGGAGACATGTGTAAGGTGGATAATTCAGAGATACGGTGAAATCTGTAAAAAATGTTCCACATGCGGGAGAGAGGCTGAGTGATGGCACAGCTGTTTGTTTTATCTTAAAACAAAATTTTAGTTCTAATCTCGGACACTTTGCATCGTTTATAGCCGAAGATCTCCCAGAGCCTACTACACTCCATTTATTCTTAAAATCAATATTTAATGGAAGTGGTTTTAATTTGTGACATAACACACAATGTAAAATTGTATAGCAGTAGTCAAATTTTTTTTTTTTTTTGGGGGGGGGAAGGGGGGGGGGGGGGGGGTGTGTGTCTACTTTTTTCATCATTATCATTGAGTGCCGTCTCCGCATCGAAGGATGGCTACCATGGGGCGCCAATCCACTCTATTTCTTGCTTTGATGATGCAGGTTGTCATAGGCTGACTTGTCCATCTTTTGATGTTACTCGTCCACTTTAGTCTTGGTCTGCCTCTGCCTCTTTACCTTGTATTTTCCCTTCCAAGGTTACTTATAGTAGACTGTTGTGCCTTTTAATATAACAAACAAATCATTTGTCTTGTTTGAATTGTATTTAGTAGTTCTCTTTTCATATTTAGTTGTTTTAAGACTTCATCGTTTGTTATCTTTTCTTTCCATCCAATTATATCTAATCTTCTATATATCCACATTTCAAAGGCTTTAATTTTATGTTCTGTTTTCTAGACTAATGTCCATGTTTCTGCACCATACAGGAATATTGAGAAGATATAACATTTTGTTATCTTGTAATTACTTTAGACGTAAATAGAAGACGATTGTGTTTTTAATCTATTTGGAAAAAAACGCAAATGAGCAAATCTACTAAAATATCTGTGATTAATATAAAACTGTAAATGACAAAGGAAATTGGAAGCGGAGATGCATATCGTGGGCCAGACCTGTACTTCCTGACGATGGGAGGAACGACGTGGGTTGGAGCAGTACTCTTTTTCCAATAGAAGTCTTTGCTAGCAGACGGTCTCTGGCCAATCAAAAAAGCATGTTATTTGAATAGTATGCGATTGCAACAAATTGAGAACATCGAAGAATTGTGGTCATAAACTACTTCTTTGTAAAGTTGGGAGAAAGAAGACTCAAGAGAAAAGAGGCAAGACCCATGCTTTCTTGTCCATTCTCTAGCGAGATGTTTTATTCCAATATTGGCAAGACCAGCAACAAAGGAAGCAGTTCAGAAAAAAAAAAACCAGCACTGGACAGTCAATATCAACGATGGGCATTTGCCTTTCTTTCGCAGCCCGTGAATACATTAAAGATCTACGACAGTGATTTTTAAAAATAAACAATTATTACAAAGACTAACAGATACAATTCATGGCTTCTATATACTTTACATACAACATTCAAGTAGATATTCCTTTTGTTACACATTTCTCCATTAACAGAAATGGTGATACAATTAGAGTCTAGAATGATTATAGTCATCTCAGAAACTAAGTTTCAAATATTCATGAAAACAAACCATATTTTCAATCTTATATTTTAAATCTCGTACTTTAAATCTAATATTTTAATCTCTTATTTTAAAGCTTATATTTTAAATCTAATATTATAAATATTGTATTTTAAATCTTATATATTAAATCTAATATTTAAAACTAATATTTTAAATCTTGTATTATAAATCCCCCTATTTTAAATCTTATATTTTAAATCTCGTATTTTAAATCTTGTATATTAAATATTATATTTTAAATCTCGTTTTTTTTTGCCCGTGATAAACCACGGTACATAGAAAACAATAAAAAAAAAACGACAAAGTTTGACTGCATATGTCAACACATGAGAACATTTTATTATCAAGTGCCCGCTGTTTATAAATAAATGGTCATTCTGTTGCAAAAACAAAGTACTTGACAGTTTCTACTATTGGGGAAACATTTAGCTCACATGAAATATTAATGACAGCGATAACAACTGTCATAACATAGAATGTGCGCTGTCATAACTCGCACTAGATGCAATCAATGGGGGGTCATACAGTGTCAGGGGTGAGGTCAAGGGGCCAGCTCATGACCTTATGGGTATTTTGAAGAGAACACTTCTGCTGAATGATAGAATGATAAATGGGTACTGATGAAACATGCGTGACATGGTCACGTGAGATTAAATGTTTTTCCTAGATCAGTCCATAGGAAAATACAATAATTGGTAGACAGACTTAAAAATATTTAGAAAGAAAAACAATTATCAGACTAGCAAAATAGACATGCACACAGATCGACAGACACTGCTAAGTTAAACATAAGGTAAAGGTACGAGAGACACGCAAGGTTTCTGTTTTGAGATTGTGGCTCTGCCCTATGTGCCGCCTTCGGCTCGAAAGGACAATAGATAGAAAGGTACGAGACTTGAATCAGGGTCTTAGCACCCTGGCTTTTTTTTACCCGTTTGTCCTCGGCTGCTACCCAGAAGTGTTCGGAGATTGCTGTCTTGTATCGCTTCTAGCATCCACACTCACGAGAGAGGCGTCATATCTCACCTTCCCAGAGTATGAACCCTGGTATATATTTCTGCAGCGGCGTGGTTTTCCCGACAAGGCATGCGGGGTTCTCGTAAACATAAGGAACAGATTTAGACAATCAACAAACTTGCATTTTCTCTCACATCCACACATGGTGTCTGAAATTCTCACATGACATTTGACATCCTCACACGTCGTCTGACATCTTTATAAAACATCTGACATCCGGACACATCGTACGATTTCCTCATATGACGTCCTACATCCTCACATGAACTCTAACATACTCACATGAACTCTAACATTCTCACATGATCTCTAACATCCTCACATGACCTCTAGCATCCTCACATGACCTCTAACATTCTCACATGACCTCTAACATCCTCACATGACGTCTAACATCCTCACTTGACCTCTAAAATTTTCACATGTCCTCTAACATCCTCACATGACCTATAACATTCTCACATGACCTCTAACATCCTCACATGACGTCTAACATCCTCACATGACCTCTAACATTTTCACATGTCCTCTAACATCCTCACATGACCTCTAACATTCTCACTTGACCTCTAACATCATCACATGAGCTCTAACATCCTCACATGACGTATAAAATCCTCACATGACCTCTAACATTCTCACATGACCTCTAACATCCTCACATGACGTCTAACATCCTCACTTGACCTCTAACATTTTCACATGTCCTCTAACATCCTCACATGACCTATAACATTCTCACATGACCTCTAACATCCTCACATGACGTATAACATCCTCACATGACCTCTAACATTTTCACATGTCCTCTAACATCCTCACATGACCTATAACATTCTCACTTGACCTCTAACATCATCACATGAGCTCTAACATCCTCACATGACGTATAACATCCTCACATGACCTCTAACATTTTCACATGTCCTCTAACATCCTCACATGACCTATAACATTCTCACTTGACCTCTAACATCATCACATGAGCTCTAACATCCTCACATGTCCTATAACATCCTCACATGACCTCTAACATCCTCACATGACCTCTAACATCCTCACATGACCTCTAACATCCTAACGTGACCTCTAACATCCTCACATGACCTCTGACATTCTCACATGACGTGGAGTGTTGTGGTAGCTGCAGTTTTGTATTCTCAGACCAAGGTGTCTAACATTTCAAGATTTAACAAATACGCTAGGGCGCTATCCACAAGCCAGAATGTAGTTGGAATGTGGGGTTAGTATATATATATATATATATATATATATATATATATATATATATATATATAATATATATATATATATATATATATATATATATCCATTTTCAAATACTGGACGAGCGTTGAATTATCTGTTATAATCCATTCGCCAATCGAAGTGAGATCCTTAAATAAGGTGACCAGTTGTCCTAATTTTTCCGGGACAGTACAGATTTTTAACTGTTTTTTCAACTTTTGACCAGGATTGTTACTGTCCTGAATTTGTTCCTGATTTTGGACGATTTTTCAGGTTTTGTACAGATTTGTTAAAATACATTAGGGATACAAACGTTTACCAATTTTGCCTATATGACTTCGACTTAATAATATACATTATTCTGTTGTTGTGTAGAAAATGTTTAAAAAGTCGAAATGGCTGTTCATTTCGCGAAACAGTAACAGTAAAATGCGCTACAAGTCCAAGTTTTAAATTGTGTATACAGAAACTGAAACTCAACAAGTAGCATCTTTGCGGCCACGGCATTTCATATTGTTACTTTCGTTTACCGATGAACTAATTCTTTTTATTGTGTTGTTTAGTGATAGAGGTTATTTCATTCATTAGATTTTATTTACATTGTGCTATTAATAAGTTACTTGACATTTTAATGTTTAAGAATTTATGCTATGCTTATTGTATAGTTATATAAAATTATTATTTCAACTATAGTTAGTTTGTAAAGTTTGTTATTGTTGCAACAAATAATATTAAAACGTAAATTCAGTTTTAATCAAGATTTACAAAAGGAATACCCTTTTTAAAAAAAAGTTTTACATCAGACTTCACTGTCAGATGTAGCATATGTGCCTCTGGGTTTTCGATTAACCGTAGTGGACGTGGTGACATTAAGAGTCACATAAATAGTCGGAGAGAGCCGTCGCTACAGCTGCATCAAGCTCGTTGTTAACAACATTTTGTCGAGCTAAACAGATTGGTGACAATGAGTAACAATTAGCTGCTACAGAAGGTGCATTTGCCTATCATACAGTGATACACAATCATACAGTGAGACACAATCATACAGTGATACACAATCATACATTTAGATCTATGGACTGCACATCAAAATTACTTCAGGTTACTTTATAACAAAAATTCGCTTGTGCACGTGCGAAAACAGAAACCATTATTCGAAATGTGTTCACATCTCATGTTCAAAACGAGTTGAGATGTGACCTAGAAAACTCAAAATTTATTTCCATACTGACAGATGCATCCAACCACAAGGAAATCTAGATTTGTCCTTTGCTTGTCAGATACTTTGATCACAATAAGAGGCTGAATGTTAAAATATTAGAACTGAAGTCATTGTTAGGAGAAACATCTGATATTGTTAGTAGTTTTATTAATGTCTGTCTAACGGGAAAATGTTTAGAAAGGAAAGTAGTTTAATTATGTGCAGAGAACACAAATTATAATTTTGGGGACGCTGAAAGGAAAGGAAAGAACAATGTTTTCATAAAGCTGAAAGAAAACCTTGGACATAGTTTGATAGGTGGTGGTTGTGCATGTCATATTTTCCACAACACTGTTCGAGTAGATACAGATGTATTACCTATTGATGTTGAGATTATTATTGTTAAAATGTATCTGCTCTTAAAATCATACACAGTTAGAGTTGAAAGTCTCAAGGAGTTTTGCCAGTTTGTGGACACAGACTTCCAGATGATTTTAGGTTATGCACAGACTAGGTTTCTTGCACTGCTGCCTGCTGTTGATAGGGTTCTTCACATGTTCTTGCCTTTAAAATCCTATTTTCAGTTTCAAGACAGATGCCCGGTCTTTATACAAAAATTCTTTGAAACCCCCTGTCTGAAGCATGGCTTATTTTTGTTCACAGTCAGGCATCCTCTTTCCACGAAGCAGTGCAGAAAGTAGAGGGACAGGTGGTCACTGTTTTTGAAGTCATTGACAACATCAACGGGTTGAGAACTATCTTGGAGTCCAAACTGGAAGATGGTTTCTTGCCATCATGAGTTAAGCTAATTCTTGAGGAGCTGGAAATGGAAAGAATTCCACAGGATGATGTGAACAAGTTTAAAGCCAGTGTTTCTTGATTTTATGAAACAGCTTTAAGTTATTTGAAGAAATGGGCTGCAAATAATTTTCAAAACCTTGAGGCCTACAGTTGGGTAATGTTGAACAGAACACCAACTTGTTTTCACTGATGAACAGCTTGTGGACAAATGATAAAACACATCTAAGTGTGGACAATTTAAAGACCATGTTGAGCACCAAAGTGAACAGTGAGCAAACATGTGTTGAATTTTTTAAGATGCTCCAAACAGAGAAAGATCTTTTTTTAAAATATCCACTCATCAGAACAGTACAGCAACTCTGCTTCACCTTCCATTTAAGTGAGCATCACTCATGAGAACAGTCCAGCAACTCTGCTTCACCTTCCATTTAGGTGAGCATCACTCATGAGAACAGTCCAGCAGCTCTGCTTCACCTTCCATTTAAGTGAGCATCACTCATGAGAACAGTACAGCAACTCTGCTTCACCTTCCATTTAAGTGAGCATCACTCATGAGAACAGTACAGCAACTCTGCTTCACCTTCCATTTAAGTGAGCATCAGTCATGAGAACAGTACAGCAACTCTGCTTCACCTTCCATTTAAGTGAGCATCACTCATGAGAACAGTACAGCAACTCTGCTTCACCTTCCATTTAAGTGAGCATCACTCATGTTTTTCTTAATCTCCTGAGAACGTTTTGTAAGCCTATATTGTTGGGAAAAAGATATCGCGGACGAGAAAGAGAAAATACTGGATAGCTTGGTGTCATGGCATGGAAAACAGTCAACAACACAACTGATACGATGCACTGTGGATAGAAACATTGTGGATAGACATGATCGCCTACGCCAACCAGTATGGCACATGATGGTGATATTATAATGTGTTTTAATTAGTTTTAAAATATATGTATTATTCACTTGAAAATGACGGAAGAATTTTTATTTTATTCATGAAAAATTTAAGTCAAATTAATCCGTCCCAGATTAGGGTTTCAAAAATATGGTCACTTATCCTTAAACCAATAGTGCAGCATAAATGTAATGTAATTACCTTCGTCGAGTCTTGGAGCCATAAGGAGAAATACAAAAAAAGCTATGCAGAAAAAATAATCGACAAAATGATGTGGTTAAAGTATCACGTAATAAGTGGACAACACAAATGAACTTTTCGGCTCAATAGGCCTTCAGCAGAAACAAATATACAACACAGCACAGAGATATGTATTTAAAATAAAAAAAAAATAAAAATAATTATAATTATAATTTCGAACTAGAAATAAAAATAAAAATAGAAATAAAATGACTTCCCTGTAAAGGTCCATGTTGACAGAATCCATTAGTACCCCACGATCAGTTCCATTCTGTCCACATCGAAGTTTACAGGGAAGTCTTTTATTCCTATTTTTATTTCTCATTCTAGTTTCAAATTAATATTTTTTTAGTATTTTTTTTTTAATTTTAAATACATATCTGTATGTGTGTGTTGTATGTTTGTTCTTGCTGAAGGTCTATTGAGCCGAAACGTTGTTCCAGCTTGTGTCGTTCACTTATTACGTATATCTATAGTTACAGTTTTTTGGTATTTTTATTTCTATATATTTGTATTAATTTCTCCTTACAGTTAGCTTCACAGCAGCTACGCATTTATATGCATGTCTTTGCTTAGACCCTTGGAGCCAGTACACTGGCTGTTGTTGACTCCTACCTGGTTAGATCTCACTCTTATCTTGGCTGAACAATTTAATTTTCTGGGTTTTTTTTTCATATCAAAGTCACGAGTTGTAATTTCAACCATTTTGTTACTAATGGGTATCATTCTCCATCTGCTATTGATGTCTTCTGTTCCCAACATGTCGTGTCACTTTTTGTTGTTGTATTTAAGATATTTAAGAGGACAAAACATAATTAAATGTGTACATATCTGTCTAGACCAAGAACATGAATTCGATCGAGTAAACAGAGAACAGCTGTGTGAGATAATAACAACATATGGAGAGTAAGTAAAAAAAAAGTAAAGTACCCGTCACTTTAAGTGGCGTATAGGGAATATGGTGTTAGTGACCCTATATTTTACAGACCTTGAGCACAAGATTTTTGGGGGTAATGTGGTCGGTATTACACCCGTGCTGCTTTACTTTCCCAGAAAAAAATCCGGTACCCATTTTTAAGGCTGGGTGAACCCGGAAGCCGTCGGTTGGGATCGAACCCTAACCCTTGTGCTTTGTAGTCAAGTTCACTAACCACTGAGCTATCGCGGCTCCATATGGAGAATAAGCCAACATTTAAATAACCTAATTAAAAGTCTCTACAATAACAGTTGCTGCATATGTAGAACAGAAGAATTGTACACAAGCCACCTCTAAGTTAGGTCAGGTGTAAGACACTGGTGTGTACTATTTCCCCTACTGTTTATTATCTTCATGTATTACATATGTAAATTATCACAACTGGACCAAAAAATTGTCCAACAAGGAAATAACTCAGCGGTAAAACGGGCACTACAATACAATCTTCATTCCAACGTTGTGCTACCAATGTCAAACCTGGACCTCAGATGTAAGAACAATAGGAAAAATAACCTTTTCAGAGATGAGATGTGTTAGATGCATGACATGAAGTACCATGAAAGATAAGTTCAGAAACGAAGATTGAAAAAAGCCAAGGAATAATCCCTGCCATATAGTAAATAACGGTTGGCTTACCACGGCAACAGCCGGGGTTCGTACCCTGGCGAGGACACCTGGGTTTTACTAATTCCCTAAAAATTAGTAGGAGCCGCGATAGCTCAGTGGTTAGTGAACTGGGCTACTACGGACAAGGGGTAGGGTTCGATCCCAACCGACGGCTCCGGGTTCACCCAGCCTTAAATGGGTACCGGATTTTTTCTGGGAAAGTAAAAGCAGCACGGGCGTAATACCGACCACATTACCCCAAAATATCATGTGCTGAAGGTCTGTAAAATATAGGGTCACTAACACCATATTTCCCTATACGCCACTTGGCGTGACGGGGGTACTTTACTTATATAGTAAATAAAGAAACACCAGACAAAATGATTTGGCCACTTGATAAGTAGAAAAATCAAAACATAACACAACGAATCTTCAATAAATGTTGCAAGAAGAGCAGACCCAGAGCCAACCACGAAGTAAATGAACTTATGGAATATTAGAAATAGTAGAAAACATATTAGTAGAAGATTATCTGATTTACATATTATCGTGGCCTGGATGTCTCTTTTCATGTGTTGAATTCCCTACTCCACTTCACTCTAGTCATGTGCCTTTGTTTGAATTATTTAGTTCTGGTCCTTCATTGACTTAGAGTTGACTGAGATACTCTGTCCATCATCATCATCCAGTGCCATCTCCGCAACGAAGGTTGGCTACCATGGAGCGCCATTCTGCTTTTTCTCTTGCTTTGATGATGCAGATTGTCATAGGCTTACTTGTCTATCTTTTGATGTTACTCGTCCATGTTAGTCTTGGCCTTCCTCCGCTTCTTTTACCTTGTTTTTCCCCTCCAGGATTACTTTTAGTAGGCTGTTGTGTCTTTTAACATGGCCACAAAAATCGCATTTGTCTTGTTTGAATTGTATTTAGTAGTTCTCTTTTAATTTTTAGTTGTTTTAAGACTCCATCGTTTGCTTTCTTTTCTTTCCATCAAATTCTACCTATTCTTCTATACATCCACATTTCAAAAGCTGCAATTTTCTGTTCTGTTTTCTTGTCCAATGTTCATGTTTATGCACCATATAGGAATGTTGTGAAGATATAACATTTTGCTATTCTTAGTTTTAGCTTTGGTGTTATTTGTTTTGATGTTAGTATATTTTTCATGACATTAAAATTACTTTTTGCCATTCCTATTCTTTTTTTGTTTATTTCAGTTGTACATTTTCCATCACTGGTTATAGTATGGCCAAGGTAGTTGTAGTTCTGAACTGTCTCCGGGTCTATTCCTTCAATTTTGATATCCACGTGTAAGTTTTGAGTGTTTTCTTTGTTTATGATCATAGTTTTATATCTTTTTGATATTCATATCTAATCCACATTTTTTGCATGCCATGCGTATTTAATTAATTAATTGTACATATCATCGGTATATCTCAGGTTATTGAATACATTTCCATTAAAGTTTATGCCTGGCATCTCCGTGATGCTTTTAAAGATATATTCAGTGTATAGATTGACAAGCTTGGTGATAGGAAGCATCCTTGTCTTACTCTTCTTTTATATCAATGGGTGTAGAGTTCTCTTTGTTATATTTTATTATTGCTGTTTGTTCCCAGTATAAATTGCATGTTAGTCGTATGTCCATGTCATCTAGATGCATTTCTTTTAGGCATTCTATAAGTTGTTTGTGGTGTACTCTATCAAAAGCTTTGGTGTAGTCTATGAAGCAGGCATTAATTGGTTTGTTTACTTCTGTGTACTTTACGATTAATGTCGTCATGCTGAATATGGCTTCTTTTACCCCACTATTTTTTCTAAATCCAAATTTCTGCTCATCTAATTCAGTATTAATTTTATTTTGAATCTTTCCTTCTATAAATTTTAACAATTTTTTTGTAAAATGGCTCATTGTTCTGAAGTCACTGATTTCAACTGCAGCATTCCTTTGAGGCAATGCAGTGAAAGTTGATATTTTAAAATCATTTGATATGTATCCTGTATGGTATATGTCGATCTCTCTGTTCATTGTATCCTGTATGGTATATGTCGATCTCTCTGTTCATTGTATCCTGTATGGTATATGTCGTACTTTCTGTCCAACTTTTCGTCTGTTTTCCAAGTTTAATCTTTTTTTTTTATTTACACGTTTTGAAACTATGACTTCTTTTTTCCTGTTAATTTGTTTAACTGATTGCGCATAAATTGTGTGTATTTCTTTCGTTGTTTTTTTTTTTTTCATTTCTTCACATTTCAGTATATGTATTCTTCCTTTTGCTTTATGTCTTTTTCCATTTGTTCTAGTATCCCTTCTGTCATTAATTTCATCTTGTTGTTGCTATTAGTCACTTATATTACTGCTTTCGATCTTTGTCGAACCGATTGCTTGAACATTTCCCAACACTTTCAATGTTCGTACTTTTTTTCTCTGACGTATATTTGATTGTTTTGTAATTATCACTCAATATTTCTTTACATCTAAGAAATGCTGTCCATGTACTACTTGAATGTTGCCAATTGCTTGATACTGCCACGTGTTGCACGAATGATCGCTGAGTTGGCTGATTTATTTATCTTTATGTATATGAATATTCTAATTCTCATGTTGTTTCTTCCATAAAACAAAGTGAACGCTGCTGTGAGCCATAGCTATATAAGTTCATGACAGTAATATTTATTGTATATACATGCGTCCTTTTATATCCAATCCCTTATAAAATCCTTGAATAATATCATGACAATTAAATTCGGGTGGTTATATAATAATAGTCTGCCACATTGGCATATTTCCATATATATATGGCCCTTTTCGTCTTGTCAGACGGTCTAGTGGAGGCTATTGCGTATTTTTTTGAGGTATTGTTTTTGCCGAACAGCTTCTCTCGTGGCTAATTTTACCAATGTTTGACAAACACACGCGGTCACATAATGAACAGGTCAGGCTCGCTGGTCCACAGGGTTTACCATCCTTTTTCATGATCTCTTCTCTTCTAAGTCCTGTCTTAGAACAGTCTCAAATGTTGTTATACCGTTCCTTATACGTGCTCTCCATGATGTGCGATCACTTGCCAGATGTTGCCAGTCGTTTTCACAGATGGCGAAGTCTTTCAGAGATGATTTGCAGATATCTCTATATCGTAGTTTAGGTCTGCCGATGTGTCGTTTTCCGTGTTTTAGCTCGCCATATAGTATTTGCCTAGGAATGCGTTTTTCTTCCATCCGTTGGACATGCCCCAGCCATCTTAGCCTTCGACTTCTGAGCATCGACATGATTTATAGGGTCTTAGCACGTTGCAGGACAGTTAAGTTGGTTATTTTGTCCTGCCATTTGATGTGCATTATTTTGCGGAGACATCGCATGTGGAAGACATTTAGTCTTTTTTCCTGGTTTGAGTATGTTGTCCAGGTTTCGGATCCATATAGTAGTGTGCTAAGCACACAAGTTTGATATATTAAGAGTTTAGTCTTTTGAGTTAGTTTCGTGTTGTTCCATGCCCTTTTTGTGAGTTTGCCGAAGGTCGTAGCTGCCTTACCAATTCGACAGTTTATTTCTTCATCAAGAGAGATGGTTTGCGTAACTGTGGATCCAAGATATGTAAATTTCTGTACTGATTCTAGTGGGCAGTCTTTTAGAGTAATAGATATAGGTTTGAAGTCACCTTGATTTAGTACAGGGTGTTTATAAAGTCTCACTACACTTGGTATCTAGGTCAATTTGAAAAAAAAATGTTTATGACGTCATCACAATATGTGCTCCCACTGTCAATGAAATTTGTTGAATAAGTTTATTGCTACTGGAAATGTGGAAGATGCTCCACGATCTGGTAGGCCTGCTGTGAATGATGAAATATGTTTAGATATCCAAGACAGAATCCTTAAAAGTCCAGACAAGTCATTAAGAAAACTGTCGCAACAAGTGAACTTACCATTGAGCACATATTGTGATGACGTCATAAACATTTTTTTTCAAATTGACCTAGATACCAAGTGTAGTGAGACTTTATAAACACCCTATATTACTGTCTTCTGAACATTAATTGACAGTGAAAAAAGGTCGCATGCTTTATCCAGGTTGTTGATCAGCGACTGTAGGGTGGCCTCACTATGAGCGACTAGGGCTGCATCGTCAGCAAATAAAAATTCTTTAAGTAGGGCAACATTTGTTTTGGTTTTGCTCCTAGTCGTGCTAGGTTGAACAGTGAGCCATCTGGTCTAGTGCGAATGTAAATATCTCCTGAGCTGTTTTCGAAGGCGTAATTTAGGAGGGCAGCAAAAAAATATACCAAAAAGGGTGGGGGCGAGGACACATCCCTGTTTCACTCCTTTGTTGACTTTGAAATTCTCTGATGGACTCCCATCAAAATGGACTTTGCCATTCATGTCTTCATGGAAGGAAATTATCAGCCTAAGTAATTTAGGAGGGCAGCCTATGCCTTCTAACACCTTGTAGAGACCATCTCTGTTTACTGTGTCGAATGCCTTTGTGAGATCCACAAAGGCAATATAGAGCGGCATATTTTGTTCCCGACATTTTTCCTGCAGTTGTCTAAGAGTGAAGTCCATATATTGCCGCTGATAACGAGGAAGAATGTGAAGAATTTAGTGAAGTTTTACCACAACAGAAGTGAACAATCAGAACAATTAAAGGTACGTCATTACATTCAAGAACGTCATTACAAGACCAGGAAACAACAGAACAAGTGGAAGAACAAATGCGAGCGTCAATGTCCTCATAACACGGGCAACAGAAGAAACATTTACAGGGACTCGCAGAACAGCGCAACGAGGTCGAAATTCACGACACAAAAAAACCGTATATATATATATATATATATATATATATATATATATATATATATATATATATATATATATAATACAATGGGAACGACTTGAGCATTTAAACCAGATTGATGGTATACTCACGATATGAAGAAAGGAGCAATCATTGATACATCTATCAAATATAAATGATAACAGAACACACAGCGGTCATGATAATAACGTTAAAGGAAGTAGCAACACCCGGTAGAAGTAAAAAAAAAAATGAAAGAGTCACTGAAACACTGAAAGCTAATGGAATCAAATGTAAGATACATTCTTCAGTAGTTTCCCAAGTGAAACAAAATTAGTCGAAGAAGAATAGAACTTTTCAAAACCAGCAAAATGAATGCGGACAATAAGAAAGATGGGACTGGGAACATGAAAAAAAATTAAAACAGCTCTATGGTGGAACGGACCAGCTAAAGAAGCTGTAAATGAAAAAAATGACAAAATATGGCTTTACAACAAACAACAATATGATGACATTGAGTAGACACAAGCAAGAAGACACTCTAAAATAATCATAAAAAAGGGACAAATACGATTAGTATAGGATTGTGCCGAACATTAAACAATGACTATAGAGAAACCGGTAAATAGCCGTCTGATACGAACACGATACAAAACAAAACATGGAAGACTTTCAATTATTCAATGTTATGCGCCTACTAACGAAGCTGATGATGAAGTTAAGGATGATTTTTATAACCAACTGCAACAACTTATAAACAAAATACCAAAACACGATCTTTTAATTGTAATGGGAGACTTCAACGCCAAAGTAGGACAAGATAACGCAGGAGTGGAACATGTGATGGGGAGAGAAGGCTGTAATACAACAAGTCAGAATGGAGAAAGATTAATAGAATTATGTTTAATAGAAAATTTAGTTATAGGTGGGACATTATTTCCACACAAAAATATTCACAAAACAACATGGATATCTCCTGATGATAGAACATCAAATCAAATTGACCACCTATGTATTAAACAACAATTCAGATCATCATTAATAGATGTAAGAGCATACAGAGGTGCTGATGTTAATAGTGACCACAACCTGTGCATTGGGAAAATAAGATTAAAATTTAGAAACCAACAGAAGAGGTCAATTACACATAAAATTGATAGTCATAAACTGAAAGATGAAGCAATAAAGGAAAAGTTTAACATAGAGCTAAGTAATTGTTATTCAGCACTTGGTGAAATAGACTTAGATATCAATGAAATGTGGGACTCACAGAGCAAAATACTAATGACAGCAGCAGAAGCAAGTGCTGGACTGAAGAAAATGGAAAAACGAGCTTGGATCTCAGACACCACATGGAAATACATCAAAGAAAGAAGAGTAGCGAAGAGAGCCATGACTAATGTAAAGACAGATCTTGGAAAGGTTCTGGCAAAAGCAACATACAAAGAATTAGACAACAAAGTGAAAAGTTCGGCAAGAAGAGATACAAGAGCTTATATAGACAACTTGGCAGAGAAAGCAGAGACAGCTGCAATTACAGGAGACAGCAGAACTCTTTATACTGTACAAAAGATGCTGACAAACACCTATACATCCAGTGGAACACCAATTCTAGACAAATCTGGATTAATGCTAACAACAAGCGCAGACATAAAAGCCCGTTGGGCGGAACACTTCAAAGAAATTCTTAACCGTCCACTACCTCACAGTTTAATAGATTTTGAAGCTGAAACACCAGCAGCAGAATTAGATGTAAATTTAGATGACTTCACCTTGAGTGAAATAGAAACCACCTTAAAGCTAATGACCAATAACAAGGCTGCTGGAGAGGATAAGTTAACAGCTGAGATCCTCAAGGCAATTGATAGCCATAATTTAATACATCTCCAAAAAATGTTCAACATCATTTGGAAAACAGAGAAGACGCCTCATAAATGGAAAAAAGGAATCATTGTTAAGATCCCAAAAAAGGGCAATCTTAGAGATTGTAACAATTGGAGAGGCGTGACACTTTTGTCAGTTGCCTCAAAATTATTCTGTAAAATCATCCTAAATAGAATAAAGGATTCAATAGATACAGTAATGCGTGAAGAACAGGCTGGGTTTAGAAAAGGGAGAAGCTGTCTTGACCACATTTTCACTCTACGACTTATATTGGAGGAACACATTGAAAAGCAAAATCCTTTTGTACTTAACTTCATCGACTTCAAAAAAGCATTTGATAGTATTCATAGAGATTCTTTGTGGAAAATTCTGAAGCAATATGGCTTACCATCAAAAATCATAAATATTATCAAAGACATGTATGATGGTTACACATGTGCAGTTCGAACAGAGGAAGGACTGAGCGAATGTTTCCCAATAGAAACGGGTTAAACAAGGATGTATTTTATCGCCCTTGTTATTTGGAATTGTTATGGACTTCATAATGAAGAAATGCTGCACTGGTAATAAAGGCATCGAATGGATACAAGGAGACCATTTGGAGGACCTGGACTTTGCTGATGACATAGTTCTCATCAGCAATCAGATAAAAACGATGCAGGAAAACACAAATGAACTATCATCAATAGCCAGCAAAATTGGGCTTGAGGTCAATCATGAAAAGACTAAAGTCATGAAAAGTTTAATTCCAACAAGTGACAAAATATACATGGAAAACAAACCAGTAGAAGAGATCGATCACTTCATCTATCTTGGAAGTCACATTGATCGAGAAGGGGATACGAGCAAAGAAATTAGAATCAGACTGGCTAAAGCAGCAATGTCTTTCAGAAGCCTTGAAAAGTTGTGGAAATCAAAACTCATTAGCACAAACACAAAACTTAGGCTATTCAAATCAAATGTACTATCAACCCTTACGTATGCGTGTGAAAGCTGGAAAACAACAAGAGATATAGAAACAAAGTTGAACGCATTCGAAAATAAATGTCTAAGGAAAATACTTGGTATAGAATGGAACGAATTCAAAACAAACGAGGAAATTAGAGAAATCGCAAATCAACCACTAATATCTTCAGTAATAAAGAAAAGACGATGGTCATACGTTGGACATGTGATGAGAAGAGATAATAATCGAATAGCAAAGCAAGCCCTCATATGGGAAACAACAGGTAAAAGAAAAAGAGGAAGACCCAGGGAGACACTGAGAAGAACATTGATGAGAGAGGCAAGAGCAGCAGGAATCGGCTCCCTCAATGAGATAGAACTGCTTGCACAGAACAGAGACAGATGGCGAGATTTGATAAAATATCTTTAAAAGAAAACTGCTAGAACAAAAATTCATATAGGAGAAGGTGTATCTTGGTCTACGCCCTATGGGCCGGTTACGGCTCGAAAGGTCAATAGATAGATAGATAGAGAAACACACCCATTGATATAAAAAGAGGAGTAAGACAAGGATGCATCCTATCACCAAGCTTGTTCAATTTATACACTGAGCAAATCTTTAAAAACATCAATGAGATGCCAGGCCTTAACATTAATGGGAAGATAATCAATAACCTAAGATATGCTGATGATACTGTTCTACTAGCAGAAAATCCTAAAGATCTACAACAATTGCTTAATGTAATGAACATGACAAGCAAAAAATATGGACTAGATATGAATATCAAAAAGACTAAAACTATGATCATAAACAAAGAAAATTCTCAAGACCTACAATTAAATATCAAAGTTGAAGGAATACATCTAGAGACAGTCCAGAGCTACAACTACCTGGAACGTACTATAACCAGTGATGGAAAATGTACAACTGAAATAAATAAAAGAATAGGAATGGCAAAAAGTAATTTCAATGCCATGAAAAATATGCTAACATCAAAACAAATAACACCAGGGCTGAAACTAAGAATAGCAAAATGTTACATCTTCTTAATATTCCTGTATGGTGCAGAAACATGGACATTAGACCAGAAAACAGAACAGAAAATTGAAGCCTTTGAAATGTGGAATTATAGAAGAACAGGATAGATATAGAATTGGATGGAAAGAAAAGAAAACAAACGAAGAAATTTTAAAACAACTAAAAATGAAAAAAAAGAACTACTAAACACAATTAAAGCAAGACAAATGAAATTTTTGGGTCATGTTAAAAGACACAACAGTCTAATAAAAGTAATATTAGAAGGGAAAATACAAGGTAAAAGAGGCAGAGGCAGACCAAAACTAACATGGACGAGTAACATCAAAAGATGGACAAGTCAGCCTATGGCAATCTGCACCATCAAAGCAAGAGAGAGAGAGCAGGATGGCGCTCTATGGTAGCCAACCTTCGATGCGGAGAGGGCACTCAAAGTTGATGATAGAGAAGCAACTAGGATTTCTAGAAAAAAAAAGTTAAAGTAAAGAGAAGAAGAACTAGACATTGCTATACCGCACAAATAAGAAATATGAAAACGGAAGAGAAATAAATAAATGGGACAGAGTCGTGTTAGAAATTACATCAACTAACTCTTTGAATTCAAACAACTTGATGATTTAGACTTTGCTGATGACATAGCTCTCCTATCACACAGCCATCAACAGATGCAGGATAAAATGAGCATACTTAATGAGAGATCACAACAGCTAGGACCGAAGATAAATAGAGATAAGACCAACATTATGAGAATTAATGCAGTTGGCAATAACCAAATAAAATTAGGAGCAATACCTTTACTAGACGTACAATCTTACATATATCTGGGCAGTAATATAGATAAAGAGGGAGGAACAGAATAAAAGAGTAGCAAAAAAAAACGGAACGACTTGGAAAGTGTTTGTTAAAGACCTATGCTCCACTGGGAGCTAGAAAGGTAGAAGAAAGTTAGTGACTCTTTCATAAAGCCGCTTAGAATTTTATTGAGAGCAAAGATTTGAGACAAAAGGAGTATTGTAAATATAAAGTAAAGATAGGTATCCTTAGCAATGTTGCTGCTGGGGATTTTGCTCTTCTATTGGCACATTGTTTAGAGGAGTGTGATGGTTCTCTCTCTCTCTCTCTCTCTCTCTCTCTCTCTCTTTCTCAATTACTCTATGTGTGCGTGTCTCATATTTCTGATCAAACATCAATCACATTTTAAACCTTCGATTGCAAACCATCAACTGATTCATACAACAGACAAACTGTTCATGTTAACGTGCTTGCCTCACGATCAATATCTACCTGATTCGATTCTTGTATGTATTTATTTTCAGAGATTGCTGAGCTAAATTGGTGAATCGGAAAACTTAGCCCTAACTGGGACAGATAGCCCAACGTAGACACATGTTACCTGCAGCGGTAACGAATGTCTTGCTGCAATTAAAATATCTTCCTTCGCTCTGAATGTAATGTTAAAAAAGAGTAATATGTCCAATGTTACTGACAAATAATTGACAAGCTTTCTAAAAATGCTTAAATTATCCATTGCCCGGGCTTCAGAGTTCGTGACTGTACAAAGCATTTGATGTGGCAAGAAAAGGGCTGCAGAACTAAAAAGCATCTAATGAAAATACAACGCTGTTGATTTGGTCTATAAGAACAACGCAGAGTATGTACGTTCATTTGGTGCAATCAATGAAATATTAATTCACTGAAACATATTGTATGTGCCCTGAATGGTCATGCTAATCGCAGTGAAATATTGCGGCATTTCAAATTTGCCAGTTTGCCGATTTGAGATGAGAAACTAATTTCGGAATTAATAATCCTTGACACAATCACAACCGATACCAACATAACCCCACAACAAATACACATATATTGTCTGCGAATATGTCATTTCATATACTGCATCAGGTACTAGGATAATCAATCATCTGTTACTCTTTCCTTCTTCATTTGATTTTCAGCGTCGAGGGGAGATATAGTTTACGGTTCTTGGTTTTTCTGTTGGTTTCTCAGCTGTTATATTTCCTAGTGTTCCTAATATTCCATCAATCCATCTTTTTTGTGGTCGGTCATAGCGGCTGGTGTTCACACAGTTGAGTGGCATACCTCGGAGTTAAGTTTGATCGCAGCCTGTGTTTTCGGGACCACATCAACCATGTGATAACAAAATCCCGCAAAGGATTAGCCGCCTTGAAGGTCATGGCCGCTGCCAACATCGAGCAGAGGCTACTTACTCTTCTGTTCCAGGGATTAGTCCTCGCACCAATCTAGTATGCCCTGGAAATTCTTACTGCCAGTACGACTCATATTGATAGGCTGGAGAAAATACAAAATGAAGCCATGCGCATTATCCCGGGATGTACAAGGGACACTCCCTGAGTAGCAATGAGGTATCTTCTTGACTTTCCAACCATGGATGACAGAATCAAGATTTGAAGAGCACGAGAATACCTGAAGATTAGTACAGATAAAGAGCATCCATTGCACCACGTGCTCAACACAGGAAAAGGTGCCAGGCTAAAATGAGGCAAATCATGGGTGGGCCGAGCAGAAGAT
Organism: Megaustenia siamemsis; assembly: GCA_032433765.1. NCBI lineage: Eukaryota > Metazoa > Mollusca > Gastropoda > Stylommatophora > Ariophantidae > Megaustenia > Megaustenia siamemsis. Next base: position 12,568,467 of record JAVIAB010000092.1, read on the forward strand.
GTCATCAAACAGGTCTGTGGGCTTTCCCATATCAGCGTTGGTGAGGAGTGGATACCGGTGCCTACGTCATTCAAGGAGACTTTCTCGTGTATTGTCACACTCGACAGGAAAAGTAGGGAACATAACCCGGTCGTGGTTAATGCTCAGGTCAACGGTCTCATCTGCGATAAAACCGATGAGAAACATGCATTCATGTATACAGACGAATCTGTAATACGACACCAAGGGAGTGCATGGGCATTTACACCACGCTCGGCAGGCGGAATAGTCAAAGAAGACAGTGGTGCATACGTCATGACCACGAGTAGCATGACAATGGAGGTGATGGCAGTGACCAAGGCATTCAAATGGTTAGAGTCACAGGACTAAACTCACGCATGTATAGTGAGTGATTCGTTTTTATCATGATAAAAAAAAGTGGAGGCAGGCTCTGTACGCATGCAATGGATAGAGTCATTGCAGAAGTCCAAAATACGTAAGGTCACCTTTGTTTATGTCGCTGGACATGCGGGAGTACGGTGAAATGAAAGAGCGGACAGGTTGGCTAGCTGCGCTGTCGTTGAGGACGGGCAACCAATGGATAGGGCGGACATCATCAATGCCCTCTGAGATGTGGGAAGAGCACAGGCCTTCGACAAACACAGATCAACGTCACTTTTTCGAATGATGGAAATGGGAGTTAAGATGGGCACAGCCATAAATGGGAAACTTGGTGGTCGTGTAAGAAGACTTATCAACCAACATAGAACTGGTGTCGTAGGTTGCTGAACACTGCGGGACTTGCTGAAGAGGGGATCTGAGCACCTATGGACATGTTCGGAGTGCAATGATGATGTCCCGCAAATAACTCAATAAACCAAATATATATATATATATATATGTCCATGGTTCAGAAAATGTAATAAAACCGCATTAATAAGCAAATACTATATTGTGAACTAATTCAGGAGAAAGATAAATCGACAGACCGAATCTACTACATAGAGATATATGTAAATCATCTCTGAATGACTTCTCCATCTGTGAAAATGACTGGGAACATCTGGCATGAAATCGCACATCATGGAGAGCCCGTATTGAAAAATTCATGACAGCTTTTGAGGATGCACAAAACACGGAAGAGAAGAGGCTCTTAAAAAGAGGTCGGAAAACCGTACGGTCAGCCTGAATTTTTCATTCTGTGGTCGAATGTGTTTGTGACTTACATCGACGCCCTTCTTTATGTGTTGAGTATAATTGAGACTTGCTTAGACGCCCTTCTTCATGTGCTGAGTATAATTGAGACTTGCTTAGACGCCCTTATTTATGTGTTGAGTATAATTGAGACTTGCTTAGACGCCCTTCTTTATGTGATAAGTATAATTGAGACTTGCTTAGACGCCCTTCTTTATGTGTTGAGTATAATTGAGACTTGCTTAGACGCCCTTCTTTATGTGTTGAGTATAATTGAGACTTACTTAGACGCTATTCTTTATGTGTTGAGTATAATTGAGACTTGCTTAGACGCCTTTCTTTATGTGTTGAGTATAATTGAGAATTGCTTAGACACCCTTGTTTATGTGTTGAGTATAATTGAGACTTGCTTAGACGCCCTTCTTTATGTGATAAGTATAATTGAGACTTACTTAGACGCCCTTCTTTATGTGATAAGTATAATTGAGACTTACTTAGACGCCCTTCTTCATGTGTTGAGTATAATTGAGACTTACTTAGACACCCTTGTTTATGTGTTGAGTATAATTGAGACTTACTTAGACGCCCTTCTTTATGTGATAAGTATAATTGAGACTTACTTAGACGCCCTTCTTCATGTGTTGAGTATAATTGAGACTTACTTAGACGCCCTTCTTCATGTGTTGAGTATAATTCAGACTTGCTTAGACGCCCTTCTTCATGTGTTGAGTATAATTCAGACTTACTTAGACGCCCTTCTTCATGTGTTGAGTATAATTGAGACTTACTTAGACGCCCTTCTTCATGTGTTGAGTATAATTCAGACTTGCTTAGACGCCCTTCATTATGTGTTGAGTATAATTGAGACTTACTTAGACGCCCTTCTTCATGTGTTGAGTATAATTGAGACTTACTTAGACGCCCTTCATTATGTGTAGAGTATAATTGAGACTTACTTAGACGCCCTTCTTTATGTGATAAGTATAATTGAGACTTGCTTAGAATACCTTCTTTATGTGTAGAGTATAATTGATACTTATTTAGACGCCCTTATTTATGTGTTGAGTATAATTGAGACTTATTTAGACGAACTTTTTTATGTCTAGAGTATAATTGAGACTTACTCAGACTACCTTCTTTATGTGTAGAGTATAATTGAGACTTACTCAGACTACCTTCTTTATGTGTAGAGTATAATTGAGACTTACTTAGACTACCTTCTTTATGTGTAGAGTATAATTGAGACTTACTTAGACTACCTTCTTTATATGTAGAGTATAATTGAGACTTACTTAGACACCCTTCTTTAAGTGTTGAGTATAATTGAGACTTACATAGACGCCTTTCTTTATATGTAGAGTATAATTGAGACTTACTTAGACGCCCTTCTTTATGTGTTGAGTATAATTGAGACTTACTTATACGACCTTCTTTATGTGTTGAGTATAATTGAGACTAATTTATACGACCTTCTTTATGTGTTGAGTATAATTGAGACTTACTTATACGACCGTCTTTATGTGTTGAGTATAATTGAGACTTACTTATACGACCGTCTTTATGTGTTGAGTATAATTGAGACTTACTTTTACGACCGTCTTTATGTGTTGAGTATAATTGAGACTTACTCAGACGCCCTTCTTTATGTGTTGAGTATAATTGAGACTTACTTAGACGCCCTTCTTTATGTGTTGAGTATAATTGAGACTTACTTAGACGCCCTTGTTTATGTGTTGAGTATAATTGAGACTTGCTTAGACGCCCTTCATTATGTGTAGAGTATAATTGAGACTTACTTAGACGCCCTTGTTTATGTGTTGAGTATAATTGAGACTTACTTAGACGCCCTTCATTATGTGTAGAGTATAATTGAGACTTACTTAGACGCCCTTCATTATGTGTAGAGTATAATTGAGACTTACTTAGACGCCCTTCATTATGTGTAGAGTATAATTGAGACTTACTTAGACGCCCTTGTTTATGTGTTGAGTATAATTGAGACTTACTTAGACGCCCTTGTTTATGTGTTGAGTATAATTGAGACTTACTTAGACGCCCTTGTTTATGTGTTGAGTATAATTGAGACTTACTTAGACGCCCTTCATTATGTGTAGAGTATAATTGAGACTTACTTAGACGCCCTTCATTATGTGTAGAGTATAATTGAGACTTACTTAGACGCCCTTCATTATGTGTAGAGTATAATTGAGACTTACTTAGACGCCCTTCATTATGTGTTGAGTATAATTGAGACTTACTTAGACGCCCTTCTTATATATATAATACAATGGGAACGACTTGAGCATTTAAACAGATTGATGGTATACTCACGATATGAAGAAAGGAGCAATCATTGATACATCTATCAAATATAAATGATAACAGAACACACAGCGGTCATGATAATAACGTTAAAGGAAGTAGCAACACCCGGTAGAAGTAAAAAAAAAAAAATGAAAGAGTCACTGAAACACTGAAAGCTAATGGAATCAAATGTAAGATACATTCTTCAGTAGTTTCCCAAGTGAAACAAAATTAGTCGAAGAAGAATAGAACTTTTCAAAACCAGCAAAATGAATGCGGACAATAAGAAAGATGGGACTGGGAACATGAAAAAAAATTAAAACAGCTCTATGGTGGAACGGACCAGCTAAAGAAGCTGTAAATGAAAAAAATGACAAAATATGGCTTTACAACAAACAACAATATGATGACATTGAGTAGACACAAGCAAGAAGACACTCTAAAATAATCATAAAAAAGGGACAAATACGATTAGTATAGGATTGTGCCGAACATTAAACAATGACTATAGAGAAACACACCCATTGATATAAAAAGAGGAGTAAGACAAGGATGCATCCTATCACCAAGCTTGTTCAATTTATACACTGAGCAAATCTTTAAAAACATCAATGAGATGCCAGGCCTTAACATTAATGGGAAGATAATCAATAACCTAAGATATGCTGATGATACTGTTCTACTAGCAGAAAATCCTAAAGATCTACAACAATTGCTTAATGTAATGAACATGACAAGCAAAAAATATGGACTAGATATGAATATCAAAAAGACTAAAACTATGATCATAAACAAAGAAAATTCTCAAGACCTACAATTAAATATCAAAGTTGAAGGAATACATCTAGAGACAGTCCAGAGCTACAACTACCTGGAACGTACTATAACCAGTGATGGAAAATGTACAACTGAAATAAATAAAAGAATAGGAATGGCAAAAAGTAATTTCAATGCCATGAAAAATATGCTAACATCAAAACAAATAACACCAGGGCTGAAACTAAGAATAGCAAAATGTTACATCTTCTTAATATTCCTGTATGGTGCAGAAACATGGACATTAGACCAGAAAACAGAACAGAAAATTGAAGCCTTTGAAATGTGGAATTATAGAAGAACAGGATAGATATAGAATTGGATGGAAAGAAAAGAAAACAAACGAAGAAATTTTAAAATAACTAAAAATGAAAAAAAGAACTACTAAACACAATTAAAGCAAGACAAATGAAATTTTTGGGTCATGTTAAAAGACACAACAGTCTAATAAAAGTAATATTAGAAGGGAAAATACAAGGTAAAAGAGGCAGAGGCAGACCAAAACTAACATGGACGAGTAACATCAAAAGATGGACAAGTCAGCCTATGGCAATCTGCACCATCAAAGCAAGAGAGAGAGAGCAGGATGGCGCTCTATGGTAGCCAACCTTCGATGCGGAGAGGGCACTCAAAGTTGATGATAGAGAAGCAACTAGGATTTCTAGAAAAAAAAAGTTAAAGTAAAGAGAAGAAGAACTAGACATTGCTATACCGCACAAATAAGAAATATGAAAACGGAAGAGAAATAAATAAATGGGACAGAGTCGTGTTAGAAATTACATCAACTAACTCTTTGAATTCAAACAACTTGATGATTTAGACTTTGCTGATGACATAGCTCTCCTATCACACAGCCATCAACAGATGCAGGATAAAATGAGCATACTTAATGAGAGATCACAACAGCTAGGACCGAAGATAAATAGAGATAAGACCAACATTATGAGAATTAATGCAGTTGGCAATAACCAAATAAAATTAGGAGCAATACCTTTACTAGACGTACAATCTTACATATATCTGGGCAGTAATATAGATAAAGAGGGAGGAACAGAATAAAGAGTAGCAAAAAAAAAAACGGAACGACTTGGAAAGTGTTTGTTAAAGACCTATGCTCCACTGGGAGCTAGAAAGGTAGAAGAAAGTTAGTGACTCTTTCATAAAGCCGCTTAGAATTTTATTGAGAGCAAAGATTTGAGACAAAAGGAGTATTGTAAATATAAAGTAAAGATAGGTATCCTTAGCAATGTTGCTGCTGGGGATTTTGCTCTTCTATTGGCACATTGTTTAGAGGAGTGTGATGGTTCTCTCTCTCTCTCTCTCTCTCTCTCTCTCTCTCTCTCTCTCTCTCAATTACTCTATGTGTGCGTGTCTCATATTTCTGATCAAACATCAATCACATTTTAAACCTTCGATTGCAAACCATCAACTGATTCATACAACAGACAAACTGTTCATGTTAACGTGCTTGCCTCACGATCAATATCTACCTGATTCGATTCTTGTATGTATTTATTTTCAGAGATTGCTGAGCTAAATTGGTGAATCGGAAAACTTAGCCCTAACTGGGACAGATAGCCCAACGTAGACACATGTTACCTGCAGCGGTAACGAATGTCTTGCTGCAATTAAAATATCTTCCTTCGCTCTGAATGTAATGTTAAAAAAGAGTAATATGTCCAATGTTACTGACAAATAATTGACAAGCTTTTTAAAAATGCTTAAATTATCCATTGCCCGGGCTTCAGAGTTCGTGACTGTACAAAGCATTTGATGTGGCAAGAAAAGGGCTGCAGAACTAAAAAGCATCTAATGAAAATACAACGCTGTTGATTTGGTCTATAAGAACAACGCAGAGTATGTACGTTCATTTGGTGCAATCAATGAAATATTAATTCACTGAAACATATTGTATGTGCCCTGAATGGTCATGCTAATCGCAGTGAAATATTGCGGCATTTCAAATTTGCCAGTTTGCCGATTTGAGATGAGAAACTAATTTCGGAATTAATAATCCTTGACACAATCACAACCGATACCAACATAACCCCACAACAAATACACATATATTTGTCTGCGAATATGTCATTTCATATACTGCATCAGGTACTAGGATAATCAATCATCTGTTACTCTTTCCTTCTTCATTTGATTTTCAGCGTCGAGGGGAGATATAGTTTACGGTTCTTGGTTTTTCTGTTGGTTTCTCAGCTGTTATATTTCCTAGTGTTCCTAATATTCCATCAATCCATCTTTTTTGTGGTCGGTCATAGCGGCTGGTGTTCACACAGTTGAGTGGCATACCTCGGAGTTAAGTTTGATCGCAGCCTGTGTTTTCGGGACCACATCAACCATGTGATAACAAAATCCCGCAAAGGATTAGCCGCCTTGAAGGTCATGGCCGCTGCCAACATCGAGCAGAGGCTACTTACTCTTCTGTTCCAGGGATTAGTCCTCGCACCAATCTAGTATGCCCTGGAAATTCTTACTGCCAGTACGACTCATATTGATAGGCTGGAGAAAATACAAAATGAAGCCATGCGCATTATCCCGGGATGTACAAGGGACACTCCCTGAGTAGCAATGAGGTATCTTCTTGACTTTCCAACCATGGATGACAGAATCAAGATTTGAAGAGCACGAGAATACCTGAAGATTAGTACAGATAAAGAGCATCCATTGCACCACGTGCTCAACACAGGAAAAGGTGCCAGGCTAAAATGAGGCAAATCATGGGTGGGCCGAGCAGAAGATGTCATCAAACAGGTCTGTGGGCTTTCCCATATCAGCGTTGGTGAGGAGTGGATACCGGTGCCTACGTCATTCAAGGAGACTTTCTCGTGTATTGTCACACTCGACAGGAAAAGTAGGGAACATAACCCGGTCGTGGTTAATGCTCAGGTCAACGGTCTCATCTGCGATAAAACCGATGAGAAACATGCATTCATGTATACAGACGAATCTGTAATACGACACCAAGGGAGTGCATGGGCATTTACACCACGCTCGGCAGGCGGAATAGTCAAAGAAGACAGTGGTGCATACGTCATGACCACGAGTAGCATGACAATGGAGGTGATGGCAGTGACCAAGGCATTCAAATGGTTAGAGTCACAGGACTAAACTCACGCATGTATAGTGAGTGATTCGTTTTTATCATGATAAAAAAAAGTGGAGGCAGGCTCTGTACGCATGCAATGGATAGAGTCATTGCAGAAGTCCAAAATACGTAAGGTCACCTTTGTTTATGTCGCTGGACATGCGGGAGTACGGGGAAATGAAAGAGCGGACAGGTTGGCTAGCTGCGCTGTCGTTGAGGACGGGCAACCAATGGATAGGGCGGACATCATCAATGCCCTCTGAGATGTGGGAAGAGCACAGGCCTTCGACAAACACAGATCAACGTCACTTTTTCGAATGATGGAAATGGGAGTTAAGATGGGCACAGCCATAAATGGGAAACTTGGTGGTCGTGTAAGAAGACTTATCAACCAACATAGAACTGGTGTCGTAGGTTGCTGAACACTGCGGGACTTGCTGAAGAGGGGATCTGAGCACCTATGGACATGTAACAAATAACTCAATAACCCAATATATATATATATATATATATGTCCATGGTTCAGAAAATGTAATAAAACCGCATTAATAAGCAAATACTATATTGTGAACTAATTCAGGAGAAAGATAAATCGACAGACCGAATCTACTACATAGAGATATATGTAAATCATCTCTGAATGACTTCTCCATCTGTGAAAATGACTGGGAACATCTGGCATGAAATCGCACATCATGGAGAGCCCGTATTGAAAAATTCATGACAGCTTTTGAGGATGCACAAAACACGGAAGAGAAGAGGCTCTTAAAAAGAGGTCGGAAAACCTTACGGTCAGCCTGAATTTTTCATTCTGTGGTCGAATGTGTTTGTGACTTACATCGACGCCCTTCTTTATGTGTTGAGTATAATTGAGACTTGCTTAGACGCCCTTCTTCATGTGCTGAGTATAATTGAGACTTGCTTAGACGCCCTTATATATGTGTTGAGTATAATTGAGACTTGCTTAGACGCCCTTCTTTATGTGATAAGTATAATTGAGACTTGCTTAGACGCCCTTCTTTATGTGTTGAGTATAATTGAGACTTACTTAGACGCTCTTCTTTATGTGTTGAGTATAATTGAGACTTGCTTAGACGCCCTTCTTTATGTGTTGAGTATAATTGAGACTTACTTAGACGCTCTTCTTTATGTGTTGAGTATAATTGAGACTTGCTTAGACGCCTTTCTTTATGTGTTGAGTATAATTGAGAATTGCTTAGACACCCTTGTTTATGTGTTGAGTATAATTGAGACTTACTTAGACGCCCTTCTTTATGTGTTGAGTATAATTGAGACTTACTTAGACGCCTTTCTTTATGTGTTGAGTATAATTCAGACTTGCTTAGACGCCCTTCTTTATGTGTTGAGTATAATTGAGACTTACTTAGACGCCCTTCTTTATGTGTTGAGTATAATTGAGACTTACTTAGACGCCCTTGTTTATGTGTTGAGTATAATTGAGACTTGCTTAGACGCCCTTCTTTATGTGTTGAGTATAATTGAGACTTACTTAGACGCCCTTGTTTATGTGTTGAGTATAATTGAGACTTGCTTAGACGCCCTTCTTTATGTGTTGAGTATAATTGAGACTTACTTAGACGCCCTTCTTCATGTGTTGAGTATAATTGAGACTTACTTAGACGCCCTTCTTTATGTGTTGAGTATAATTGAGACTTACTTAGACGCCCTTCATTATGTGTAGAGTATAATTGAGACTTACTTAGACGCCCTTCATTATGTGTAGAGTATAATTGAGACTTACTTAGACGCCCTTCATTATGTGTAGAGTATAATTGAGACTTACTTAGACGCCCTTCTTTATGTGTAGAGTATAATTGAGACTTACTTAGACGCCCTTCTTTATGTGTAGAGTATAATTGAGACTTACTTAGACGCCCTTCTTTATGTGTTGAGTATAATTGAGACTTACTTAGACGCCCTTCTTTATGTGTTGAGTATAATTGAGACTTACTTAGACGCCCTTCTTTATGTGTTGAGTATAATTGAGACTTACTTAGACGCCCTTCTTTATGTGTCGAATATATCATCGATGTTAAGACTCGACATTGTTCATGCTGGTTCTGAGATACGACCCAATCGTTTGGATAAATGTAATGAATTTGTTATTTCACTGCAGTGAGTGAGATATCCTCGAGGAGATGAGAATGTTCGTGTATACGAAAAGCGTTTGATATCTTTAGTCGTATCACTACGAAGATATTTCTTGACTTATGTAACATTTATGATGATAAATGTATTTACATTGTTGGATAATTTCATCCAAATTGTGGGCAACATTTCATCAATAACTATTTAAAGTTGAGCTATCCTCATTAAATATGTTTTCAGGATCATCAATAGAATGGACCGTGAGGAAACAACAGAAGAAATAGAGCAGATTAAAAAAAGGAAGCACTGTAAATTAATAATTCGACACTTCTAGGACATTTTTTATTGCCATTGACTCTCACGCTGGATGACTCTAACCATGGGTAGCACATCTTTATCCGGGGTAATTTTATTAACAAATTGAAAAGAAAACTTAAAATTACAAAATAGATCACTAGACAAAATAAGTGTTTAATATCTAAATTCGTTAATAATGTTGCAAATAAAAGTATACGTTAATGATATGAGTGGCATTTATCTATAGTTTCAAAATATCATATGGTGTATTTACATAGCAACAACAAGGGTAAGAAATAACACGAAAATAAATAAATAATTCAGTTACACAAAATTTAACAATAAATATTATTTCTTCTGCCTAACTCACTTTCTTAAGACCCATTAAAGTTTACTGTAATAACTGAAAGTTTGTTTGAAAGATTTCATAACGGAGACTGACACAGGGGATGTAGTTGAAAGTGAAGCCATAACGATTAAAATGCATGTCGATTACATCATTGAAAAAGACGACAGATACCAGCGACAGTTACTCTAAGTTTGGTCTCGGAGATAATCCTCTGGATGGTTATTTCCTGGACTGGAGATCTCTGCAAGGCCATTTGTTTCAAATTTACAGTATTATGTTGTCATTCTTCTTTTCATCTGAATGCCCCAAGGATCTGTTTAAAATCCAGGAGCCACCATCTCGGATCAGTCCGAAAGCTTGGTTCTAATTCCTTGCGTCAACACTGCGTGTTTTATGCGGTTAAATTGAGTCATGTGAACAAACACGCTCAAGTTGATCGTGGCTGATACATTGTCGAGAAGAAAGAACCCCCAGCCCACCACACATGGAATCCAATCGTGTCAATGACAGTTATCTCCAGGCGCAAGACAAACTGCAAGCAACAGTCGGACAAGGATCTACTCTCACAACATCCAAACGTTGAAACGTCTGTAAAGCAAATCCCATTTTAATTCAGTTTGCATCAACAATAGCAGCTAGAATGGTTCAATGGCGCTGTCTAAAAATATCAATGAAAAGATCTGATTGAGTCCAACATGTCGCTTGGAGCGTTCAGTTTTTTTAAAAAAGACATAGAGATGACGAAGAATTTGTTTTGATTTGTTGTACGAAAAGAAACACGTAGATACAAAAGAAGTTCACGGACTCGCGTTTCGGAGAAACTTCATTTATATCACAACTTCTTCACGGTAATCTTAGAATGTGAAGATGTGAATTTAGCTCTTCCGTGGTTTTGTAGTGGTTCGCGCAGTTTCTTATAGATTGCTTCTGTATTTAAACTAGAAACCTGCAAATAAATCAGATGTTCTGTTTAGTTAGCATATCTGTGCACTCTGGACTTTCAGTGCAAATTGATTATCTACTATTTTTGTCAAAAGTTTAACTGATTCTTCTGATCTGTTTCTCTGATTAGGCTCTCACATCCAGACGTGTTTCATTTTCAAATCAGTTCCCTCGTTCTCCCAAATCAAGGGAGACAAGCTGGAGACAAGATCAGTCCCTGATAACATTTATTTGAAAAAGCCCCTGGACTGAAACGGCGGTCATTTAATCAGTCGGTTTCTGTCAGTCTCAATTACTTCGGACTTTGATGAAGTTGGAGAGAGGTCCCATGTAGCTGATTTCAAACCCATTGCTGCAATTCCCTGTGTCAATAGACTGGAGCTAGTTTCATAGATCTTTGTTAAAGCAGAAGAGCTTCCTTTTCAAATCTCATTGGCATATATAGGCAATATGTATATTTTATATTTCATCATCATCGGGTTGCGTGTCCTTTGCAGATAGTTGCACTCACCTCACTCTGACTGAAACAGAAAAAAATATGTCAATAACTAGATCGTTCACTTATTCTGTTGGCATGTTTAAAGTATCTTTGATGTTTTGTAACCACCTTCTTCATTGTCTTCTCCATCATCTTCTTCCTGGAACAATACATTCCATTGATATTCTTTCCAGCCCACTGTGTCATTTTATGTGGTAGTCATATTATAATTTCCACTGTAAGACGTTGTTTATAAGCCCACATTTTTAATACGTTTACGTCATTAAATAAAATGTAGTGTGGTGCATGAAGGACAGCTTACAGAAGCATTTGAAATAAGAACAGGAGTAAGGCAAGGATGCCTTCTGTCTCCATTTCTCTTTCTACTGGCCATAGATTGGATTATGAAAATAACTCAAAACAACAGAAATGGGATCCAGTGGTCACTGACCAAACAACTTGATGATTTAGACTTTGCTGATGACATAGCTCTCCTATCACACAGCCACCAACAGATGCAAGATAAAATGAGTATATTAGATGAGAGATCACAACAGCTAGGACTAAAGATTAATAGAGATAAGACCAACATTATGAGAATTAATGCAGTTGGCAATAACCAAATAAAACTAGGAGAAATACCTCTACTAGACGTACAATCTTATATATATCTGGGCAGTAATATAGATAAAGAGGGAGGAACAGAAAACGATACCAAAATAAGGATATCAAAAGCAAGAGGAGCTTTCATTGCACTGGGAAACATATGGAAATCCAAAGAAATTAGGCTAAATACAAAAATACAAATTTTCAACTCCAATGTTAAGTCGGTTCTATTATATGGCTGTGAAACATGGAGAATAACAAAATTGACAATCACGAAGGTACAGACTTTCATTAATGGATGCTTGCGCAGAATAAAGGATGGAAATGGCAGGACAAAGTCACAAACGTGGAATTATGGAAATGTACCGGTCAAATACCAGTGGATAAAGAAATACAGCGAAGACGATGGCGATGGATAGGACACACACTACGGAAACCAACTGAGAGTATTACACAACAGGCCCTTTTTTGGAATCCCCAGGGGAAAAGACAAAGAGGAAGACCAAGGAATTCTTGGAGAAGACAGATTGAAGCAGAGATGAAGATGATGGGGAAGACATGGAATGATCTTAAAAGAATTGCAAAAAACACAACGACTTGGAAAGTGTTTGTTGAAGACCTATGCTCCACTGGGAGCTAAAAGGTAGAAGAAGAAGAAGACGTCATTAAATATGTTTTCTTCGTTCTTTTTCACTATCCAATGTATTCTGCGGAGGTTTCTGCATTTTTTGTCAAATGAACCAATTTTATTCATTATTGTTTATGATAATGTCCACGATTCACAGCCATATATTGCTATTGGGAAGATACAGTTCCTCAGTAGTATCTATATTACTTCTTCTACCTTTTAACCCTCTGTGGAGTATAGGTCTTTAACAAACACTCTCCAAGCCGTTCTCTTTCTTGTCATTCTTTTAAGATCATTCCATGTCTTCTCCATCATCTTCATACCTGATTCCATTTGTCTTCTCCAAGAATATTTTGGTCTTCCTCTTTGTTTTTTTCCCCTGGGGATTACAAAAAAGGGTCTTTTTGTCATACTCTCAATTGGTTTCTGGAGTGTGTATTCTATTCAACACCATCGTCGTATCTCTTTGTCCACATTTATTTGACTAGTAAGTAAAGAGCACGTCATGCCAGGTGGCATACATGGAATATGGTGTTAGTGACCATCATTTTTATGGGCCTTCAGCACGTGACATTTTGGTGTAATGTGGTCGCTATTACGCCCGTGCCGCTTTACTTTCCCAGAAAAAATCCCGTACCCATTTAAGGCTGGGTGAACTCGGAGCCGTCGATTAGGATCGAACCTGACTCTCGTTCTTTGTAGCCCAGTTCATTAACCACTGAGCTATCGCGGCTCGCATTTATTTGACTGGTACTTTTCCATAATTCTATGTTAGTAATTTTCTCCTGCCATTTCCATCCTCTTATTCTGCGCAGACATTCATTAATGAAGGTCTACATCTGCCTAGTTGTCGTTTTTGTTCTTAATGTTTCAAAGTCATATAACAGGACTGACATAACATTGGAGTTGAACATTTTTATTGTTATATTTAACCTAATTTTTTTGGATTGTAATGTACTCGTCGGTATTGTGCCACGTCCTCTTAATGATATTTAACTTTTTTTTGTCTTGCTATTGCTAGTCTTTTATTTATCTCTTTTTGACAGTCTGCATTGATCGTGACTACAGATCCTAGATATCCATAATGCGTTACAATTTCAAGTTCTTCTTTGTTGATATTTTTGGGTTGGCTTTTTTGCTTTGTTGGGGAGCCGCGATAGCTCAGTAGTTAGTGGACTGGACTACATAGGACTAGAGGTCGCGTTCGATCATGATCATCAGCTTTCGGGTTTCACCCAGCCTCAAATGGGTACCAGATTTTTTCTGGAAAAGTAAAGCGTAATACGAGCGTAATACCGACCCCATTACCCCAAAAATCATGTGTCGAAGGTCTGTACAAATTATGATCACTAACACCATATTTCCTACACGGCACTTGGCGTGATGGGACTCATTACATTTTTTTTTTAATTGTTGCTTTGATGAAGAACATTTTCTTTGTTTTCTGCATATTTAGATAGAATGGACGTTTTGCTCTTTATTGTGATATTTGACCGACTCATTTACAATTGTGAAAATTGACACGCTACAGACAGTGAGAGCAACAATGTCAAACGTAACTAACTAAAACATGCAATTCTTTTTATTTTCTCATGGCAGGTGGCTCAGAAAAAACAACAAAAAAACAAACGTCAGAGTTGTTATTGCTTCAAAGGAAATCACAGGATTGTTACGATTCAAAGTCGACACAATAATCTCTAGTGACAAAAGACAAAAGCAAATGTGAAATCTGGCTTTTAAGCCACGGATCTATGATGTAATAATGAGACGTAATCAAGCGATATATTAAATTCCTGCCTGAGTGTTTCAAACTGTGACTTGTAATCTGGTGTGTGTATAGAATTGATTTGATTTAGTTGTAAACATTTAAATACGTTCATTTGTTCGTTGATTTTATTTTCATTGTGACGCCATGCCATACGAACTGACTCCATCGATAAAGCTTCTATACAATATCATTAATTAAAATTGACATTTCGTATTTTAAAAAAAAACGTCTATGATGACGTACTATCCAGAAAATTCGTCTGGTTGTTACGTTATTTAAAATTGTCTATGTATGGATGGAGAATATAAAGACCATACGCCTCAGTACTACGTGGTAAACAGGTTAGAGCATTGAGTACGTAATGGGGCGTAACGTATATTCCTACAAGGTTTTGGTGACAGCTTTAGAAAAAAAGGAACACAACAAAATACTGACGTTTCGGCCTACATGCGACCTTCTTCAGAAAACGAGAACACAAACGGGCAACGGAATAAAAATAAACTGTACAACATCTAGAATGAGCACAACAAATAAATCAAAGAGAAATTTAAATAAAAAAGGAATAAGGGATGAAATTATAAAACGAAGGGGAGATGTGTTTCAAATTGAAGGATAACAATTGATAATATGTACAAATTAGTAGGCTAAGATATATATATATATATATATATATATATATATATATATATATATATATATATATATATATATACAATTAAACCGAGATTTGACCTTTACTCTAGCTCACTTTAACTTGTATACGTTACACCCCAGCACTTGCTCCTGCTACCAGCCTTACTGCAGCATTTGCTCCTGCTACCAGCCTTACTGTAGCACTTGCTCCTGCTACCAGCCTTACTGTAGCACTTGCTCCTGCTACCAGCCTTACTGCAGCACTTGCTCCTGCTACCAGCCTTACTGTAGCACTTGCTCCTGCTACCAGCCTTACTGTAGCACTTGCTCCTGCTACCAGCCTTACTGTAGCACTTGCTCCTGCTACCAGCCTTACTGAAGCATTTGCTCCTGCTACCAGCCTTACTGTAGCACTTGCTCCTGCTACCAGCCTTACTGTAGCACTTGCTCCTGCTACCAGCCTTACTGCAGCACTTGCTCCTGCTACCAGTCTTACTGTAGCACTTGCTCCTGCTACCAGCCTTACTGCAGCACTTGATCCTGCTACCAGCCTTACTGTAGCACTTGCTCCTGCTACCAGCCTTACTGTAGCACTTGCTCCTGCTACCAGCCTTACTGTAGCACTTGCTCCTGCTACCAGTCTTACTGTAGCACTTGCTCCTGCTACCAGCCTTACTGTAGCACTTGCTCCTGCTACCAGTCTTACTGTAGCACTTGCTCCTGCTACCAGCCTTACTGCAGCACTTGCTCCTGCTACCAGCCTTACTGTAGCACTTGCTCCTGCTACCAGCCTTACTGCAGCACTTGCTCCTGCTACCAGCCTTACTGCAGCACTTGCTCCTGCTACCAGCCTTACTGTAGCACTTGCTCCTGCTACCAGCCTTACTGCAGCACCTGCTCCTGCTACCAGCCCTACCGCAGCACTCAATTATTGGCATGTCCTCTGGAGCGTTGATTTGTACCGCTCTACCACGATACGACAAGTTCATGTTTTAAACATTGTCATTACAATTATACATCCAAATGTGAAGTTCATTCACAGGGTGCCGTCTCCACATCGAAGGTTGGGCACCATGGAGCGTCATTCACAGGGTGCTGTCTCCACATCGAAGGTTGGGTACCACTCTGCGCCATTTTACTTTGTCTCTTTTTTATGATGCATGTTGTCATAGATACACCTGTCCACCTCTTGATGTTACAAGTTCACTTTAGTCTTAGTCTGCCTCTGATAACCATGCTATCTGTCTACCTTGTACCCTCCTTTCCAAGATGACCCTTAGAAGGGTATTTTGTCTCTTCACATGTCCAATCAATTTCTGTTGTTTTTTGCAAATTGTGTTAAATTGGTTTTTTTTTTCAGCTGATTCAGAACGTCCTTTTTTTCTAATTGTATTCCTTCCACCCAATTCTCCCCATTTTTCTATACATTCACAATTTAAAAGTTTCCATTTTCTGCTCTGTTTTCTTATATAATGTCCATGTTTCTGCATCACACAGGTCTGTTGAGTAGATCTAGCATTTTGCAATTCGTAATTTTAGTTCTGATGTTATTTGCTTTGCTGTAAGAAATTGTTTTTTTACCATTACCATTCTTTTGTTAAAGGCAGCTCCTAAAAAACATCAGAAAGAAGCAATCAACATTTTTCGGGCACATCATGAGAAGAGGAAAGTTGGAATACTTGGTTACAACTGGCAAAATAAAAGGAAAGAGAGATCGCGGACGACAAAGAGAAAAAATACTGGATAGCTTGGTGTCATTGCATGGACAACGATCAACAACAGAACTGATATGAGGCTCTGTGTTTGCCAACTTTCCTCCTCTCATGACGTGTATGAACAACGTCGATTTTTCTTTCTGATTATTTTTTAGGAGCACCCTTTTTGAGTTTCCCTCTAAAAATTTATTCGTTGCCTTTTTAGCTGTCATGGAGACTCCCAATATTCTTCTGAGAAATCCTATATCTGTGGTCTCTAATAGTCTTTTCATTTGTTTGTCTACTGTCCATGATTATTTTCCATGGGTCAGAATCGACTTTCTACATCACTGATGAACTCTCTTTCACACATCTCTTGACGGTGACTTTTATAGAGACGCCATTTATACATCATTTCACATCATCATCATTGAGTGTCGTCTCCGCATCGAAGGTTGACTACCAAGGAGCGCCATTCCGCCCTGTCTCTTCCTTAGATAGTGCAGGTTATCCATATTTTGATGTTATTCGTCCATGTTAGTCTTAGTCTGCCTCTGCCTCTTTTACCTTGTATTTTCCCTTCCAGGATTACTTTTAGTAGGCTGTTATGTCTTTTAACATGCCCCAAAAATCTTATTTGTCTCGTTTGAATTGTATTTAGTAGTTCGCTTTTCATTTTCAGTTATTTTAAGACTTCATTTCTTTTCTTTCCATACAATTCTACATATTCCTCTATATATCCACATTTCAAAGGCTTTAATTTTTGGTTCTGTTTTCTTGTCTAATATCCATGTTTCTGCACCATACAGGAACATTGAGAAGATAAAACATTTTGCTATTCTTAGTTTTAGCCCTGGTGTTATCATTTCACTATACAGACAAATATACCCTTCGTCATGTTAACCAATGTTACCCTCCACACAAGAGAGTCTCCTCCTTCTGCACAAGCGATCTTCATGAAGTTCACAAAACGTACCAGCGTAATAATTGCCAACTTCCACATAGTCGGTTTATTGCATTTTCCGCTCTTTAGGCATGATCCCGTACTAGGTTCAGAATTAGCTAATTGAATGTATCGATAACATTATCATTGTGGCAGGAAAGCTTGAATAGATGATCAGACCTAGCATCGAGATCGATTCTTTTTGGTTGTTTTGGTTGGTTCCAACTGCGCCGCAGCTCAACGGACTTTCAGAGGGGAGTGTGGTTATAAGGGATAATTTGCTCCCTCCGCCAGTTCTTGGACGGTCGGCTTGCAGGTATCTCTAGTTATAAAACATGAAGGTTTAGTTTTCAAGTAGTTTGTTATAAGAAAATAGAAAACCTTGTTATAAAAGTAACATTCTTTAGGTTTATATTTTCATGCATAGAATATGACCCTCAGGCGTTTATTGTGATCAGAGACAGACACAACTGTTCGTGAGGAGTCCAGATTTTGAGGTACAGCTGTTAACTACGTCACCTCAGTTTATTACAACTATTTAACGTAGTTAGTTGTATGTAATTTTGTTGTATTTAACTTAATTCATATTTTTTCCTTCTTTCCAACAGCTCAATAAATTACTCCAATTCTATCAACTTCAAGAAGTTGTGACAATTTAATACAAAAATGTATAGACACTTTAAAAACGCGTATTTTATTCAACTTTTAAAGTTTATTATAATTTATTTAATTACTTTTTTAAACTAACATTTGTTTTTTTTTTCAAGTTTGTTAATTCACCACAAGTCCAATAAGTTCAATATTTTTTATGCAATTTATTATTTTAATAAACATTATTTTGTTTCAAGAAACAATTTATTGTATAAATTCCTCTAATAAAGAAAACGGCTAATTATTGTTCCTAGTTAGTCATCACTTAACATTTTGTCGACATTTTGGTTTGTTTTTATCCGCAAAACTTCCAAAATCGTGTTTTTAGTTATTTCATTTTATCATTATTTTTCTCCAAGATTGTCTTTATACTTTAATAATAGTCAATGATCTTGTTCTACCTATCGCAAGATGTATAAGTTGAAGTTAGTGAACTGTATGTGGATTATTGGATATTCATGTTCATTGTGTTTATTTCACATGATCATCATTTGCACGCTATTTTAAACTCGATTACTTTCATTTGAAAAATCATTTTGGAGACCTAGTTGTGTTACTCCGATCAAGTTAATGAGACAATCTGTAACACATTTCCTATAGTAGTTATCTTTCTTTAAATATATTATTTATATTAATGCTAATGATGTGAATCCTTATTTCCATCCTCGAAATTTCCTATAATTTTTGTTACAAGAATTAATTGTCTTTCCTGCCATATAAACTAATTATATATATATACACATGAATATCATGTTTCCAAAACTCTACATACATTCAGCAAGCAATCATAAGTCAATAGTTGTGTAAAAATAGTAATATCTTATGCTGGATGCTGCCTTGTTGAATAGCTTCTCTCGTGATATCTACCAATATTAGACAGACAGATCCATTCGCAGAACAAACAAGATATGTTCATGGTGCCTGACCTTGTCTCATTTATCTAGGGCATTTTGTCTTCTGAATTGTACATCAGCACTGCCTCTAAAGTTGTTGTGCCATTAATTTATCTTTCTTCTCCGTGTCCTACGGTCTACAGTCAGATTTTCCCAGTTTCTTTCACGGAAAGTGAATTCCCACAAGGAAGCCCTGCAAACATCCTTATATCTCAGCACTGGTTTGCCTTTTAGTCTCTTTCCGTCTTTAAGTTCGCCATATAATTTTTTCTGGTTATACGATTGTTTGCCATTTATGTTACATGAACCAGCCACCTTAGTCTATAACTCTTAAGTGTTTCCACGATAGATGGGAGTTTTGCCGAGTTGTTTATATTTATATATACACTGTTACAGCGTGGTTTATAGTTTGACAAACTTGTGGGTGCTGGTTGCGAAGAGTCTTGAGCAAAATAACAAGCTTTAAAAGTGTTAATATTATCATACGATGAATGCATGGCCCCGATATTTCTTAATCCTACAATATGCAACATAAGACATACACATGTTAGAGCACATTTAGTACTCTATGAACTAAGTAAATATTAATTTTTACAGATTCTAAAGGACAGCAGCAAATATAATATTTATATATAATTATTTAAAAAAATGTTAGACATTATAGTGAAAGAAAGGAAAAATAAAAGTCTCAGCCTTAATAGCAAAAAGACAGAAGTAATGATAACAACAAAACAAAGTCATCACCGCAGTGCACAGTAAAGACAAGTGGAACAATATTAAAACAGGTAAAATGAATTTAAATATCTGTGACCAATGTTGACCTCAGAAGGTAGATGTACAACAGAGGTGAGATGCAGATTGGCTCAGGCAAAAGCTGGTTTCAAAAAATGAGGAAGATACTATGCTATCAATATGGCTTTTTAAATAATTGAAAAAAGATACAAATGGTTTATGTTGGTTTTCTAGATTTAGTGAGTACATAAATAAAAACGACAGCTTGTCATTTGAGGTAATCACTCAGCACCTATTCTGTATATTACATTTAATGGCATTCTCAACTATGAACTGATGACGGAATAGATTACGTGTGGGGGACCACACCATGCGAATCTGGGTTCAATTCCCAGTAGGGTTCAGTTTCTTTTTTTTTTAATAATCGAAGGTGAAGTACAACTGAAACATGCCAACACTCCACCGTGACTGCACTGGACAGTGCGGCCTTTATTCTCCGGTCAATATGTCTTACCCGGCAGACCCCTGTACTGGGATAATGCCGTGAAAATGTTACTCTCATCGTCTCTATATAATAATATAACATGGAACAATCTGAAGGCTATTGCAAAAATAAGAGAACTGGAAAAACATCACAAAATATTGTCTATAAATCAAGAGAAGGTAGTCATATTGTGACCATGTGGTGGGAAGAGATAACAAGAGATGAAGGTAGTCATATTGTGACCATGTGGTGGGAAGAGATAACAAGAGATGAAGGTAGTCATATTGTGACCAGTAAAGGGTTAAGGTATAAAAATGCGAAGCTGCAGTAAAGCTGAATGTGAGGAAAAATAAAAAAAATAAAAAAATGGTATGTAAGAAGCTTTACGTGATAAGTG
The DNA here is from genome assembly GCA_032433765.1 of Megaustenia siamemsis. NCBI lineage: Eukaryota > Metazoa > Mollusca > Gastropoda > Stylommatophora > Ariophantidae > Megaustenia > Megaustenia siamemsis. Next base: position 12,589,464 of record JAVIAB010000092.1, read on the forward strand.
GACGACACAGACTAAACAACGTTTCGGCTCCATAGGCCTTCATCAGGAACAAAAACACACACACACACACACAAAACTAATAACGAAACAACGAAAACAAAAACAATCGAAATGTGTTAAAATAAACAAAATTAACTATCCTGTCAAAACAAAAGGAAATAGCAACCAAGTGCGGCTGTCGTGAACGTAGAGAAACGTGCAGAAATGTGCGCAAATGCACACAGAACCAGAGGAGTTCACACAGGGGTCAATGTGCAAACACAAAGGAGAAAGAATCGAATAGTAGACTAACAGGTGTTCAAAAGGCGGTAAAAGTGAGATGTCTGAGAGTGGGGTACAATAAAAACAAATGAGGGGTAAGGAGCACAGAAAAAAAGGTATTGAGGAGAACACCGAAGTGTCTCATAAGGGACTAGAGGAGAAGAACTATAAATAGCATGGCATAGTAAGTAGAACAAAGAACCCAAATATGTGCAGTAGAGAAGGCTATGCAAAAGGGAAGGAGCAACCAAAAGGAAACTATGCGTATGAGTGTGATACATTCATACCTCTCGGGGTCAGCGAACCATACTGGTCTATGAGGCGATTTTCCAAAATGTGTATCCCGCAACATCATTTATGCCATCATATACCAACGATGCCACATGACCTATATTGGTGAGTCTGGGAGAAGATTAGCGGAAAGATTTTGTGAACATCTACGTGATGTCCAACAAAATACTGGTACTCCGGTGTCTTCCCACTTCAACTCCCCTGATCACAAGGGCAAAGTCGACATCCGTGTCACTGGTATTGTCCTTTGTCACTCTGGCGACCGCAACCGCTATATTTTGGAAAATCGCCTTATAGTCCAGTATGGTTCGCTGACCCCGAGAGGTATGAATGTATCACACTCATACACAGAGTTTCCTTTTGGTTGCTCCTTCCCTTTTGCATAGCCTTCTCTACTACACATATTTGGGTTCTTTGGTCTACTTACTATGCCATGCTTTTTATAGTTCTTCTCCTCTAGTCCCTTATGAGACACATCGGTGTTCTCCTCTATACCTTTTTTTTCTGTGCTCCTTACCCCTCATTTGTTTTTATTGTACCCCACTCTCAGACATCTCACTCTTACCGCCTTTTGAACACCTGTTAGTCTACTATTCGATTCTTTCTCCTTTATGTTTGCACACTGACCCCTGTGTGAACTCCTCTTATTCTAGGTGCATTCGCGCACATTTCTGCACGTCTCTCTACGTTCACGACAGCCGCACTTGGTTGCTATTTCCTTTTGTTTTTACAGGATAGTTAATTTTGTTTTCTTTAACACATTTCGATTGTTTTTGTTTTCGTTGTTTCGTTATTAGTTGTGTGTATGTGTTTTGTTTGTTGTTCCTGATGAAGGTCTATGGGGCCGAAACGTTGTTTAGTCTGTGTCGTCCACTTATCACATATTGTGACCATGTGGTGGGAAGAGATAACAAGAGATAAAGGTATTCATATTGTGACCATGTGATGGGAAGAGATAACAAGAGAGGAAGGTAGTCATATTGTGACCATGTGATGGGAAGAGATAACAAGAGATAAAGGTAGTCATATTGTGACCATGTGATGGGAAGAGATAACAAGAAATGAAGGTAGTCATATTGTGGCCATGTGATGGGAAGAGATAGCAAGAGATGAAGGTAGTCATATTGTGGTCATGTGATGGGAAGAGATAACAAGAAATGAAGGTAGTCATATTGTGGCCATGTGATGGGAAGAAATAGCAAGAGATGAAGGTAGTCATATTGTGGCCATGTGATGGGAAGAAATAGCAAGAGATGAAGGTAGTCATATTGTGACCATGTGATGGAAAGAGATAACAAGAGATGAAGGTAGTCATATTGTGGCCATGTGATGGGAAGAGATAACAAGAAATGAAGGTAGTCATATTGTGACCATGTGATGGGAAGAGATAACAAGAAATGAAGGTAGTCATATTGTGACCATGTGATGGGAAGAAATAGCAAGAGATGAAGGTAGTCATATTGTGACCATGTGATGGGAAGAGATAACAAGAGATGAAGGTAGTCATATGTGGCCATGTGATGGGAAGAGATAACAAGAAATGAAGGTAGTCATATTGTGACCATGTGATGGGAAGAGATAACAAGAAATGAAGGTAGTCATATTGTGACCATGTGATGGGAAGAAATAGCAAGAGATGAAGGTAGTCATATTGTGGCCATGTGATGGAAGAGATAACAAGAAATGAAGGTAGTCATATTGTGGCCATGTGATGGGAAGAGATAACAAGAAATGAAGGTAGTCATATTGTGGCCATGTGATGGGAAGAGATAACAAGAGATGAAGGTAGTCATATTGTGGCCATGTGATGGAAGAAATAGCAAGAGATGAAGGTAGTCATATTGTGACCATGTGATGGGAAGAGATAACAAGAGATGAAGGTAGTCATATTGTGGCCATGTGATGGGAAGAGATAACAATAAATGAAGGTAGTCATATTGTGGCCATGTGGTGGGAAGAGATAACAAGAGAGGAAGGTGGTCATATTGTGACCATGTGATGGGAAGAGATAACAAGAGATGAAGGTGGTCATATTGTGACCATGTGATGGGAAGAGATAACAAGAGAGGAAGGTGGTCATATTGTGACCATGTGATGGGAAGAGATAACAAGAAATGAAGGTAGTCATATTGTGACCATGTGATGGGAAGAGATAACAAGAGATGAAGGTGGTCAAATTGTAGTCATGTGATTGGAAGAGATAAGAAGAGAAAAGGTAGTCATGTTATGGCATGTAATGAGAAGAGATAACAAGAGAAGAAGGTGGTTATATGTTAGCCATGTAATGAGAAGACTCAACAAGAGCAGAAGGTGTGTATGGTAAGTATATATTGGTCATGTGATGAGAAGAGATAACAAGAAAAAAAGGTGACCATATGTTGTTCATGTGATGAGAAGATGAGACATGAGAAGAAGGTGGTTGGTTATATGTTGGTTATGTGATGAGAAGAGACAACTAGAGAAGAAGGTGGTCATATGTTGGCCATGTGATGAGGAAAGACAATAAGAGAAGAAGTTTGTCATATGTTAGTCATGTGATGAGAAGAGACAACAAAACAATCTAAACGTTCTATGGGAGATCTGGCTGGAGAAGAAATTCTTGTAGTCGGCCTGTGGTGAATTCTTTGTTCTGCAAAGGATATGCGACCAAATGATGATGTGCACACTTCGGTTCAGGAAGACAATATATCGAGATAGACATTATTTGTTACTACATTATCCCTTCTTATTTTTAATCAGTGAATGACAAAACATCAGCAGGATGAACATTAGGTCTCTGGTTCGGTCATAAATGAAAATATGTGGAAAAGATCAGAACATAAGTTTTAACTAGAAGTAAATATAGAAAGTGTAAGAATAAGATTGGTTTGGTTAGGGTAGGTTATGGAAGGCCCGGTATCAGTGCAAACGAATTAAAAATCCGTAATTGCTCAACCACCCGTACCAGTGGAATCATCCGAATTACTATCTCATCATCTCCCATTCAAAGAAAGGTAGATGTAGTTCACATCATAGCAATCGCAGCACACGCCAAATACATAAGGCGAAATCGCACAGAAGGTGAACACAGCCAACTGTTCCCCGTCACGAGATCACCAAATCAATTGCTACTGGAAAATTTTGAAACAACTTTAAAGCAGAAACTGAGGCCATCAGAGATGCTACAACACTGGCTACTCAACACAAAAATAACATGCACAATAAATTGGTGATTCTGACTGATGCACTGTCAGTATTATCAGCTCTAAAAAGCCCCAAGAACAATGAACTAGATGACTTGAGAACAGCCCTGGACCAACTATGCAATAACTTCCAGAGAGTAGTCATTCAGTGGATACCATCACATTGTAATATACACGGGAACGAACGTGCAGATAAATTAGATAAAGAGGGAGGTAGACTGCCACAAGAGAACCATCCGCTCAGTTATGATGAAGCCAAATCCATCCTCAAAGGTCAGTTCCATTAAAAATGGAAACGAGAACACCCAAAGCATAACGAGAGTGACGGATACCACCAACTATCAAGGAGGGATCAAGTCATCATACTTCGCCTAGGCACTGGTCACAATAGAATGAGAAATCACATGTTCACCAAATTCAAAATAGGTACAACCAGCCTATGCCACTGTACACTGGACAATATGACAACAAAACATGTTCTACAGGATTGCCCCCAGTACACAGACCTGAGAAGAGCAATGTGGTCCACGCCCACCTCCCTGGAAGAAAAACTATATGGGGCAATCGATTCGCTTAAACAGACAGTTGACTTCATGAGAGACTCTGGAATCCTACTCTGATTGAGTCTTGATCGAGAGAGAGAGAGAGAGAGAGAGAGAGAGAGAGATTTCATCGTTAACATTTGGAATGTCGAAACATAATCAAAATCGATGAAACACACAGCTCACGGTCTGCACAGAGCACTTAACTCAGTAGCTCATGAGACAACAATAATAAGAATGAAAGGATAGACCATGTCTATGGCCAGTGCTTCCAAAGGGAGTCTGAATAACTACTATGGATTTATTATAATAAATTGTGGCTGGTTAATCATTAGTGGAACTGAGGTAGCTTTGTGGTTAGGGAACTGGATTACTAAGAACAAGATGTCCGGTTCGATCGTGAAAAACAGCTCCTAGGTTCATTCAACCTATTTTACTGTGGAAGTGCGGCGGCTAGGCGTGATACCGACCACATTATCCATAAAAGTTGGTCACTGAAAATCTCCATATGCCTTGTAAGGCTTGAAGGAACCCTTTATCCGCTAATCATGAATACATGTTACTGTTACTTGAACTTAGTGAAAGTAGCGTTTTCGTTATGGTGTAGGCTGACCCACAAATCCAGTTCTGGTACTTTCCACCTGAGGTTGGTAAATAAATGGAAATGGGTACCTGATTCTCTGAAGTGGGGAATGTAACGACTGGGAGAAAAGCTGTGGCCTGTACAGATCAAATTGACTAGTTCACATCCCCCAGCATCGGCGAATTGAACTAATGACATGAAGATTAAGAAACATTTGGAAGAATGAGAAATGAGATAATATGGAAATAATATATATATATATATATATATATATATATATATATATATATATATATATATATATATATATATATAGTAACTGAAATAAATAAAAGATAAAATTATTAAGCGTATATTTATATATAATATCTTTCATGTGACAACAGGCAGCCAACTCTTCCATAATTTTGTGATTTGAGATCAGCAGTTGCCTTTTGTAGTTGTCTTTGTATTATATTGGTAAAGTATACTTGTCGAAAGCTTTTCTGTCGAAGTGTCGTAGATTTATATGTACTTTTGTACTGGTTTTTTAGCTGCATAATATCATTTATTGTACATAATTGTAATAATATTGCAAGTGTAAGTATATCTATACGTATCTAAAAACAATTTGAACTACAAAACATTATCTGCTAGTTACAAACATACAAACTTGTTTCTTATTTACATAAGCTATTTATCTACCTATCTGTGCTAGATCTATGCTAGACATTTGGATCGCTAGGTTGCTTGAAGAGAAGAAATATGTTGCATGGGCTCGGCTGCTTGGAGAGAAGAAAATATGTTGCATGGGCTCGGCTGCTTGGAGAGAAGAAACATGTTGCATTGACTCGGCTGCTTGGAGAGAAGAAATATGTTGCATGGGCTCGGCTGCTTGGAGAGAAGAAACATGTTGCATGGGCTCGGCTGCTTGGAGAGAAGAAACATGTAGCATGGGCTCGGCTGCTTGGAGAGAGGAACATGTTGCATGGGCTCGGCTGCTTGGAGAGAAGAAACATGTTGCATGGGCTCGGCTGCTTGGAGAGAAGAAAAACATGTTGCATGGGCTCGGCTGCTGCTTGGAGAGAAGAAACATGTTGCATGGGCTCGGCTGCTTGGAGAGAAGAAACATGTTGCATGGGCTCGGCTGCTTGGAGAGAAGAAACATGTTGCATGGGCAACAACTTGTCTCTTTCTTTTTCTGACCAAGCTCGCGCTCAGAACAGGACACTCAGAATCATCTTATATTTTCTTTTTTTAGCAGACAGATTCATAGAAAAAGAGAATACACGGCGAAAGGAAAGAAAAGAAAGAATAACATTTCTAAGGGCGCTGAAAAATCCATTGTCAACTATGACTGACGGAGGCTAATATAGTCAACTATGACTGACGGAGGCTAATATAGTCAACTATGACTGACGGAGGCTAATATAGTCAACTATGACTGACGGAGGCTAATATAGTCAACTATGACTGACGGAGGCTAATATAGTCAACTAAGACTGACGGAGGCTAATATAGTCAACTATGACTGACGGAGGCTAATATAGTCAACTATGACTGACGGAGGCTAATATAGTCAACTATGACTGACGGAGGCTAATATAGTCAACTATGACTGACGGAGGCTAATATAGTCAACTAAGACTGACGGAGGCTAATATAGTCAACTATGACTGACGGAGGCTAATATAGTCAACTATGGCTGACGGAGGCTAATATAGTCAACTATGACTGACGGAGGCTAATATAGTCAACTAAGACTGACGGAGGCTAATATAGTCAACTAAGACTGACGGAGGCTAATATAGTCAACTATGGCTGACGGAGGCTAATATAGTCAACTATGACTGACGGAGGCTAATATAGTCAACTATGACTGACGGAGGCTAATATAGTCAACTATGACTGACGGAGGCTAATATAGTCAACTATGACTGACGGAGGCTAATATAGTCAACTATGACTGACGGAGGCTAATATAGTCAACTATGACTGACGGAGGCTAATATAGTCAACTATGACTGACGGAGGCTAATATAGTCAACTATGACTTACCGAGGCTAATATAGTCAACTATGACTGACGGAGGCTAATATAGTCAACTATGATTGACGGAGGCTAATATAGTCAACTAGATTGACGGAGGCTAATATAGTCAACTATGACTGACGGAGGCTAATATAGTCAACTATGACTGACGGAGGCTAATATAGTCAACTATGACTGACGGAGGCTAATATAGTCAACTATGACTGACGGAGGCTAATATAGTCAACTATGACTGACGGAGGCTAATATAGTCAACTATGACTGACGGAGGCTAATATAGTCAACTATGACTGACCGAGGCTAATATAGTCAACTATGACTGACGGAGGCTAATATAGTCAACTATGATTGACGGAGGCTAATATAGTCAACTATGACTGACGGAGGCTAATATAGTCAACTATGACTGACGGAGGCTAATATAGTCAACTATGACTGACGGAGGCTAATATAGTCAACTATGATTGACGGAGGCTAATATAGTCAACTATGACTGACGGAGGCTAATATAGTCAACTATGACTGACGGAGGCTAATATAGTCAACTATGGCTGACGGAGGCTAATATAGTCAACTATGACTGACGGAGGCTAATATAGTCAACTATGACTGACGGAGGCTAATATAGTCAACTATGACTGACGGAGGCTAATATAGTCAACTATGACTGACGGAGGCTAATATAGTCAACTATGACTGACGGAGGCTAATATAGTCAAACTATGACTGACGGAGGCTAATATAGTCAACTATGACTGACGGAGGCTAATATAGTCAACTAAGACTGACGGAGGCTAATATAGTCAACTATGACTGACGGAGGCTAATATAGTCAACTATGGCTGACGGAGGCTAATATAGTCAACTATGACTGACGGAGGCTAATATAGTCAACTATGACTGACGGAGGCTAATATAGTCAACTATGACTGTCGGAGGCTAATATAGTCAACTATGACTGACGGAGGCTAATATAGTCAACTATGACTGACGGAGGCTAATATAGTCAACTATGACTGACGGAGGCTAATATAGTCAACTATGGCTGACGGAGGCTAATATAGTCAACTATGACTGACGGAGGCTAATATAGTCAACTATGACTGACGGAGGCTAGTATAGTCAACTATGACTGACGGAGGCTAGTATAGTCAACTATGACTGACGGAGGCTAATATAGTCAACTATGACTGACGGAGGCTAATATAGTCAACTATGACTGACGGAGGCTAATATAGTCAACTATGACTGACGGAGGCTAGTATAGTCAACTATGACTGACGGAGGCTACTACTACATTTATCTACCTGCGAGAGACGCTATAATTAATTGTTGTAAACGTCATCTCGAACACACTACGTGTAATCCGATCCATAATTTCTCAGTTTTCCTAACTAATGAGGACGGCGTTTGTGTGAAATATTTATTGAGTTGCTAGTTTGTAAGTAGCGATCTCCAGTCACGCAATGTTGCATGTCAACATGTGAATGTTGACAGAATTGTTCCAAACTTTAGAAGAAAACATCATCAAGCGCACATATTGCTCACAATGAACACACGCATTTCATCTCAAACACATGTACCTGATACACACACACACACACACACACTTCGCTAAATAAACTTTAACTTTGGCGACTCTACGAACATTCCGGCCACTGTCTTTTCCGCCATTTTTAGATAAGTGTTTTTGTGTTCTCTGACTCGGAATTTTGTGTTTAATATGTATAGTTTGTTTCTTGTACCTGATGAGGACTTTTCTTCCCGAAACATTGTCTTGTCTTTCTGTTAGTTGAGCTACTCAATACCAGATTATGTTTATTTTCTTTGTTTTCTGCAGCTGTACTCGCGGCCCCACATAGTATTTAATAGTTCTTACATTTGACATCTGTGCCTACCTCCGACAATATCTATGCTCCGCCTATTCAAGTAGATGGCAGTTAATAGTGTCATCAATGTAACCACTTTTCTATCTTTTGAGATAATTTTAATGTAGCCTATACACTGACTATATGATTATCGTTTCCGGTTGTTCCAAAATGGAGGAATTTATTTTTCTCCGGCTTGGTATAGAACCGTTGATCAGAGGTTTAACAAGCCGCTATCGTAAAAACGATGTTGTTAATGAAACGTAGACCTGATACAGAATGTGTAAATTAGCAGTAGATAGTAGTGATAGTTTTTTCGGCCCTAAAACAACAACAAAAATAGGATTCTGGAATGTGCGAACAATGGCCGCTCCGACGAAACATGCACAGGTCGCGAGCGAGATGGACAGATACGATCTAGATATTTTAGGATTAAGCGAAATGCGCTGGCCTGGAACAGGTAGGAGATCTATTGATAATAAAATAGTAGTTTTTTCTGGAAGGGAAGATGGAAAACACCGTGCAGAGTAGGCATAATGATGACAGACAAAGCTGGCAAGAAGTGCCATCTATTAGAAGGCGAACCGGTAAATAGCCATCTGATACGAACACGATATCAAAACAAACCATGGAAGACTTTCAATTATTCCATGTAAGTGCACCACTAACGAGTGATGATGAAGTAAGGATGATTTTATAAACCAACTGCAACAACTTATACAAAATACCAAAACACGATCTTTTAATGGTAATGGGAGACTTCAACGCAAAGTAGGACAAGATAACGCAGGAAGTGGAACATGTATGGGGAGAGAAGGCTGTAAGACAAACAAGTCAGAATGGAGAAAGATTATAGAATTATGTAATAGAAAATTAGTTATGGTGGGACATTATTTCCACATAAAAATATCCACAAACAACATGGATATCTCCTGATGATAGAACATCAAATCAAATTGACCACCATGTATTAAACAACAATTAAGCATCATTAATAGATGTAAGAGCATACAGAGGTGCTGATGTTAATAGTGACCACAACCTGTGCATTGGGAGGAAATAAGATTAAAATTTAGAAACCAACAGAAGAGTCAATTACAACATAAAATTGATAGTCATAACTGAAAGATGAAGCAATAAAGGAAAAGTTTAACATAGAGCTAAGTAATTGTATTCAGCACTTGGGAAAATAGACTTAGATATCAATGAAATGTGGGACTCACAGAGCAAAATACTAATGACAGCAGCAGAAGCAAGTGCGGACTGAAGAAAATGAAAAACGAGCTGGGATCTCAGAACACCACATGGAAAATACATCAAGAAGAAGAGAAGCGAGAGAGCCATGACTAATGTAAAGACAGATCTTGAAAGGTTCTGGCAAAAGCAACATACAAAGAATTAGACAACAAAGTGAAAAGTTCGGCAAGAAGAGATACAAGAGCTATATAGACAACTTGGCAGCGGAAAGCAGAGACAGCTGCAATTACAGAGAACAGCAGAACTCGTTATACTTTACAAAAGATGCTAAACAAACAAACTATACATCCAGTGGAACACCAATTTAGACAAATCTGGATTAATGCTAACAACAAGCGCAGAATAAAAGCCCGTGGGCGAACACTTCAAAAAAATTCTTAACCGTCCAATACCTCACAGTTTAATAGATTTTGAAGCTGAAACACCAGCAGCAGAATTAGATGTAAATTTAGATGACTTCACCTGAGTGAAATAGAAACCACCTTAAAGCTAATGACCAATAACAAGGCTGCTGGAGAGGATAAGTTAACAGCTGAGATCCTCAAGGCAATTGATAGCCATAATTTAATACATCTCCAAAAATGTTCAACATCATTGGAAAACAGAGAAGACGCCTCATAAAGAAAAAAGGAATCATTGTTAAGATCCCAAAAAAAGGGCAATCTTAGAGATTGTAACAATGGAGAGGCGTGACACTTTTGTCAGTTGCCTCAAAATTATTCTGTAAAATCATCCTAAATAGAATAAAGGATTCAATAGATACAGTAATGCGTGAAGAACAGGCTGGGTTTAGAAAAGGGAGAAGCTGTCTGACCACATTTTCACTCTACGACTTATATTGGAGGAACACATTGAAAAGCAAAAAACCTTTTGTACTTAAATTCATCGACTTCAAAAAAGCATTTGATAGTATTCATAGAGATTCTTTGTGGAAAATTCTGAAGCAATATGGCTTACCATCAAAAATCATAAATATTATCAAAGACATGTATGATGGTTACACATGTGCAGTTCGAAAAGAGGAAGGACTGAGCGAAATGTTTCCCAATAGAAACTGGGGTTAAACAAGGATGTATTTTATCGCCTTGTTATTTGGAATTGTTATGGACTTCATAATGAAGAAATGCTGCACTGGTAATAAAGGCATCGAATGGATACAAGGAGACCATTTGGAGGACCTGGACTTTGCTGATGACATAGTTTCTCAGCAAGCAGATAAAAAAAACGATGCAGAAAACACAAAATGAACTATCATCAATAGCCAGCAAAATTGGGCTTGAGGTCAATCATGAAAAGACTAAAGTCATGAAAAGTTTAATTCCAACAAGTGACAAAATATACATGAAAACAAACCAGTAGAAGAGATCGATCACTTCATCTATCTTGGAAGTCACATTGATCGAGAGGGGATACGAGCAAAGAAATTAGAATCAGACGGGCTAAAGCTGCAATGTCTTTCAGAAGCCTTGAAAAGTTGTGGAAATCAAAACTCATTAGCACAACAAAAAACTTAGGCTATTCAAATCAAATGTACTATCAACCTTACGTATGCGTGGAAAGCTGGAAAACAACAAGAGATATAGAAACAAAGTTGAACGCATTCGAAAATAAATGTCTAAGGAAAATACTTGGTATAGAATGGAACGAATTCAAAACAAACGAGGAAATTAGAGAAATCGCCAATCAAACCACTAATATCTCAGTAATAAGAAAAGACGATGGTCATACGTTGGACATGTGATGAGAAGAGATAATAATCGAATAGCAAAGCAAGCCCTCATATGGGAAACAACAGGTAAAAGAAAAAGAGGAAGACCCAGGGAGACACTGAGAAGAACATTGATGAGAGAGCAGGCAAGAGCAGCAGGAATCGGCTCCCTCAAGAGATAGAATGCTTGCACAGAACAGAGACAGATGGCGAGATTTGATAAAATATCTTTAAAAGAAAACTGCTAGAACAAAAAATCATATAGGAGAAGGGTATCTTGGTCTACGCCCTATGGGCCGGTTACGGCTCGAAAGGTCAATAGATAGATAATAAATTATCATTTCCTTTTGTATTTCGTTAATATGTTCAGCTACCGTAGGTAGCTGCGGTATCATAGAGAATACGCCACTGAGTTATATTTATAGAAATAGTTTCAAACATCGGGAGGAAAGAATCATCATTTGTGGTTCCATGTAGCAGGAAAAGAACAACTACAGTATATTGTGACAACTAGAAAAATAGAGGGAGGAAGAGAAAGAAAAAAAAAAAAATGTAAGACAGTTAAAGACTAAAGGAAATGGTCTGAACGGAAACTAGCTGCATATCATTAGTGATAAACAGTGCTTGAGATAGAAAGTTGTGGAGTGACATAATACCTACGCCAGCAGGCTTGGTATTTGTTAATGATGGTGGTGTGATGATGATGATGAGGCGATTATGTTGGTATTTGACCTTGGTTATTCCATGCTGCAATCATCCCCCAGGCTGTCAGCTTTTTTTCCCCAATTTCAGGTAAACCAAAGTGGGATGGGACCAACTTCTTTTTACAGCTTTTCTCTGGCAAGTTTTTTTTTTTTTCATCAGTGCTGCAAACTATGGCGCACCTACAGATATCAAGGAAGTCACGCTCGTTGAAATGTGTCTCTCTGCAGGCTAATTAGCAAAGATGGAGCCGTGGTCAAAGTTATTAGCAGTCTCTCTCTCTCTCTCTCTCTCTCTCTCTCTCTCTGCGATCAAGAATCATTTAGAGTAGGATTCCAGACTCTCACATGAAGACAGTTGTCTGTTTAAGTCAATTGATCGACCCCACAGACACAACATCATAATTAGAGTCTGTTAGATCCACTCTGATTGAATACTTGTTAAAACGTTGCACTGTGTTCTGCGCCAGTGGCCCAGTGCATCCGATTTCAGCCAGCATTTAATTCAGCTTTGCTTTCCTTAGCCTTTGATTGTCCCCAATCTTCCTGCAAGGCAGCAGATTGTTTTTTTTTCTGTAGGGGATTCTGCCCTTAGATGGCCGACCTTACCAGGTTACGAGCACCATCTGCCCGAGTCACTAGAGATGACTAACACAGACATGCACGCGCAAAGATATGAAGTGTGACTAACACTGACATGCACACAACGATATGAGATATGACTAACACACACAGACACACACACTAAGATATGAGATATGACTAAACACAGTCATGCACACACAAAGATATGAGGCATGACTAACATAAACATGCACTCACAAAGATAGGAGATGTGACTAACATAGACATGCACACACAAAGATATGAGATATGACTAAACACAAACACACAAAGATATGAGACATGACTAATATCATCATCATCAAGTACCGGGCCTACTGACGTCGGTGATCATGTCTCTCCACAACTTTCAATCTCGACAGTTCTTTATCATTTCTGTTGTTACCTTCTACCAAACCATTCTCTTAAGCAGTCTGGTATTTTCTCTCTTTGCTTCCCTCTATCTCTTCGATCCTCAATTTTTCCAGTAGTTACAATATATTCCAGTTGTTCTCTTTTTATTACATGGCCAAAAAATGATGATTGCTTCTTCCTAATTTTTAAAATTAGCTCTCTTTCTGCTTTGGCCTCTTTCAGAACATTTTCATTACTCTTCTAAACTGTCCATGATATTCTCAACATTCTTCTGTAAAACCACATTTCTACAGACGCCAGTGATTTCTTGTCTGTTGTCCTATTGTCCAAGATTCATATCCATATGTTAAGACTGGCTCTACATAACATTTAAGAACTCTTTTACTTGTTTCTATTGTCAAAAATGGATTGCATTGTACTTCCTCATTTCTGGAAAGCTGCTTATGCCTGAGCCATTCTGCATCTCACCTCTTTTGTTCATCTTCTGTCTGAGGTTAACAAAGTTCCCAAATATTTAAATTCATTTACCTGTTTTAACATTGTTCCACTTGTCTTTATTCTGCACTGAGGTGATGTCTTTTTCTTTGTTGTTACCATTACTTCTGTCTTTTGCTATTAACGCTTAGTCCTTTATTTTTGCTTTATTTCACTATAATGTCCAACATATCTTGGACTAATAATGACTAATATAGACATACATAATTAGCAGTCTTAGACCAAGTAAAAGTTAGGCGATATACACATAAATAAAATAGTTGGAGTGCGAAGGTATTTAAATAATTACTACAGTCGAAGTAAGAAGGTATTTAAATAATTACTACAGTCGAAGTAAGAAGGTATTTAAATAAATAAATAGTCGGGATAGGAAGGTATTTAGATAAATATAATAGTCGGGATAGGAAGGTATTAGATAAATATCATAGTCGGAGTCAGGCGGTAATTAAATAATACAATATTCAGAGTGAAAAATGGTTGTACCTACCATACAACTCATGTACCTACCATACAACTCATATACCTACCATACAACACATTACTACAATACAACTCATGTAACTACCACACAACTCATGTAACTACCACACAACTCATGAACCGACCATACAATGCATGTACCTACCATACAACAACTCTACCATGCAACTCATGTAACTACCATACAACTCATGTACCTACCATAAAACTCAATCCATACCATACAACTCATGTACCTACCATACAACTCATTTACCAACCATACAACTCATGTACCGACCATACAACTCATGTACCTGCCATACAACTCATGTACCCACCATACAACTTATGTAAAACTACCACACAACTCATGTAACTACCACACACAACTCATGAACCGACTATACAACTCATGTACCTACCATACAACTCACGTACCTACCATACAACTCATGTAACTACCATACAAGTCATGTACCTACCATACAACTCTACCATACAACTCATGTACCTACAATACAACTCATGTACCTACCATACAACTCATGTACCCACATATACAACTCATGTAAAACTACCACACAACTTATGTAACTACCACACAACTCATGAACCGACCATACAACTCATGTACCTACCATACAACTCACGTACCTACAATACAACTCACGTACCTGCCATACAACTCTACCATACAACTCATGTACATACCATACAACTCATGTACCTACCATACAGCTCTACCATACAACTCATGTTCCTACCATACAACTCATGTACCTACCATACAACTCATGTACCTGCCATATAACTAATGTAGCTACCATACAACTCATGTAATTCAATACAACACATGTACCTACCACACAACTCTACCATACAACTCATGTACCTACCATACAACTCTACCATACAACTCATGTATCTACCATACAACTCATGTATCTACCATACACTCATGTGCCTACCATACAACTCATGTACCTACCATACGACTCTACCATACAATTCATGTACCTACCATACAACTCATGTATCTACCATACAACTCATGTATCTACCATACAATTCATGTACCTACCATACAACTCATGTACCTACCATACGACTCTACCATACAATTCATGTATCTACCATACAACTCATGTATCTACCATACAACTCATGTACCTACCATACAACTCATGTAACTACCATACGACTCTACCATACAACTCATGTACCTACCATACAACTCATGTACCTACCATACGACTCTACCATACAATTCATGTACCTACCATACGACTCTACCATACAACTCATGTACCTACCATACGACTCTACCACACAATTCATGTACCTACCATACGACTCTACCATACAACTCATGTACCTACCATACGACTCTACCATACAATTCATGTACCTACCATACGACTCTACCATATAACTCATGTACATACCATACAACTCATGTACCTACCATACAACTCATGTACCTACCATACAACTCAACACAAAAGGTGAGGACTGGGAGAGAGGTTCTATTTAAAATGAGCATTCGTTTTCGCGAGGGCCAATGACATTGATCATAAAAACCTCAGCTCCATCTAATTCTACAAATATAATGCTGAGCACGGCTGTTTTCTGCAACATTAAACAGTAAATTAGCGTTAATAAAACTGACTGTTTTTTTTTTTTTAATAACTCAGGAAATAAATCAAGTCTTATGTCAAGGTGCCCTGAGACTACAAATTGCCCCGCCCCCTTCTTGTATGCGCATGCAAACTGGATACAGTTTAAACTATTAACTTTCTGTCTTCTGACTTCATTATTTTGTTTTTGTTTGTAGTTAATGAATTTATTTTTTTAAAAGTACTGTAAACATTAATTTTTCCTGAGCAAATGTTTATTTCGGAATTAAAGTCCCTTTCCTGCTCAAGAACAAGGTACTCAAATCATAATTCCCGGTCAGCTACTTTTAGGTTAACCCAAACTAAACAAAAAAATTAATTAATGGACACTTGAATTATTATTATGACGTGTTTTGTGGGATAGATTGGGGTGGGGGGGGGGAGTGGTAGTGGGTGAGAAATACGGCACTGGCGTAGTGTTGATTACAATACCCACCCCCCCCCCCAAAAAAAAAAAAATAAATAAATAATAATAATAATAAATTAATTAATTAAATAAATAAAATAAAATGTGGGGATGGTCATATGTATGGGCACCAATATCATAGATCTAATGCTGCACACGGTGCTATGTGTTCTTTTAATATACTTCTTCTAATCACCAACATGTAGTTTAGAGCGGCCGTCGTGCCGCTTTACCTGTACACGCCTCGGGTGGTTTGAGTCACAAGTGGCTAGAATATGCGTATATTCCTTCCAGAAATGTGGGGCCTCTTGTGGGTTTTATTCTTATGCTCGTAGACAGTACCAACATCCTTATACCTGCTATAGTTCGTTCAGAAATTCTTGCTCGCAGAGTTTATCAATTATTTTGGAAACTGTTTGATGAATTTCTGTAATTCTTTTTGATGAGTTCTTATCTTTTTTCACCGACCTTCAGATTGTATAACATTTAAGTACAAAGGTAGTCTGAATTTTGCACAAATCGTTTTTTGTTATATAATTTTAGGAAAATATCAAACCGCATGCTCTAAACATGAGATTTTTACTGTAGATTATGTTAATTTTCTAACAAACCTCTCAGTGGATTGCGTCTTACAAGTTATGGTTTAGTGAGCGCAAGATGGTGCTAAGATTGTATAGAGAGCATGTGAAATTTGCCTTTTTAAACGGTGAATTGATTACAACAAATGTCGGTATTGTAAAATCCTAAAAATTAGGAGAACGAAGAAAATCATATTTTTATATACCTCAAAGAAGCAAAAATCTTTCCCAAATGGATGACAGTAGGAGGAAAAAATTAGACTTAAAGTCGGTGAAGAAATAAGATTTCATTAAAAAGAATTAAAGAAATTAATTAAACAGTTTCCAAGATAATTAATAAACTCTGTGGGCACGACTTTCTGAACGAACTATAATACTCTGACCTCTTATCTAATTCCACTCGAACATTTAACAAAGTGCACGAACTTAGTAATAAAATTTCGCCCGTGCAGTTATCAAGTGGCTCAGACCACGGTCAAAGGAGAAAGAAGAGAGACACTGTTATCTGTTACGTGTGAAGAGACGACTA
Source organism: Megaustenia siamemsis (assembly GCA_032433765.1). Lineage (NCBI taxonomy): Eukaryota > Metazoa > Mollusca > Gastropoda > Stylommatophora > Ariophantidae > Megaustenia > Megaustenia siamemsis. Next base: position 12,607,012 of record JAVIAB010000092.1, read on the forward strand.
CGGATAATTTTTCTTTTAAATCGATTTTCAGCTACCAAGGTGTCTTTTTTGTGTTCAACTTAAACCCGATAACTGTTGAAACGATACTTCACAAATAACAGAAATAAACTCAAGATGCAACAAAGTTTGTCAAATCATTGGACAGCTATCACCTCTATTGTCAACAAGGAAATAACTTTAGAGGCAAAACGGGCACTCTACAGTACAATCGTCATTCAAACGTTGTGCTACCAATGCCAGACCTAGACCCTAGATGCACGAACAATAAGAACAATATTCACTACAGAGATGAAACGTGTTATACGAATGACAGGAAACAGCCTGAGAAATAGGATCAGAAATGAAGAACTGAGAAAAAAGCTAGGAACAATTCCTGCCGTAGAATTCTATACAGAAACAACAGATGAAATGGTTTGGCCACGTGATAAGGCAGAAAGACAAAACACAACACAACGAGCCTTCGATAAACGTTGTGAGAACACCAGACCCAAGGGTCGACCACGGAAAAGATGGACGTATTGAATATTAGAAGCACTAGGAAACAGCAGCTGAGGCGAACAGAAGAGACAAAAGACCGCAAATTATATCTCCCCTCGACGCTGAAAGGCAAATGAGGAAAGAATGAAGAAGAAGAAGTCGACGAAGAGCAGATACATTTTAAAAATGTATGGGAACTGAATGTAGTACATAAGAAACTTCATGCGAATACCGAACCTCAATTCTACGGCAGCATCCACAAATGTATTGTCCTGACTCTGCACGATAGACTTGAGAACAACGAGAGTAATGGCTTCGACAATCCTGACAGCAATGGCATTGACAATGAACAAGGAGGACATACCGAGAGCAATAACTTTAAGTAATCGACATTAAGATGAGTGCAAGAGCATTACTGTAATTACAATCTAGAGGCGACAGACTTTTGCAGCTATTCACGGCACGGCTATGTAAGGAAACGTAACGTAATCGCAGTTAATGTGTGGTAATAGTTATAATCGCCATTGTTCATACATCACCACCTAGCTCAGATAGGTCTAATTGAATATCTTAGGGGCATCTACAGATACACTGAAATCGTTGACTAGTAATTTAAACTGATCATGCATCATCTCTCAAATTTAAAATATCATCTAAATGCATCGCCAATCAACCACTAATATCATCAGTAATCAAGAGAAGAGAAGGGGTCGGTAATACTCCCGCGCCGCTTTATATTCCCAGAAAAAAAAATCCAATACCCATTTGAAGCTGGGTGAACCCGGAAGCCGTCGGTTGGGATAAAACCCTACCTTTTGTCCATTCTAGTCCAGTTCACTAACCACTGAACTATCTTCGTTATCACAGCCCACAACTGCACAACTTGTCTGGGACTAACAAATCGTTGAACTAGTGGAATCAAATCTATCGATCAATCAACCAGTTGATTTATCAATCAGCCAATCCTACTTCAATATATAACAATCTCAACAGGCAGGTATATAAATGTATAATTGACATACCAGCTACCAGAGACAGTTACACGGACGATGTGCATGGACACAAATAAAACACAATAACTATATTGATTAGTTAAACTTAAGCCGCATATACTTTCGCTAACCTAAACATTTCGGAATCCCCACAATGCAACAGAAAAGGTGAACTAAAGATGCGTGACAGTCTGTGCGTTTGTGGTGCTTTTGTGTAATCAGAATGTAGAGAGAAAAAAAAAACACACAGAAACTTCAAGACCATCTCAAATTCCTGTAAAACTATCTGTGGTAAATTCTTAGAATTTTTAGTTGAACAGAATCGGGAAGAAAGTGCTACACAATAGGTGTCATAAAAGGAAATCCTGGTATCAATAACAGGAAGATGCTGAAAATTGATAAGGGCACGTGCTCTTGAGATATTTATTATCCACGAACTGCAAGATGGTGCATTCCAAAGGAAGGCGAAAGCAAGGCAGGCCGATCGTCAGCGGGTACAAAAAAACAAAAAAAAAAGAGAAAGTTAATATGTATAGTGTAGACCAGACTTGAATATTCTGGGAAAGAATTAGCAAAACAGAGTTTTCGTTTCTGCACTGCAAGATGTCTTAGGGCATTTGATCACAGATCTGTTTGTGTGTAACACGACAAAGTCAAGCACATGAAAGATGGCTATACGTGTGAGTGTTGGTGATTATTTTGTATTAACTCGGAGATCCACACATTTACTCAAAAAGAGCTCTATGGATGTCTATTTTATGTGTAGAGAAATGGAGAAGGTTGACAATGTATGTCAGTGGTGGTCCAACGATCCATATGGTTATGGGAAGAAGAAGAAGATATTTTATGGGATATGAGTGCTGTTGATAAGAAAGAAACATAAGGCAGCAATACCTGACATCGGGGCCACATCGGTAACCGAGTTGGGAAAAACCACCCGACTGGACTACCGACGTTCGGACAACCCGTGTTCGATTCCCGCTGGGAGCAGTGTTAATTGTACTCATGGTTGGAAAAAAAAAATACCCCCACGGTCGACCCAGCCGTTGGCAGAAATGGGTACCAGGGTATTACCCTGGGAAGGTGAGGAATGTTGCCTCGCATCGTGAGTTTCGATGCTTGAGGCGACACTATCCAGAAATCTCCGAGCATTTCTGGATAGGCGGCCGAGCACATATGGGTGGAAACTCGCGTGCTAAGACGCCGGTTCAAGTCTCGTACTTTAGCTTTACCTGACATAAGAGCTAACATACCTGAGTGGAATAATACCAGAACATTCTGTCCTACAAATAGAGTGCATGTGGGTTCGATTTACACGAATAGATTGTCGGTGGATTCGAAACTAAACCTCAGCATCGTCTGCTCATCGAACTCGGTCTTTAACCTTTAATGATTAGTTCAGAATGGCGTCACCGCAGTCGGCCTTTAGTCTTTAATCATTAGTTCAGATTGGCGTCACCGCAGTCGGCCTTTAATCTTTAGTCATTAGTTCAGATTGGCATCACTGCAGTCGGCCTTTAATCTTTAATCATTAGTTCAGATTGGCGTCACCGCAGTCGGCCTTTAATCTTTAATCATTAGTTCAGATTGGCGTCACCGCAGTCGGCCTTTAATCTTTAATTATTAGTTCAGATTGGCATCACCGTAGTCGGCCTTTAATCTTTAATCATTAGTTCGGATTGGCGTCACCGCAGTCGGTCTTTAATCTTAAATCATTAGTTCAGATTGACGTCATCGCAACTATAAACAATAACTGATTGTTTATTGTTTTGCATTCATTGAACGTATTGCAATCTTTGCCACTGAGGATAGTGTTCCTGTTTAGTTCCACGTGGCACCGTGTTTCTGCTTTAGTTCCACGTGGCACCGTGTTTCTGCTTTAGTTCCACGTGGCACCGTGTTTCTGCTTTAGCTCCACGTGGCACCGTGTTCCTGCTTTAGCTCCACGTGGCACCGTGTTTCTGCTTTAGCTCCACGAGGCGCCGTATTACACCATTCCTTTGACGTGTCGATTATCCTCAGCTCCCTTGTCGTCACCCTGTGAGAGGCGTTCTTTTAAAGCCCTCGCAATATCATACGTGTCCAATTTGAAGGTTTCCTACGTCACAGCAGACCTGTCAGCTGTCTCATTACCACGAACTCTCGCCTGTCTGGGGTAATATATTAAGTAAGGCTGTAGACGGAAAACATGTCGAGTAGGTGCACCCACTCCCTGCGGAGTGTGTTCTTGTCAATCAGATGAAGAAGCGTACTTTGTGAGTCAATCAATATGACCGCATGTGTTATAGGTCTTTTAATCAGCCACGATTACGCTTAGCATGCGGCCCCTATTTTCAAAACCATAGAAAAATAGAAAGTTGGTTCGGCCACATAACAAGACAAAAAGAACTAACAATGACTCAAAGAGCCATAAACAAACGCTACGAAAACGCCAGATTAAGAGGAAGATCGAAAAAAGAGATGGATAAATGGAATACTAGAGCCAATAGGAGAGATGACACCAGAAGAGACCAAAAGAAGAGCAAAGGAGGAAAGATAGAAGAAGAAAAAAATAGAAAACCTCACATGACTACCCCCTTCCTTTTACCCTCCCTCCACCCCGAAAAAAAGTAAAATAAAAAAACCCGCGTCGTAATGATAATTGAACACTAATTTGATTGGTTGGTCGAAAGATCTAGTTCACACCGGCACAACAAAAGACTCTAAGTGGTTAGGAACTGGATTACCTAGACATTCCAAAGACGAATGTACGTGCAGAAGGGAATGGATATGGACGGTACATAACGACCACTCGTCTATGGCTGCTGGATCCAGGGCAAATATCAACAACTGGAGCAAGAAGTAAAGTAAAACAGGACGGGTGAGACCTGCCTCATAGCTGGGAAGGGGTCAAAGGTTACAGGTAGAGGAAGCAGACGGTAATATGGCGAGCTCGTCTGCTTGTAATGAGAAATTGAGTGCGGCCATACGATCTATGTCTCTCTGCACATAAACGTCTCATTTTAATACTTACACTCCTCACTCATTCTCTTTTTAATACTTACATTCCTCACTCTAATCTTATCTAATCTTATCTTATCTTATCTTATCTTATCTTATCTTATCTTATCTTATCTATCTGTCTGTCTGTCTGTCTGTCTGTCTGTCTGTCTGTCTGTCTGTCTGTCTGTCTGTCTGTCTGTCTGTCTGTCTATCTATCTATCTATCCATATATCTACCACCCCTACTGCCCTATTTTTCCTATAAAAGCCTTGTTTATTTCATTCCTAAATGGGAGATGTCCTTTCTTGGCAGTATCAAGTGATTAATCCGTATAGTTTATGGCCACGTCACCTTCATTATATTTTAAACAAAATATTTCTCTGTACCTCTCTCTCTCTCTCTCTCTCTCTCTCTCTCTCTCTCTCTCTCTCTCAGTTCATCAATAACATCTGCCTGTCTGTATGCCAATTTATATCTGCCGACGTACTAAACATCGCTAAAATAAACCAGTCAACAAACAGTCAGTCTATCTGTTCATCCATCTACCCATCCTTTCATCCATTTAAATACACATACCCACTAAATTCACCCATTGAATTCACTCATTCATCCGACCATCTACGTTACTTATTCACATACATTATATAAAGCTCCACTTTCCCCTAATCATCAGTGAGTTTGAGCTTGAGAGGTAAGACGGAAAGTGAAAATGTGAGAACAAAAAGCGAGAAATAATTCCAGCAATAATTTACAAAAAGAAACAACAGATAAAATGGGTTGGCCACGTTATAAGACAGAAGATCAAAACATTATACAACGAGCCTTCAAAAAACGTGTTTGAGAACACCAGACTCAAGGGCCACCCAAAAAAAAAAAAATTGATTGATGGAATATTATAAATACTAGGAAACATAATAAACAGAAGAAGAAAAGACAGCAAATTCTCTACTTGACGCTGAAAGGTAACTGAGGAAGAAAAGAACAAGAACAAGAAGATCAACGAGCATGTTTGATTGAGAGAGAGGAAGTACAAGCCAGAAGGTATATAGAACTACTCATAGCACAGCAGATCTTACTGTTCGTTTCAAGATCTGACCGCATGTCAGTCACAGTTATCGACAACCTCTCTCTCTCTCTCTCTCTCTCTCTCTCTCTCTCTCTCTCTCTCTTCTATTTAATGCAAACATTCAGTCAGTTCACATATTTTTTCACTTTCACTGAAGTTCGCGATTTATCTCAAATTACCTCCCCTAGTATCACAATCTATTTTCTCTCTCGCACACGTGCTTCTTTCTTGCGAATAATTAAATAATTATTTTCTCTCGTACATTGTTTTCTTTCATTTTTGCTCTTCTCTCTCTCTCTCTCTCTCTCTCTCTCTCTCTCTCTCTCTCTCTTTCACTCATTCTCGGCATGAGTCTAACGGCTGGAAAATTAAAAAAAAAAAGAGAAATAAACAGTATTTAATCTCGGCAATAAAAGCAAAATACGTCTAGCCTTCATGTCTGGAACAATGAGAAACATGAACAATGATGACTTTGATGAACAACTTAAACAACAGACTGGTCCAAAAATGTGTTCTTTCATAAAACAAGGTAGACATCTGCTCATAGTTTTATTTTCCAAATGGCAGATTATTTTCACTCCTTATCACTGCACCATCCCCTCTTACCATTTCCCCCCTTACTCCCTGGCCCATCTCACTTCCAGACAATGGGAAATTAATAGAGCACGCTCCAGGATACAGGAATGTCTGGGAGGTTGTTCCTGCACAATTAATATTTAATGTATTCTTTTTATGATAAATAACATTAAATTAACATGGCTACCAAAATGTAATCATCATCATTGAGTGCCGTCTCCACATCGAAGATTAGCTACCATGGAGGGCCATTCCGCTCTGTCTCTTGTTGTGATAGTGCAGGTTGTTATAGGTTGACTTGTCCATCTTTTGATGTTACTCGTCCATGTTAGTCCTCGTTTGTTTTTGCTTCATTTACCTTGGATTTTCCCTTCTAAGATTACTTTGAGCAGGCTACTATATCTTTTGGGGGCCGCGATAGCTCAGTGGTTAGTGAACTGGACTACAAAGGACAAGGGGTAGGGTTCGATCCCAACCGACGGCTTCCGGGTTCACCCAGCTTTAAATGGATACCGGATTTTTTTCTGGGAAAGTAAAGCAGCACGGGCGTAATACCGACCACAATACCCCAAAAATCATGTGCTGAAGGTTTGTAAAATATAGGGTCACTAACACCATATTTCCCTATACGCCACTTGGCGTGACGTGGGTACTTTACTTTTTTTTTTTACTGTATCTTTTAACATGCCCCAAAAATCTCGTTTGTATTGTTTGAATTGTGTTTAGTTGTTCTCTGTTCATTTTTAATTGTTTTAAGAATTCATCTTTAGTTTTCGTTTCTTTTCATCCAATTCTTCTATAAATCCACATTTCAAAGTCTTCAATTTTCAGTTGTTTTGTTGTACATTGTCCATGTTTTTAAACATTAATGTCGGCGTTAAAATGTCGTTACATGCTGGTGGTGATTATTTAGTTTTGGCGGGAAGTTGTTGATCAGCTACTTTCAGTTCCCGGGACTCCATTTAGTGTATGATCTCAAGGGCTTGAGTAAAAACAGGATGACTAAAAGAAGCTGGGATCGCCGGGTAGCCCATAGTGGCGGCTTTTACTGATATAGAAGACCTAGTATTGTAGTTCCTCTAGGCAGGTCACAAAGGTGTCCCACTATAGTCTCGAACTAGACGAACTCAACTGTGTCACAAAAAGCAGGCAATGTCAAGAGAGTCATGTCGCCACACTTGGGTCAAAGGTCTCTGCTTGTATTAACTCGTGGCGTTAGCACAACGGCAACAAGCAGTGTCGGCTCAAGGTACCGGAAACTTGGGCACGTGTCTGGGGCGGGCCATATGCTAACAGGCGTCATCAAGGATCTTCCAAAACAAAAATTAAAAAGTTAATGGAATAAATACAAATAGCTGTTTAATCTGGCATTTTTAAGATGGGAAAATATACCAGACAGCTAAAGAGAATGGCTTGGTAGAAGGTCAACAATAGAAATGATAATTAACTGTCGAGATTGAAAGTTGTTGAGAGACATGAACACTTACGCCAGCAGGCATGGTACTTGATGATGATGATGATTCTATATTTAGAAGAATATTAAGAATTCCCTAGACAGCTAAAATTACCAACGACGACTGCTCAAAAAGGGCAACACAAAAAGATAACTCCTAAATAATATCAGAAAGAAAAAATCGACATTTTTCGAGCACATCATGAGAAGAGGAAAGTTGGAATACTTGGTTACAACTGGCAAAACACAGAGAAAGAGATATTGTGGACGATAAAGGGAGAAGATACTTGATAGCTTGGTGTCGTTGCGCGGTAAACAGTCAACATTAGAGTTGATACGGTGCACAGTGGACCGATACTTTTAGATGGCTCATGATGATGATGGTTCTACATTTTATTTCATAGCCGCATTGTGAAGTTCTGAGAGACAGTCTGAGAGATAAGATCAGAAATGAAAAACTGAGAAAAAAGCTAGGAATAGCCCCCGCCATAGAATATATAAGGAAACAACAGATAAAATGGTTTGGCCACTTGACAAGGCAGAAAGAACAAACTACAACACAACGAGCCTTCAACAAACGTTGTGAGAACACCAGACCCAAGGGTCGACCACGAAAAAGATGGATCGATGGAATATTAGAAGCACTAGGAAACATAACAGCAGCAGAGGCGAACAGAAGTGCAAAAGACCGCAAATTATTTCTCTCCTCGACGCTGAAAGGCAAATGAGGAAGGAAAGAGGAAGAGAAAGAAGATTGTGAAGGTATTATTGCGCCAAAGTATTCAGAATTAATCAACAGTTTCTACACTCCTCCCGATATTTCAACTCTATATCTTGTAGATATACAACAATTACTTAATGAAATATACACAACAAGCAAAACATATGGATTAGATATGAATATCAAAAAGACTAAAACTATGATAATAAACAAAGAAAATACTCAAAGCCTACAAGTGGACATACAATTTTAAGGAATAGACCTGGAGACAGTTCAGAGCTACAACTATCTTGGACAATGTATAACCAGTGATGGAAAATGTACAACTGAAATAAACAAAAGAATAGGAATAACAAAAAGTAATTTTAACGCCATGAAAAATATACTAACATCAAAACAAATAACACCAGGGCTAAAACTAAGAATTGTAAAACGTTATATCTTCTCAACGTTGCTGTGTGATGCAGAAACATGGACATTAGATAAGAAAACAGAACAGAAAAGTGAAGCCTTTGAAAAGTGGATTTATAAAAGAATAGGAAGAATGTGATAGAAAGAAAAGAAAACAACACATTAAGTCATAAAACAACTAAAAATGAAAAGAGAACTACTAAACCCAATTCAAACAAAACAAATGAGATTTTCGGGGCATCTTAAAAGACACAGCAGTCTACTAAGTTAATCTTGGAAGGAAAAATACAAGGTAAAAGGGGCAGAGGCAGACCAAGACTAACATGGACGAGTAATAGCATCAAAAGATGGACAAGGCAACCTATGATAACCTACACTATCAAGGCAAGAGACAGAGTGGGATGTCGCTTCATGGTTTCCAACCTTCGATGCGGAGACGGCCATCGATGTTGATGATTTGTAGAAGAACTCGTTTCTTTGAAACAGCAATTACTTTTGCTATATTGCTGTTTTGACGAAGTTCTATAATCTCCCTTTTACTTATTGCTATTAAAACTATTATAAGAATAAATACAGCAAATGTGCTGTAAAACGAATCATTTGATTTTCTCGGTAAATTTTAATAAGTTTTCTAAGGTTGTACATAGACACTTACAGCACAAAATCGACGTTCCGGTCATTAGAGTTTATCAATTGCAGTACAGTCGAAGACATAACAAGCTACCATATTAATACATTCATAAATGAACCAAATAAGTATAAAAAATATAAACAAATAAAAATGCATGAACAGTTATCGTGCAATATAAAGCGCGCAAGTTCGATTGTGATGACAGTGATTGTGATATCAAGTCATTTAGATAAAGAAACAGCAATTTAACAACTGACATACTGTACTTTGAGAGTGACAACGATTGATTATAAATATGCAATCAATGCCAAAACAAAAAGCAACAATATTATTATGATAAGCGTAAAAATAAATTAAAATAAATCAAGCGCAATTAAGATATAAACTAGATAGTTAGAAATGCGACACTGTGATTTAATACAAACATAGAGACAAGTTATGTATATCATAATACACGGTGAAATGAGTTCTGAAAGGTATACTTTCTCCGTGATATGAAGTAATGAAGTCAGACCAGAAGACAGCTTCAGTGTTTAGAAGTGAAAGTGCTTGTGCACATCACAGCTGTTTATGCACAGCATTTTAGTTTCCTTAGAGATTGTTTTTTTTTCAGTAATATATATTGCGTGTATTGTTGTCATTTGTGCACTCAAACTCATTGGAAGATGCTATAAGATACATTTTAGTCTTAGTTCCGGTTGGAAATGGAATAGTTTGTGTTAGAAAGTGTCAAGTTTGTCGATTAATGGACTTCGTGAGTAGGTGCTAATTTAGTGGGACAGCTTGTACTACAAATACCTGGGATCAATAACAACATTAGATGACAGATGCACTGCAGAAATTAGAAGCAGAACAGGGAAAAGTAAAGATATAATTCTATAATATGGTAAGCAACGTATATAACAAATCATCATTAATTAATGTTATAAAACGTGTCCTAAAGTGGTACATAGAAAATGTTTTTTCTTTATGGAAGAGGAGAGTCATGGACAATTAGTAAGAAAACTCAACCAGAAAGAACAAAAGAGGCAGCTGAGATGTGATTTATCAATGCTACGAATTCCATGGATAGCAAAAATTACAAATGAAGAATGTTTCAAAAGAGCTGGAGAAACCAAAAATATCATCAAAATCATCAAAAAGAGACATATTTTGAAAAACAAATCAATTGAAACAGCTGAAAATAAATAAAGAACTGTTTAACAAACTTCTAACAAGAAAAATGTTAATTTTTAAGACACGTAAAATGAAATTTAAATACCTAGGAAGGGTCGTGACAAACGACAATTCACAAACAATAGAGATAGACTCAAGATGCAACAAAGTCTGTCAAATCATTGAACACCTATTACCACTATTATCCAACAAGGAAATAACTCTAGAGGCAAAACGGGCACTCTACAATAAAATCTTCATCCCAACGCTGTGAAACCAATGCCAGACCTGAACTATAGAAACAAGAACAATAAGAAATCTCTCTCTCTCTCTCTCTCTCTGCGATCAAGACTCAATCAGAGTAGGATTCCAGACTCTCTCATGAAGCCAGCTGTCTGTTTGAGTGATTCGATTGCCCCACATAGGTTTTCTTCCAGGGAGGTGGGCGTGGACCACATTGCTTTTCTCAGGTCTGTGTACTGGGGCAATCCTGCAGAACATGATTTGTAGTCATATTGTCAAGTGTACAGTGACATAGGCTGGTTGTACCTATTTTGAATTTGGTGAACATGTGATTCCTCATTCTTTTGTGGCCAGTACGTAGGCGAAGTATGATGACTTGACCCCTCCTTGATAGTTGGTGATATTCGTCACTCTCGTTATGCTTTGGGTGTTCTCGTTTCCATTTTTCATGGAACTGACCTTTGAGGATGGATTTGGCTTCATCATAACTGAGCAGATGGTTCTCTTGTGGTAATCTCCCTCCCTCTTTAGCTAATTTGTCTGCGCGTTCGTTCCCGTGTATATTACAGTGTGATGGTGTCCACTGAATGACTACTCTCTGGAAGTTATTGCATAGTTGGTCCAGGGTTGTTCTCAAGTCATCTAGTTCATTGTTCTTGGGGCTTTTTTAGAGCTGATAGTACTGTCAGTGCATCAGTCAGAATCACCAATTTATTGTGCATGTTATTTTTGTGTTGAGTAGCCAGTGTTGCAGCATCTCTGATGGCCTCAGTTCCTGCTTTAAAGTTGTTTGAGAATTTTCCAGTAGCTATTGACTTGGTGATCTCGTCCTGATTATTCAGCGTCAAGAACACACCTCCCCCTGTATTTCTGGTGGCATTTATAGCAGAGCCATCTGTGCATATGTGGGACCGAGAGTTCTGTATGAATATTCACTACTGTGGTGAAATGTGTTAGACGAATGATAGAAAACAGCCTGAGAGATAAGATCAGAAACTAAGAACTGAGAAAAAAAGCTAGAAATAATCCCCCGCCGTAGTATTCTATTTAAAAAAAAAAAAACAATAGATAAAATGGTTTGGCTGCGTGATAAGGCAGAAAGATCAGATCACAACACAACAAGCCTTCAATAATCTTTGCGAGAAAACCAACATAAGGACCGCAATGAAAAAGATGGATTGATGGAATATTAGAAACACTAGAAAATATAACATCAGCACAGTCGAACAGAAGAACAAAAGACCGCAAATTACGTCTCCCCGAGACGCTGAAAGGTCAATGAGGAAGGAAAGAAGATGAAGTAATAGATATGCACTAACCTTTTGAAAGTCTTCTCGTTTTAAAAGTACAAGAGAAACAATGTAGAAAAAAAACATATGACTGACAACATCAAGCGATTCACATGAGGATGATTAGACGGAACAAGATGCTGATAATTGAGCGTTGTCGCTTACAGCAGGCTGCGATACCTGTGACTTTCGGTCCAATCAATCCGACTTTATGATATCATTTTTAGCACCGGTTTGCCTTCCCACTTCGATCCCTATTAGTCTAGACAGACTGATTAGTTCAGACCAACATGAATCTTGGCGAAATCGGTCAGCTAGAAGTTGCTGAACGCTTTCAGCCTATTTTCTGTTGCCATACTTCTCATCTAAGAACGTGTTCTCAGTTTCCTTGCGCAATCAAGACGAGGACAGCATTAACCATCACCGGCCACCAACAAGCTGCTGCTGAACCAATTCCTCTAACTTTACAACCATGAGTCTGAATGAACGGGACCATCACGTCCTCAGTTGCCATGGTTCTGCAACAAGTTTCAACCACAAGAAAACAATGCTAATTGCTTTCCTGTCTCTATTTCGCCCCTACATATAGTTTTCCGTCCACAGAGAGTTCGCTCATATTGTATGATAGCACAGATACTTGTACCAATGATTGGCGGCACAAATAATAATAATTCATAACTAGTTCATTCCACGAAAAAAAGGGATTGATGGAAAACTGCAATTACTAAGAAACATAACAGCAGCAGTGCCCAACAGAAGAGGAAAAGGCTACAAATTATCCCCCCCCCCCCCGGGTAAATGAGGAAGAAAATTATGCCTGCGAGGTAAATGAGGAAGAAAAGAAGAATTCATAATTATAGCTTCATTTTAGTGTAAAAAAATGACTCATATATTTTTCTGAGTTAGCGTTGTATAAGATTACATAGAACAAAGATAGTATAACAACTGGCTTCTGCCAAATGTATCCCTTAACATATTTTATGACGTCTTCTTCACTTTCTCCTGTATCTGGTACAATGTTTTTGTTCTCGCCCTTCTGACAGCTTTAACTATTGTTAATTGATGTCGTTGTTGATGTTGTTGCGTTTCTTTGATGTCTGTCCATCTTAGCCTGTGCCTGCTTCTTACTTTTCCCACTTCTTCTCTATTAATACATGTTCTACACTGTAAGGAATCGCACAACATTATTTGTAGATGGGCAAACAAAAGTATTTGTTGTTTCTGTAAGTAGTTTAGGGTTGGTTCAATAACAACTGTTTCTCTTACACTGTTTTATTACATCATTTCTGAGTCTGTCTCTTTCGTCAACCTATTTATTACATCATTTCTGAGTCTGTCTCTTTTCGTCAACCTATTTATTACATCATTTCTGGGTCTGTCTCTTCTCGTCAACCCATCTATTACATCATTTCTGAGTCTGTCTCTTCTCGTCAACCCATTTTAAATATAATTTCTGAATCTGTCTCTTCTCGTCAACCCAGTTATAATATTATTTCTGAATCTGTGTCTTCTCGTCAACCCATTTATAACATCATTTCTGAGTCTGTCTCTTCTCGTCAACCCATTTATAACATCATTTCTGAATCTGTCTGTTCTCGTCAACCCATTTATAACATCATTTCTGAATATGTCTCTTCTCGTCAACCCAGTTATAATATTATTTCTGAATCTGTGTCTTCTCGTCAACCCATTTATAACATCATTTCTGAATCTGTCTCTTCTCGTCAATCCATCTGTTTTTTCTCAGATATCTCATCTCCGTGGTGAAAATCTTCCTTTAGTTTTCAGTACCCAGAGACGATGTTTTGGATCTGATAGCACGATGTGGGAGTGAATGTAATCTGTATAAGATATTTCTTTTTATTACATGTACTTTAAGGAAGTAAACTTCAGTCTCATGTATCGATACAATGACGTTAGACAGATTTTTAAATCATCGGGTCAGAATTGACTGAATTTGCCTTGAACGGTATAAGACACCGAAAGAACAGAAAATTGAAGCCTTTGAAAAGTAGATTTACAGAAGAATTGGTAGAATTTGATGGAAAGAAAAGAAAACAAACGATGAAGTTTTAAAAAACAAAAATAAAAAGAGAACTACTAAATACAATTAAGACAAGACAAATGAAATTGTTGGGGCATGTTAAAAGACACAACCGCCTACTAAAAGTAATATGGGAAGGGAAAATACAAGGTAAAAGAGGGATAAGCAGACCAAGACTAACATGGACGAGTAACATCAAAAGATGGACAAGTCAATCTATGACAACCTGCACCATCACAGCAAGAAACAGAGTGGAATGGCGATCCATGGTAGCCAACCTTCGTTGTGGAGATGGCATTCGATGATGATGATGGTGTAAGACAGCACTTTCTCGGCTTATATAATACCTCTATTACACACGCCTTCAGCAAAATTAGACTAGCCTGTCCGTAAGTCAATTCAATTCATGCCACAGTTCGTATTTCTTCAATGATTAATTCTGTCAATTCCTTCAGCATCTATTATTATTGTTCCTATTATTACTGTGTGTCTTATTTGCTTGTAACAAAATACTGTGGCGATGTAATCGTATCTCTATACACGCTCTATACAAAGACAGTCTTCTGCTGACTGGCTATAACGTCATCAAGGCTAATAATATCTGCACAACTCGCAAATTTGTAGTGCAGTGGAGCACACCAAATGCTCGAATTTCATTTTTTTAAATATTTATTTTTAAATGAATGGATGTTTTCATCTGTGGGGATGGTCATTTCAGATTTCAGTGCGTTTCTCCTTCGCCAAAAAAAAAATAAAAATAAATAAAATAAATAAATAAAACCGGAAGTCAATCAACTGCAAAATAAAATCATCACATCAGCTTAAACTCAGTGTTAAAGCTTCACCTGATTGCTGAAAGGCAAACTTCAAAATTAGGTGATTCCTTTTTTTTTTTTTTAAAATTCTCTGCAACTTAAATTTCTACCCTTTTTTTTTTTTTTGGGGGGGGGGGGGGGGGGGGTTCAGTACTAGTCCCGTTTTGTAAATATTTACGGTTGGTTTCAGCACAAGACGTGTTTTGTAAATATTTACGGTTGGTTTCAGCACAAGACGTATTTTGTAAATATTTATTATAGGTCTTCAATTAATAAATGAGTTTGTTTCCAGTATATACTATCCACTACATATTCATTGTTTCTGCTTTCACTACATATCTCTATCTACTAGCAATGCTGTTCATACAATCGATTTGTACTAATCTCTCGTGCTGCACGGTAACTGTGACTATTCACCCTCTCTCTCTCTCTCTCTCTCTCTCTCTCTCACTCTCTCTCTCACTCTCTCTCTCTCACTCTCTCACTCTCTCTCACTCTCTCTCTCTCACTCTCTCTCTCTCTCTCACTCTCTCTCTCACTCTCTCTCACTCTCTCTCTCTCACTCTCTCTCTCTCACTCTCTCTCACTCTCTCTCTCACTCTCTCTCTCTCTCACTCTCTCTCTCTCTCACTCTCTCTCTCTCTCTCTCACTCTCTCTCTCTCTCTCTCTGTGGGACTTATCTGATTTAATCTACTGTCTTTTCACTGTACCACCTCCATAATCATGCAGGAGCCGCGATAGTTCAGTGGTTAGGGAACTGGACTACAAAGGACACGATCCCAACCGACGGCTTCCAGTTCACTCAGCCTTTAATGGGCACCTGAATTTTTTCTGGGAAAGTAAAGCGGCACGGGCGTAATACCGACCACATTACCCCAAAAATCATGTGCTGAAGGTCTGTAGAATTTATGGTCCCTAACACCATATTCCCTATACGCCACTTGGCGTGACGTGGGTACTTTACTTTTAAAAAGTGGAAGACCAAATGAGAGAACTTTCATGCATAATTGTGGAGGTAAAAAAACAGTAAAGTACCCCAGTCACGCCAAGTGGCGTATAGGGAATATGGTGTTAGTGACCATACATTTTACAGACCTTCAGCAGTAATAGAGTTAATCCTATCGTTATTTCTCAACTTATACATCATGTCATGGAGTCATAGTTTACTGGAGTTATAGCACTGTAAGTGTAACAGTGCCGCCGGTATAAGATCAGCAGGGAAAGGGGACCGCTAGTGTCAAAAATTTGGACACCACTGCTAAAACAAGACAACTAAAAAAGCAGCAAAAGATTGAAAATGTTTATCATTTTAATCAAAACTAAAAATTCTATTAACCTGCTTACTGTAGACTCTATCTACCCCACGGAAAATCAAAAGGAAAAAGTTGTGCCAGGCACAGTTTGAAATGTAAGATTTCTTAAGTGAAACAATTAACCAACTTTCTACAATTGGCATAGGGAACTTCGAGATGGCGCACGGTCCGAACCGCTCCAGCAACAACAACAAAAAAGTCCTGTTCAAATCTAAAACACCATCTGAAAAATGTAAACTTTAGTTCAGCTTGAAACTATGTATGTATTTTACCTTTTGGCCCAACTCAATCGGCTTTTGGCACGAGACACTTCAATTCATCCTCTGCCATCTTGTTATCTTCACCCTCCGTCACACTTGCCACGTGCGATCACATTTTTCAAACCTCACGTGGTTACGGCTGTCGCTCCTCTATATCTTCTATACATTTTTATTCCACCTTTCTCTACATGTCCCTGCTCCTTCTCCGCTCTGGCACCTTTCTCTTATGTAAACTGTATAACCGTGTATTTGTATCAAAGCTCCTGGATCCGCATTTGATGTAATCATATTCTTGAAAACGGAAAAGAAGCAAATAACTTCCCCCCCCCTTCCATTAAGTCAATATCCCATGATCTAAGTGCAGCAGAACCGTCCTCGTGACGTACCATCTGTTAGGAGGATTGTACCAGTCAGAAGGTGTTCGCACAAACCGATTACTGGCAAATACTCGGAATATGTAATCGGTTACTTTTGGTACCTCGCCAGTTCAAGATATGTTATCGTCCACTTATTTCTAGAATTTTCTTTTTTTTTTTTTTAATGAAGAAAAAAAATAATTAAAAAGAACTTATAGTTATTTGATGTGCAAGGTCAAGGCAGTCACGTGATAAATACAGTCATTTTTGTTGTTGTTGTTGTTTTAGGGTCATCGTCACTGCACTTTGGATGGATCCATATGTGCTCCGATTACTCCCCTCGAGAACGTCCGAGGAGAATCCAGGCCGACGAGCACGATCTCCGTAGCAAGGCCTTGGATACACAGTGTGGGGAGGTTTCTGCTGACAGTGTGGGGAGGTTTCTGCTGACAGTGTGGGGAGGTTTCTGCTGACGTGTGGGGAGTTTCGGCCGGAAATTTTGCCGGACAGAAGCAATATTTATGACCTGCCCTTTTCGATTTCAAGTGCCAAGGGTTCTTTAACGTGCGCGAGTGTACATGGGACCTCTTATTTAGTGTCGTTATCCGAGGGGGCTAGATCGGATCTCACCATCATAGAGATCAGGGGAGGGTTACGTTTTCAA
>JAVIAB010000092.1:12629460-12672483 GCA_032433765.1 Megaustenia siamemsis
TTAAAAAAGAACGTTAGCCAAATTTATAATTTTCCATTAGAGAACGATGACGTCTTCTCTGGCATAATTCCAGTTGAGGCTCCAGCTTCTCTGCAAAGTCGATTGTATATTTCGGAGTTTTAGTTCCAGCATATAGTTTCTGTTATAAGGTGCTGGATGTGTGGGCCATATTTTTATCCTCAGTCTGCGCCTTAGAGACTGTCCTGTAGAATACAATATAATGGCATTAACCAGTGGTTTTGGGCTGCCTCGTCGGAAACACGTGCTCAGCGCCGCCATCGATCATGTCAGAAGACAACGTGAAGAAATAAAGGGCGTTGTTCTTGTGTGATAATGGTATCTTTATAAACAATAAATCATCATCATCATCAAGGATCATGCCTGCTGGCGTAGCTGATCATGTCTCTCCACTACTTTCGATCTCGACAGTTATTTATCATTTCTGTTGTTGACCTTCTGCCAAGCCATTCTCTTAAGCTGACTAGGTATCTGTTCTTTTTGCTTCCCTTTATCTCTTTGATCCTCAATTTTCCCAGTTGTCTCAATATATTCCAGCTGTTCCCTTCTCATTACATGGCCAAAAGATGATGATTGTTTCTTTCTGATATTGGAAATCAGCTCTTTTTTTTACTTTGGCCTCTTTCATAACGTTGTCATTTCTCTTCTTGGCTGTCCATGGTATTCTCAACATTCTTCTGTAAAGCCACATTTTTACCAGCTTCCAGTGATTTTCTTGTCTGTTGTACTATTGTCCATGATTCACTTCTATATATAAAGACAGGCTCTATATAGCATTTAAGAACTCTTTTTTCTTGTTTCTCTTGTCAAAAATGGATTGCACAGAATCTTCCTCATTTTTTTTTAAAAAGCTGCTTTTGCCTGAGTCATTCTGCATCTCACCTCTGTTGTACATCTACCATCTCACCTCTGTTGTACATCTACCATCTCACCTCTGTTGTACATCTACCATCTGAGATTAACATTCGTCATCAACATCGAATACCATCTCGGCAACAAAGGTTGGCTACCATGGAGCGCCATTCTGCTCTGTCTCTTACTTGGATGGTGCAGGTTGTCATAGGCTGATTAGATTAACATTATTCCCATATATTTAAATACATTAACCTGTTTTAATACTATTTCAAGAGAAGTTGAACAATAAATAAGTAACAAACATTACGACACAAGATTACATATCTGAATATTCAAGAAATAATGACATCCTTCACTATGTGATGCCTTGTTCTAATGTGATCCGGTTGTTCTCCAATTTGTTGGACTCCACTTAACTCCGGCGGGGTCAAATACTTTCTTTACCGGAGGTGATGGGGGGAAAAGATAAAAAGAAAATATGTACACTGCGCAACGACTGCAGTGAACATGTGGCCTTTATTAACTCAATTAACTCCGCCACCAGCAAGCTCTAGCAATGAAACAGAGCCGTGATAGATTGTTTTATTTTCTTACGTGGAATCTTTAATCCAGAGAACATTAAGAAGCTATAAGAAGAGAGAACCTGCAGCATATTCAACAAATGCACGTTGTCAGTCAATGTTCTCATGTTTCCTGTGAAAAGTGCATCTTTTCGAGCCGTCTGGTGGTAATTTCAACGGACTTTCATTTCACCGTAACGTATGCGTGTTCCCCCATTCCCGTTCCTCTCATCTCGAGGTAATTTGCCTACATGGCTCAAGTGTGTACATCTTTGCATGCAAGACGTTATCCCATTGAACTCGTTCTAAATTTAGATCTGATTTTTTTTTTTTTTGCGCCATTGGGATACTTAGTCAAGGGCCCAGCACTCTTGGAGAATTTGGACATTCAAAATGTAATCTTGGTTGATATTTTTGGGCTTTTGTATTATTATTCTTTTCTGCATTTTCTTTGACCACAAAATTTAAGGAATATTTTAATCGCTTGACCAACATCAAATAAATAAATACAAATAATGTATATCACACCATTCTTCATGCCTCTCTTCATCATCTGCCTTTCAACGTAGAGAGGAGATATAATTTACAGTCATTTGCTCTTCTGTTGGCCTCGTTCATGTTTCCTAGTGTTTGTAATATTCAAACAATGCATCGTTTTTGAGGACGGCCCTTGGGTCTGGTGTTCTCGTAACGTTAATTAAAGAATCTGTGTGCTTTTAATGTGAGGAATTGTGTGCGTGCGTGTTTGTATGTGTGTGTGTGTTCAAATATTTACATTACCATGAGGACATTTACTGCCAATGCAGTTAGCACTACCTCAAGCAGCCCTAATAAACATCCCGGGAACTCATTTTCAGAAGGCAAGCAGCGAGACCATAAATCAGACAAGGGAACATTCCGCGGAGGGATATTGATCCCAAACACACATAATTTCGACGCCGTTGTTTCCTTTCATTCACAAAAATTGTGCAATAAATAAAAGATATGGTGACCTTTCACATAAAATATGAATAATGTTATGTAACCTCGTGATATCTGAATTGTGGATAGAAATATCATCAGTGCTATCTGATACAGGCTGAATGTAGGCTTATTTAAGATTAGAATGTTGTAGAAAATTCGACATCGTTATTTATATCAATCATTTGTGTGCTCTAAAATAGTGATAAACAGATACGAGAGTGACAGAAAGACGATGTGTATAACTAGAAAGATTAGTCAAAGATAGGAATGTGAAAACATGAGATGTTTGTTTGTGTACGAGATGTTGATGTGAGTCATTGGGTTGCGCGTCCTTAGCCGAACGTTGCACTTATCAAAACCTGCCTGAAAGAATTACTGACTTGAGCCAGATCTGCTCACTTTTTTCTGCTGTCAACTTCAAGATCTCTTTGATGCCTTGAAACCACCTTCTTCTAGGTCTTCCCTGTCAAGTCCCTCTGGAACCATGCCTTTATTATCTTTTTTCTCTACTAAACTGTGTTTTTATTTTTAACGCGGCCATGGTATTTTTGCCTGTATTATATATATATATATATATATATATATATATATATATATATATATATATGTGTGTGTGTGTGTGTGTGTGTGTGTGTGTGTGTGTGTATTATTTCGTCAGAATTTAAACGTTCTGAAAGATGCCAAAGCAAAAAGAGAGCTAATTTCCAATATTAGAAAGAAACAATCATCATTTTTTGGCCATGTAATGAGAAGGGAACAGCTGGAATATATTGTAACAACTGGGAGGATTGAGGGACGAAGAGATAGAGGGAAGCAAAGAGAAAGGATACCAGACAGCTTAAGAGAATGGCTTGGCAGAAGGTCAACAACAGAAATGATAAATAACTGTCGTGATCGAAACTTGTGGAGAGACATGATCCCCTACGCCAGCAGGCCCGGTACTTGATGATAGTATTTTATTTCCTCGTTGCTTTGAATAAAGAAAGAAATCTTTGTGAAAGCGTTTAGGTGAAGGGAAGACATTACTGATTCTTCATTATCTTCCCCTTGTTATACCACAGTCTGCCATAACGGGTCTTCCAGCTTGGTACATTCACATGACGTCAATAAGTTTCCTTGATAACATGTAGTGTTCACGTTTATCTTTTATGTGTTGACTTTTTTTTTTAATCTCTGGTCAACTTTTCTTTCTGCATTTTGCTACAGTCCCTAGTGCAACCTCACCCCCTCCCCCTCCAATAAAAAACTCCAACCCACATTCCAGCATTCTCCGAGGTACAGAACATATGTTATCATGTGTCCTGTCTAGCTACCTACATGTCCCTCAACAGCCATTTCGGTTTTGAGGGCCTCGGTATTTAACTGTATTTTGATTCAGCCAACATTTTTGTTATTCAGCCTCAGTACTTCAATTGGACCAATATTCTCCC
This sequence comes from Megaustenia siamemsis, assembly GCA_032433765.1. NCBI lineage: Eukaryota > Metazoa > Mollusca > Gastropoda > Stylommatophora > Ariophantidae > Megaustenia > Megaustenia siamemsis. The sequence goes on from JAVIAB010000092.1 coordinate 12,633,287, forward strand.
AATAATTTTTGTTTTCATTCGAACTCAATACATAAAAACATAAAAAAGGACCAATCTTCTCGAAATATTTTTTTTTTTCATTTGAACTCAATACTTCAATTGGACCAATCTTTCCCCCCCCCCCCCAAACTTTTGTTTCATTCGAACTTAATACTTCAAATTGGACCAATCTCTTCCCTCCATATTTTTTTTTCGAACTCAATACTTCAACTGGACCAATCTTCTCAAAATAGTTTTTTCATTCGAACTCAAAACTTCAAAATGGACCAATCTTTCCCCAATAATTTTTTTTTCATTCGAACCCAATACTTCAATTGGACCAATCTTCTCGATATAGTTTTTTTCATTCGAACTCAAAACTTCAAAATGGACCAATCTTCCCCCAATAATTTTTTTTTCATTCGAACTCAATACTTCAATTGGGCCTATTTACCCCCAATCATTTTTTTTTTCATTTCCTTTTTAGACACCTAATTTCTGCCTTTTCTGCTTTTATCTTTCCACTGTCGCAACATTTTCAAGACTTTGCCTCCGATGAATATATCATGCAGATGTTACATTCTCTCTTTCAATGCCCTCACAAACTTGTTTAGTTTTGTCAATTCCTCCAGTAACATTTCCCCATCTTATTTCTTAATTGCCCATGGTATCCCAGGCAGTCTTCTTATAAATATCATCCTTACTGCCTCAAAAACACGTTCCAAATAGTTCAAGAAATGATGACTCTCGTCTGATGATAGCAATAAACTTCCTCTTAAAATTATTTCCATTCAGCCCATCTGTATATCTATTTATAGCTGCCCATTAACTCTTAACATTCTTACCCTAAAGCCACATTTTTTGTCGTTTTTATTGGTTCCTTCTCTAAAAAAAATTGGCCAAGCACTCCTTTAATCTATCATTATTAACTCTTTCCCTTCCTTATTATTTTGTTGTTTTGAACTGGATTGTCGGACTTAGATTTGTAAAAAAAAAAAAAAAAAAAAAAAAAAAAACCAATTTCGCAAGAAGCGGAGAGAGCGTTATTTGGAAGCGAAAGGCAAAAGAAATGTTCCGATGTGAACGTTACTGTGAAGGCAAGGAGTTAAGTTAGAGCTAAACTAATGAACTCTAGTTTTGTAAATATCTTCACACGGTCGCAAAAAAAAAAAAAAAATGAATGCGATCGATTCATAATAGTACTCTTCTTGTAGCAATGTTTTGGTGTCACTTGAATCGACTTGATATGGCACCGTTACACTCTCTGTCTAGTGCATTCTTGATTGTCTGTTATCTAGTATGTTGTGTGTTCAAAATTTGCAAAGTTCCATCCAGCCACAGACATAGTAACTGTAGTGCGGACGAACCGAAAACACGTCATTGGCCTCCAACTAGAATGCTTAATAATTGGCATACTTTTCGATAAAATGTAAGTACAAATATTTGTAGGTAATTTAGGGCATAAAAAGAAAAAAAAGGTAAAGTACCCCCGTCGCGCCAAGTGGCGTAAAGGGAATATGGTGTTAGTGACCATAAATTTTACAGACCTTCGGTACATGATTTTTAGGGTAATGTGGTCGGTATTACGCCCGTGCTGCTTTACTTTCCCAGAAAAAAATCTGGCACCTATTTAAGGGTGGGTGAACCCGGAAGCCGTCGGTTGGAATCGAACCCTACCCCTTGTCCTTTGTAGTCCAGTTCACTAACCACTGAGCTTTCGCGGCTCCCTAATTTAGGACATAAGTCTGCCTTTTAAAAATGTAATTCTTTACCATATTTATTTATTTTTTCTTTCTTTCTTTTTATCTTGTTTTCTTTCTCTCTTTAAGTGGTTCCGCACATTTTACTTTATGCTTATCTCAATCACTATTGGTGCAAATAATTTGCTTGACTTCATTTATTTATTTTAACAACCAAGAAACGACAAAGAAAATTAAAACGACCATAACAATTTGAAAATAAAGAAGACAGTAATTCATTGAGTCTCATTTTTAAAATAATAAAATGTTTCTTCATTTTCTCTCATTAAGCCACGCCAGTCTATCTCCAAGTATTGCCTGTTGTGGCTAGACCCTCTTCGTCATCTTTCTGTTTTGTCTTCTGTTACATTCTATTCGACCTGACAGGACCGTTGTTAACCGACCCTCTTGCAACGTAGATCTAATAAGTAAGGAATAAGTGTCTATAGCATTACAAAGCCTATACAGAGGGAACGAGATATTCTAAGGAGCAATTCTCCGGAGAAGCGGTTCTCATTCTATTTCGCTATGGCCTAAGATTATGTCGGAGATTTTCAAAAAATATTTTAATTTGTAAATTACTAAATACGTTTCGTGAACTTTTTTTTTCTATTCTTGGTTAACTCTCATAAAATATATGTCCAGTCATCTCATAAAGTAAGCGCTCTCATTCAATCTCTCTCGTTAGTTAAGCACAAATATAAAACATGAAACCCTCTTTGTGTCCGCAGCAGCCTCTTGTTGCTAGTGTACAGCTCAGGTGGGTTCAAGAAAGCCATATCATCCTCACTCGACAAGAATTCCGTCTATAGCACTAAAAGATTTATATCTTGGAGCATTGCAGGTCGCTATTTCGCGATGAGCGAGGATATAAACACGTGATCGCGAAACACAACAAAGCAAGAAAAAAATATATAGTTGGAGATACTAGTTTGCCAAAAATAATAACAAAAGAAGTCTTATAAAAGTAAACAAAAACGAATACATTAAAATAAAAAAGAAAGAACCGAGGCTGCCTGCCAACGAAAGTAGTTTAAATTCGAGACTAGCGAGGTCAAGCAAGCAATGGCTGTAAACGGGGCACTACAGGCAAGTGTCGACAGTGATTGTTGAGGTCACGAAGAAAGGAGGTCAGCGGAACATGCAGCAGTTGCAGGGTGAGCAGACAGGTCAGTGTGGGCCCCATAGGTGAAGGTGTGTAATCTGTTGTAGATTAGATCACAGGTACGCACGTTTACAATCATGAAGTTCGATCAGGTAGAATTTGTATTTGCACATGTTTTTTTTTTCCTGTTTCATTTTCTTTTTAATTTTTTTTTTAAATTTTCACGAATGTGAACATGAACTCAATATCTATTATTTGCACGTTTCTCCATGACACGTTTCTCCGTGACACGTTTCTCCATGACACGTTTCTCCATGACACGTTTCTCCGTGACACGTTTCTCCATGACACGTTTCTCCGTGACACGTTTCTCCATGACACGTTTCTCCGTGACACGTTTCTCCTTGACACGTTTCTCCATTACACGTTTCTGGATAGAAAAACCAAATAAATAAAATAAAATTGTTCAACTTGAAATGCGAAACACTTGCGACTGGCTGTTTGTGATAGAGTCACCGAACACACGTCTACAAGGAGCTCCATTCTTCTACATGCTGACCTTGGGGATAGAGATTCATCATCTTAACAAAGAGGGTAAAAGATCAAGGATACAAGACAAGCCCGAGAGAATCAGTTTTCGAAGAGACAATGTAAAGCTGGACTAATTCATTTCAATGTCTTTCCTAGTTTGATTAAGGGACGCTTAGGGCAAATAAAGAATGAAAGTGAGAGCAGAATTAATCTACAGGCTAAACTTATGTACATCATCTTCAATGGTTAGTAAACCGTATCCTAGTGTTGGCTGCAGCAGATAAGTCAAGGATTTGTTTCACATGCCATGTTTTGACTAACAAGTGAAACCGATATAGGCGACATCTACAACATGTCAGAACAATTCAATGGTTTCACTCTGATGGTGTGACATTTTAGCTCCTCTATGAGACGTAAACAACAGATGGTAAACTAGAAAGAGACCGATCTAGAGAAACACTAAAAAAAAAGAATACTGATGCGAGAAGTAAAAACAACGTGCATCAAGTTCGCTTATCTAGGTCCAGAGACTTGCTAGAGTAGTAACGTGTCGCGATGTACAAACCAGGCGGTGTGCCACATCTGACACTTCAAAGATCGTCGGACACTAAAATGGCGATAATTTCTGCCTTACTGAAAATTGAATAACTAAAAACTATCTTTACGGCATTTTTCCATTAATAGAGTATGCCTGAAAACATATGCCGCATGTTCTGAGCAGTTGCCACGAGGATTTCGGGTTTAAAGCCCCCCCCCTCCACCTCCCCCTATCGGTGGGAAAAAACCCTCTTTCTTATTAGGATTCGAACCCCTGTTCTCCAGGGGTGGAGCACGATAAGTTATCGATTCGGCCACCAGCTCTCCTTGCCACCAGCTCTCCTTTAATATTTAATTGAAAATTAAATATGCTGGGCCTCACAGCACCAGAGCTGGAAGTTGTCAACGACCCACAGCTGATGGCTTGCGTCAGGATCGGTAAACCAGAACCATCCAGACACTGCTCCACCTCTCCGCGGTGCCTCTAGTAACAGACTAACCTGTCTAGTCTAGCCAAGCGAGTAGGGATCGAAGAGGGAAGACAACCCGGTACTCAAAAATGTCGTGCTGAAGTCGGATGTGTTGGGTCGAAAGGCGCAAATATCACAGTTATGCTGCAAACCACAACACAACGCAGACACGCCCACTTAACGTCCTTTTAAGGGCGGGTGATGAAGAGGAATTCTATAATCTACGAATACTTTAGTCATCGGGCGAACGCAAGCAAGCAAGAAAACAAATATGTTGGCTTCGTTTAAACTATACCCTACATACTAAAAATATTTCCTTCTTTCGCTTGTTAGTGGGTGTTCCAGGCAAGTTCTTGCTTTCTAATGGTATTACCTTCTGTGAATTATCATTGTTATTATAATTATTCATAAATTCTGCTGTGATCTTATTTCCAATTATTCTGCATATGTGATCGTGCAAAATCGTGGAGGACGATTTTCAGAATTATGAATATCATAAACACAAATATTTGTATTTCATAGGCAACGGATAATGCATTTTGTTACGACAAAACAGCAGTTGTGTTATGAATAATCAGGTAATGGTTGGATTATGGCAACGATTATCTATTGGATGTTAGAAATAATGGTATTTGTTCCCTGTGTTCTGCATTTGCTTAACCCGGATGTATTACGATGTCTGTTGTGTTTGCGATGAGAATATTTGGAAAAGAAAGAGATTTGTTGAGGAAGAAAGGATATCTTTCATAGATGCAAGAACATTTTGACTAGATTTGTTTGATTATATATTTACGTTTGTTTGGTTTTGTCTGCTTAATTTGATTTTAGTTTTGTTTTATTGCGCTGTCTAATTAGCTGTGTATCTCAATTTTGTTATGTCGTTCGGTTTAGTTATGCAGTTCATTTCTGGCGTGTTTTTTATTTACTTTACTGCAGCTGTCTTCTATGATTTTCATTCGCTTTAGTCTCGTTGTTTGTTTTAAGAAGGATATTTGGTTTACTTTTCTGGTGTGTTTTAGTATTCAATATTTGTACAACTTGATTTATTCTGATATTTACTAAAGGGAGGTCAAAAAGTAATGCACACCAATTTTTTTCTCGGCTAATAATAAAGATAGGAATATGAAATTTTGTACACTTGGAATATGACATGTTCCAATTATGTGCACCAAATTGCACAGCATTCGGATAGATATTACGCAATCTATGAACCGTTAAAATGGAGCTTGTCAACAATGTCCGTTACAAACAGCGAATTGTCATAGAATTTCTGGTTGCGGAAAAAGAAACTGTGGCAAACATTCATAAACGACTGTGTGCAGTGTACAAATGTTCTGCAGTCGATAGGAGCACAGTTAGTCGCTGGGTTCAGAGAATTAAAGCTGCAGAAAGTGTACGAGTGGAGCTGCATGATTTACCGCGTTCTGGACGTGTTGCCTCGGCTACCAGCACATACATGTTAAACCGGGCTGATGCCATTATTCGTAAGGATAGGCGTATCACTAGTCAGCAATTGGCATTGCAGCTTACAGTCAGCAAGGGAAGTGCAATCGCAATTTTTAAAACTCTCGGATATTCAAAGATATGCGCTCGATGGGTTCCTCGGTGCCTAACAAATGATCACAGAGTTCAATGGAAAACATTCTGTTCTGAATTGTTGGAGCGTTTCGGTGTTGAAGGAGAAATGCTTTTGTCAAAAATTGTTACCGGGGACGAAACGTGGGCACATTATTATGAGCCTGAAACAAAAATGCAGTCAATGGAATGGCATCATCCGCAGTCACCAAAAAGAAAAAAATTCAAAACATCTCCATCAGCCGGAAAGGTGATGATCACTGTCTTCTGGGACATTGATGGTGTGATTCTTGTTGATGTAATGACAAGAAGTGAGACAATCAACTCGACAGCTTACATCAATACACTGACAAAACTCAAAAATCGGTTCCACAGAGTTCGGCCTAATAAGCCATCTGCAGATTTGTTGCTTCAACATGACAATGCACGCCCTCACACAAGTCTGGTAACACGGGAAGCAATCAACAAATTGGTTGGACTGTACTGCCCCATCCTCCTTACAACCCTGATCTGGCTCTCTCAGATTTCCATCTGTTTGGACCACTCAAAAAATTCCTGCGTGGGACACACTTTGACAATGATGAGGATGTGATCCGTGCAGTTAAAAAATGGCTACGCGAGCAGGACAAAACTTGGTACAAACGAGGCATTCATGACCTAGTTTCGCGTTGGCGTAAGGCAATACGCTTGGACGGAGATTATGTTGAAAAATAGATAGTGTAAAGGGGATGTTCAGCTACAATCTGTGAAAATTTCACACATTTTGCCCGAATAGTTTCCGAGGAAAAAATTGGTGTGCATTACTTTTTGACCTCCCTACGTATTATTGTTTAATTGTGTCGTTAATATTAATTATGGACATTGTTTTTCATCCGCTTGAAAGACAAACATAACTATAGGATTTTTTGTTTTTAACTTATTATGTTTGTTTGATTTGAAACCAACTAGTCTAGTCGCAACAAATTCAATTCCGTATCTTCACTTTGTATTCTTTTTTTACCTTTATATTTTCACTTTTACTTGTTTAATCTTTTGCTTTTTAAAAATGGTATTAACCTGTTCATCTGCTGGCTGAGTGTTTGGACCGTTCATTAATTTCTTGCTTATTGTTTAACACAAGATCTAATTTTAGCTTTATATATAGCTGGAATTAGATCATGCAGGCACATATCTGTCCCCTTCAAAAAACATTTACAAATTACTGTCTGATTAGCACTGAAGGAGAAGATAAAAAGTCGAGTATATTAGCACTGGCCACTTCCTCTTATTGCTATCTGTGTTGTTGAAAGCATTTTCCAGCACTTGACTAAACTGATGTGACGCGAAATCTGCCGCTAGAGAAGGGCCCGTAATGACGTTGCAGGGGCAGTGATGTATTGCCGCTAGAGACGGACCCGTAATGACGTTGCAGGGGCAGTAATGTATTGCCGCTAGAGACGGACCCGTAATGACGTTGCAGGGGCAGTGATGTATTGCTGCTAGAGAAAGGCCCGTAATGACGTTGCAGGGGCAGTAATGTATTGCCGCTAGAGACGGACCCGTAATGACGTTGCAGGGGCAGTAATGTATTGCCGCTAGAGACGGACCCGTAATGACGTTGCAGGGGCAGTGATGTATTGCTGCTAGAGAAGGGCCCGTAATGACGTTGCAGGGGTAGTAATGTATTGCCGCTAGAGACGGACCCGTAATGACGTTGCAGGGGCAGTGATATATTGCCGCTAGAGAAGGGCCCGTAATGACGTTGCAGGGGCAGTAATGTATTAAGTTTCAACGTAATCATCCACAACATTTAGAGATGAGGGTACCCTGTGGCGTACCCGTTACCACGCTGTTAATCCACAAAGTCAGCCCAACAAAATCCGGCTACAGATTTACTAAGGCCCGCTTGCAGGAAATAAGACCGGAAAACCCTCCAACTAGCGTGACGTTTACAGCTATCATCATCATCATCATCATGTGCCATACCGGTTGGCGTAGGCGATCATGTCCTTCCACAATTTTCTATCCACCGTGCATCGTATCAATTCTGTTGTTGACTGTTTTCCATGCCACGACATCACGCTCTCTATTATTTTCTCTGTTTGTCGTCCCCGATCTCTCTTTCTTTGTATTTTGCCGGTTGTAACCAAGTATCACAACTTTCCTCTTCTCATGATATGCCCAACAAATATTGATTGTTTCTTTCTTGATCTTTCAGCTATAGGAGCTATAAACGGCTGACGTTACTCTACCAACAACCACCCCTACTAGCAAAGCTGAAAACATCACACCAATTGCAGGTTTTCCGGGAATTTATTCTCATCCCGCAGGCCTAAGTAGGCCTATAGTTGGTTGTGTCCAGATTTATAATTTCATTTTCTGTTTGGTCGATAGTATGATGCCGTAAATGAAAGCTAATTTCCAATATTAGGAAGAAGCAATCATAATTTTTTGGCCATGTAATGAGAAGAGACCAACTGGAATATATTGTAACAACTGCGAAAATTGAGGGCCGAAGAGATAGAGGAAAGTAAAGAGAAAAAATACCAGACAGCTTAATAGAATGGCTTGCCAGAAGGTCAACAACAGAAATGATAAATAACTGTCGTGATCGAAAGTTGTGAAGAGACATGACCACTTACGCCAGCAGGCCCGGTACTTGATGATGATGAAGAGGCCATAGCCATACAATCTATAGATAACTATTTTCAAGCTGAGACTAAACCATGCTTGTTTCTCCCTGGCGCGCTATCCACTACACCTCTGGAGCTCTCATGTTCGCACTCCATTATCTGCTATATTCGCATCTGTCATTCTGTCCATGTTATGTTTTAATTAATTTTTAAAAATATTTATTATCATAACAGTTACTATCTATACCTTCTACCACTAAGACAAATCTTATACAGGCTATATTCATTCCGATATTGTGCTACAAATGTCAAACATCGTTACTTTTACAACAAAGCATAAAAGAAAGTGTGTCACCACAGAGACGAGATGTCTGATAAAAGCACTAGGGGTGACCAGAATAGACATAATCATAAATGATATTATAAGAGAAAGAGTATGCAATGAGCCACTCCTAAACTACATACAGAGAAAAAGCAAATAAACTTGTTTGCCTATCTAGAAAGAATGCCGTCTGGTTCCTTACCATACAAGGTCTATATTAAAAGAGGCGAAGGCAGAGATTAGGGGGCATACCCAAAGTAAGATGGACACACAACACAAAGAAACGCTGCAAGAACTGACGATGACTCAAGCTGCCAAAATGGTCAGAACCAGAACTTTGTCAACTATTTCAGAGAAGAGGTATGTGTACAACACTCGGAAAAAAAAAATTCCCAAATAATCAACAACAGGGGAAAAAAAAAAGAACAATAGATGGTCCAAAGCAGGATCGAACCCGTACTCCTCCCCCGCCTCGGAAGTTTCCCTCCACCATGATATTCATTTATTATTATTTATCTCAAGAACTTTGCTCTCCCTCGACACCCAAACGGGTAAGAGAGGAGTTTTTTTTTTTTTTTTTTTTTTTACCGCTCGCCAGCTTTGACCTCTGACGAAGTCCCTAGAGACTAGGAACTGAATTTTGTGTGTTAATCCATTTTTTCCTGGCATCCGTTAACACAGAGTTCCCTCGCTGCACAGGCAGATAACTTTAACTTTGGAGGTACACATACTTTTTTCCGTTATGAATAATTGACGTTTCAAGCTGGGCCTCGCTGCTGAGACCAGGGGTGGTTGCCGCAGAGAGAAATCATAAATAAAAATCCCAACTGATGCAGACGGGATTTGAACTCACAACCTCTCTGTCTCGAGGCTGGTGTTTTGCCTCGAGACCAACCATTCCCCAGAGAGGACGTGAAGAAAGAAATAAAGAAATAAAGAATGTTATCGTTTTTAGTTGTTTTTTTTTCTTGGGGTGGGCATGTTCTTAATACACAGGGAAAGTACACCAGAGAGGGCAACCAAACATGACAATCAAAATGCCTGATTACTTCCCAAAAGACGGACGGAGAGAAAAACGAGATTAGAAGACAAGAGACGAAGCTTACACTCTACGTTTCGATTGCGCGCCAACAAATGATTACAAGTGAGGTGTCACGTCACGTGACATTGCTGGATGATTTCCGATCAGCCAAGGCTCATGCAATATCGATTAAGCTATCCGGTTTGTCCATTAACTCCTAGGGAGCCCAGATTGTTTGGGCTATCTTCAGACCACCGATACTCAAATAAACAAGAGCAGCACCACAGCAACAAGTTCCATGGATAACATTTCTGGCTCTCTCTATACGGAAGTCTCGTTTTCTAAGGTAACCATGGAGACAAATAATAATAAATGAATATTATTTATACAGTGAAACTTCCGAGGCGATAATTTAGGGAATCATAGGAGGAAGAGGTATGTACTACAGCACTCAGAAAAATTGACAAATAAACAACAACAGAAAAAGACGAAGAACAACATATGGTCCGAAGCAGGATCGAACCCGTACTCACTGGCATTGCGCCTTGCCATGAGAAGCCGAACGCTAGGGAACACTGCCACTCAGCTAACCATTAGCTATAGTGGACAATGTCTTTCGCGGAGGTGTTCTCATGACTATAGTATAGGGTTACGATCACAGCTCGGGATTAAATTGTATTTCTGTACTTTCCTTTTCATGTAAGTATCTCCCAGTTGGGCTGAATACTTGTATTGCAGGTTCTAAGGTAACCACATGAATATGACCAGAAAAAGTAGAATGTGTAAAGCTGATGACGTAAAGAATAAAAGTCACTGCAAGAACATGCCATTTCCTACATTGGAAGTCTTTAGGGTCAAAATAGCGTGACTTCAGTAATAGTAAAATGATTACACTTCGACATCTGTTGGGACTGGTGGTTGACAGTAGTAGTAATGTGGCTTGAGTTATGCTTCATGCTTTTAAATAGTGAACGCATAAAAAAGTAAAGAGCCCCATCACGTCAAGTGGCGTATAGGGATTATGGTGTTAGTGACCATAAATTTTACAGTCCTTCGACACAGGATTTTTGGGGTAATAGAGGTCGGTATTACGCCCGTGCTGCTTTACTTTCCCAGAAAAAAAATCCGGTACCCATTGAAGGCTGGGTGAACCTGGAAGCCGTCGGCTGGGATAAAACCCTACCTCATGTCCTTTGAAGTCCAGTTCACTAACCACTAAGCTATCGCGGCTCCGCACACACACAATATCTCTCGCACTTTCTTTTTCTTTCTCTCCCTGTCGTATCTCTTTTTTCTATTGACTCATGCCACACACACACACACACACACTCACACACACATTCTCTCTCTATTTCTCGTTCTCTCCCTCCCATACCTATTTTTCTGTTGATCCAGGCCAACTGCACACACATTCTCTCTCACACACAAGCGCGCTCTCTCCCTCATTCTCTCCCTCTTGTACCTCTTTTCTTTCAAGCCTGGCCAAATTCAAAGAATCACACACAAACACACATACACACACATGCTCCCCCCCCTCTCTCTCTCTTTCTCTCTTCCTCATTTTCTACTCTCATACCTCCTTTCTGTCAAGCCTGGCCAAATACACACGAAGTATCTCATACACAGAGGAAGAGGTATGTTTACAGCACTCGGAAAAAATGACAAATAATCAACAACAGAAAAAAATATGGACCAAGGCAGGATCGAACCCGTACTCAGTGGCACAGCGCCTTGCTACGAAAAGCCAAACGCTAGGGAACACTACCACAGTTAGCTGAGTGGCAGTGTTCCCTAGCGTTTGGCTTTTCGTGGCAAGGCGCTGTGCCACTGAGTACGGGTTCGATCCTGCCTTGGTCCATATTTTTTTCTGTTATTGATTATTTGTCATTTTTTCCGAGTGCTGTAAACATACCTCTTCCTCTGAATTGATTCACTGATTATCGCCTCTATTATAATATTCATTTATTATTATTTGTCTCCTATCTCATACACACACACACACACACACACACACACACACACACACACACACACACACACTCTCTCTCTCTCTCTCTCTCTCTCTCTCTTCCTCATTCTCTACCCCTTGTACCTCTTTATCTGTTGACCCAGGTCATACACACTCTCTTTCTCACACACTTTCCAGAAAATAATTTAAATGGGTGAAAGACTAGACAGAAGAGAGCGCCGCCATATTGGAAATGGAAGCAGAGATTTGTCACGTTATGAATGGCAGTCACATATAGATCGAAGGGCCCGTATATTGGGCAGTAATCTTTGGTGCTCAAGCTGACGTTTCATGACGTCTGAGATGTTTAAATGAGGTTGCGTGCTTGATATAAATAGACAAGAAAATGGGGAAGGTGGGTAGAAGAGGGAGAACCGGAAGTAAGGAGTGAAGTACTCACAGGAACGAGAGAGGGGAATTGATATGAGTGATATGGAGGAAGGTATTCACAAAGAAAAGAATAGCAGAGAAGATTGAAACAGCCAGAGATAGAGATGATAATAAAGTCAGTGAGAAAAAGTGACAACGACTTAGAAATAATAATACTGTAACAGAACAAAGACAGAGAGAGAGAGAGAGAGAGAGATGGAGAGAGAGACCCAGAAACAATTAAATACCCAATGGGCAAAGAGAGAGAGAGACTCAGAAACAATGATACAGTCAGTGAGGAGAGAGAGAAAGAGACCCAGAAACAATTAAATACCCAATGGGCAAAGAGAGAGAGAGACTCAGAAACAATGATACAGTCAGTGAGGAGAGAGAGAGAGAGAGAGAGAGAGAGAGACCCAGAAACAATGACACAGTCAGTGAGCAGAGAGAGAGAGAGAGAGAGACCTAGAAACAATAATACAGTCAGTGAGCAGAGAGAGATCCAGAAACAATGATATACCCAATGAGCAAAGAGAGAGAGAGAGAGAGAGAGAGAGAGAGACCTAGATACAATGATACAGTCAGTGAGCTAAAAAGAGAGAGACCCAGAAACAATGATACAATCACCGAGAAAATCGTGACTGATTTAGCAATAATGATACGATCATTGAGTAAAGTGACAAAGTCACAGAAAGGACACTAATCAAATTAGTTGAATAGACAGAGAGTGAATAGAGAATCTGAAAGAGAGAGAAAAAAAGTTGCGCATAAAAGACGAATAAAAAAACTGGAGAATAAGGTTTTAAAAAAAGCATCGTTTGAATTGTTACCATTCCATTTGAGTCGGATCTGGTAAGTAACTTAAACTGCAGTACAGTATATGACACGGACAGATAGGACTACATCACTATATACAAATATAATCAGTATAAATAGTATACTGGATTCGAGTATGGTGGTAGTGGTAAAAATAGCAGAAAGATGAAAGACCGTGTTGGTATGAAATTCATATATTAAGAATTTATCTAGATCTTTTGGGATTTGAATTTTTCCTCTTATCTCTCTCTCTCTCTCTCTCTCTCTCTATTTCTCTCTCCATCTCTCTCTCCGTCTTTCTCGTTCTCTCTCTCTCTCTCTGGTTACCGACTTCCTATCATCCCATCCTGAAATGGAAATTAGCTTTCCGGAAATTATTCTGGCCAACACTTCCAACAGAGTTGGAGCTTTGACCCGAACTGTCTCGTCCACTTCAGCGCGGTGCCACTACTTTACATCTTTACTCGCATGAATTTAGATAGGAAAGCTTCACTCGCCAACTCGAATTATTTCAAGCCCTCGGTCGACCATCGTCGGCTACAGGTACTATATATGTTATTGCTCTTGGTTGCGTCTGCACTTGTGGAACAATGAAAAGTGAATTCACAATTTAAAATGTGAACTAATTTTTAATGTATAAAAACATAAAGAGACAACAGAAAAAAATGGTTCGGCCACGTGATACGACAGAAAGGTCAAAATACTACATTACGTACCTTCAATAAACGTTGCGAGAACACCAGACCCAAGGGCCGACCACGAAAAATATGGATTGATGGAATATTAGAAATACTAGGAAACATAACAGCAGGAGAGGTCAACAGAAGAGCTAAAGACAGTAAAGTATATCTCCTCTCGACGCTGAAAGACAAATTAAGAAGAAAAGAAGAAGTGGAAGAAAAGATAGTCGTGAAAATATGGAGTCACTTTGGTTTCCTGGTCTGAGATTCTTCCTTAATCAAATAACATTTTACTATTTCATTTAGCACACGATGTTTATTTTTTTTCCTCAATTCAACATGTTACATGAAAAGAGACTTTTTAGTCTCGTGGAAAGACGCCGGCCTCGAGACAGAGAGGCTGTGGGTTCAAATCCCGGCTACACGGGTTATGATTTTTATTTATGATTTCTCTCTGCGGCAACCCAGCCCTGGTCTCAGCAGCGAGGCCCGGCTTGAAACATCAATTAATCATCGACAGATAAAAAAATGAATACCTCCGAAGACGGAGTTATCTGCCTGAACGGCGAGGGACCCCTGTGCACACGGCTGCCAGGGAAAAATGGATTAACACGCAAAATTCAGTTTCTATTCTCCAGGGACTTTGTCAGAGGTAAAGCTGGCGAACGAAAAAGAAAATGGTCACGTGAAAACACAAAACAAAAATCAATTGTCTCAACTGTGCTGGTGCCAGTAACTGTCACTGGTATAGTTCTAGAACAGTGTCTACATGTCTGCGTGTTCGGAAATTGCATTGAAGGCAGTCACTGGAGCATTCCTAACTACAGCAGCAAGATTAGTTACCGCAGTCTGGTTGGTGACTATGTGGGGCGGTGCAATTATTTCTACATTACCTTTCTATAAATAAACAATCAACTGGAAAAGGGGGGGGGGGGGGAAATGTGCTCTCTGATAACTTATGTATCACTTAATTAGCAATGGGGTTTCCCTTTTTCTGTTGCGTCCGATCACGCTTTAAAGGGATGGAATGACTAATATCAAGTTTGACGCAAGTATTTATTTTCGTTGATATTGTAAGATTACACCCCCATCCTTATAGCGCCTAGGACCGTACAGTAGTAGCATGAGAGATGTTTTGAGGTTGTAAAGAACCGACACATGGCGACAGCAGCACGTCGATACGAGACAGAGGACTTTTGATCTGTGTGTAATTAGGTTTTTCATTATTTCTTTTTTTTTTATGCTTGCACATGGAGCTTGTTTTGTTTAGTCTCCAAATGTGCACATTTCGGTGCACAATTTTCCAATATAACTTAAAATAAACTGTTTCAATAAATATTAACAAAAACATGCATTGTTACAATAAATGTTAACAACAACATAAATTGCCACAGAAAATGTTAACACAAATAAATTGTTGCAATAAATGTTAACACAAATAAATAGTTGCAATAAATGTTAACACAAATAAATTGTTGCAATAAATGTTAACAAAAACATAAGTAACATAGTAGCTAGAGCACGATTTTTGGGGGTGGTCTCTTGTGTTTTTTTCTACTTCGTTCGTTCGACGAGTACTCGTTTTTACTGAGTTCTTTTATAAAGGCATTGATAGAGCTTAGACGCGATGTGTTGTCTCTCACAGCTAGTTTTGGGATATCAGTGACGTTCAGCCAACACATCTAACATCAACTAGACACCATGCGTGGGTACCGAGTCGCCTTGCCTCTGAGATTGATTAGTTTATTTCGAGACTCACCACGTGAACCATCATTCCGATGATGAATTACGATAATAATGTGTTGTGGGTAACTGTCGCTGATGTAATCAGTCAGCTATGAGTTTCTCCTAACATTTTTAACCCAATTGTTATTGAGAGCTTTATGTTCTTCTAAATGAAAAATACCTTATGCAACAAATCTATGTCAATAGAAGTGAGAAAGTCAGTTCATCGGTGCTATATAGAACCAATTCTGACCTATGGAAGCGAATCATGGACAGTAGACAAACAAATGAAAAGACGATTAGAGGCCACAGGGATGGGATTTCTCAGAAGAATGTTGAAAGTTCCCTGGACAGCTAAAAAGACCAATGAGGAAATCCTCAGAGGCCAACACAAAAGGGAGCTCCTAAAAAACATCAGCAAAAAACATTTTTCGGGCACATCATGAGAAGAGGAAAGTTGGAATAATTGGTTACAATTGGCAACACAAAAAAAAAAGGAAAGAGAGATCGCGGAAGACAAAGAGAGAAAATACTGGATAGCTTGGTGTCATGGCATGGAAAACAGCCAACAACAGAACTGATACGATGCACTGTAGATAGATAATTGTGGAAGGACATGATCGCCTACGCCAACCGGTATGGCACATGATGATGATATTCTGCTGATAGAAAGAAAAGAGATCTGATCTGCTGTAACTTATGGAAGTAATAACATCAAGGAAAATCACCGGCCCTCTTACTTCCAAATGGATGGTCCAGTTGGGTGAAGTGTAATACCGGAACCCTGCATCTCCTCAATCATTATTATCCTTCTAAGACGCAAATGGTGATCTCTTTTCTCTTTCTCACTCACTCTTGTACCCGTTCGGGCGTCGAAGGAGATATAATGTTCTCGTTTTCACTTTTCTGACAGCTTCAGTCACTGTCAATTGATGGAGTTCTAGCGTTTCTTTGATGCTGTCTGCCCAGCTTACTCTTGGTCTGCATCTTGCTCTTCTCCCTTCTCCTCTTTTAATATACATTTTGTGTAGTAAGGAATCACACGTCATTCTATCTAAATGGACAAACCACTTGTTAGTTGTTTATATGTGTATTTTAGGATTGCTTCAATGCCTTCTCATTCTCATATATCATTTCTGATTCTGTCTATTTTGCTCACTCCAAGCTCAGACCTCTGTAATGGTGATCACTTCTAGCTTGTTATAATATCGCCACATTGTTTTTTTACAAAATGAAGTGCAGTCCGCTCCCAATTTCTTTGCCTCATTTGTGGTAAAATCATGAAAGAAATGCTGCATTCATTAACAACTGACAGCCTATACCTCGCATACAGACAACGTTATTTCTTGCAAAACCTTTTTTTTCCCTTAATAATTCGAGTGAGAACTTCTGAAGTAAATTATTTTTTCCCACAGTGCATTTTAAACAATATAATGAAGGATCTGATCACATTTGAGTTATGTACTACGCCAGCTTCTGTTGACGAAGACTAGATCACGAACCTTACGGATCCCACAGAAATTGTCTACTTGTAGACTTGGCCACTTGTGCTAGAGTTCACAATGTGATCCTCCCCGAATATTTTTTTTCTCTTTCTCATTGGTACCGAAAAGGTGTCGTAGTTTATATCATTTGTCATTCTTGCGGTGCTCGGATTGTTTGAATTAGTTATTTTCCTTTGTTGTTACATGTCTCTGTCACTGCATCTATCCATCTTCTTCTGGGTCTTCCTTTTGGTCTTTTTCCATGCATTCTTGAGAAGAACACCCTTGATGGTGATTGGTAAGGATTCATTCTGACCAGGTGGCCAAACCATTTAAGTTGTTGTTGTTCTATACATTCTTGGCAGGGTTTCGTTCCTACCAATTTTCTTAAAAAAATGTTACCCCGAATACCGGTACATTATTTTGTGAACAACCAAGTGAAACGAACGACAAGAACGTCTAATAACCACTCAGAAGATACACACACTAAATTGATAAGAAAATTAAAACTAAGTGTTTATTTGAAATACTTGACATTGTATGGTAAAGAGCCAGAAGAGAAGGTCTCACAGAGCATCTTACGAGTAAAGTAAAAGGCATTTGGAAAGAAGATCATCGCGCTAAAAACAAAGTTCAAAACAGAGTTAAGATTAATAACCCTTTTCAACATTAACATAAATATCACAATCAATGAATATCTTTTAGAAACAGTTAAAGAATTCAATTGGTTTCTCTCAGAAATAGTTAAAGAATTCAATTGGTTTCTCTCAGAAATAGTTAAAGAATTCAATTGGTTTCTCTCAGAAATAGTTAAAGAATTCAATTGGTTCCTCTCAGAAACAGTTAAAGAATTCAATTGGTTTCTCTCAGAAATAGTTAAAGAGTTCAATTGGTTTACCTCAGAAATAGTTAAGGAATTCAATTGGTATCTCTCAGAAATAGTTCAGGAATTCAATTGGTATCTCTCAGAAATAGTTCAGGAATTCAATTGGTATCTCTCAGAAATAGTTAAGGAATTCAACTGCTATCTATCAGAAATAGTTACGGAATTCAACTGGTATCTCTCAGAAATAGTTACGGAATTCAACTGGTATATCTCAGAAATAGTTAAGGAATTCAATTGTTATCTCTCAGAAATAGTTCAGGAATTCAATTGGTATCTCTCAGAAATAGTTCAGAAATTCAATTGGTATCTCTCAGAAATAGTTAAGGAATTCAATTGGTATCTCTCAGAAATAGTTAAGGAATTCAATTTGTATCTCTCAGAAATAGTTAAGGAATTCAATTGGTATCTCTCAGAAATAGTTAAGAAATTCAATTGGTATCTCTCAGAAATAGTTCAGGAATTCAATTGGTATCTCTCAGAAATAGTTCAGGAATTCAATTGGTATCTCTCAGAAATAGTTCAGGAATTCAATTGGTATCTCTCAGAAATAGTTCAGGAATTCAATTGGTATCTCTCAGTAATAGTTCAGGAATTCACAAGAGTTCTTGCATCTACTGTATCTGAGAACGGTTCTAAACCTGAGATGCTGGTGAGATTAACTCAAACTACGACAGTCTGAGTATAATTATGACGTCACATCTAAACAGACCTAGAGAGAAGCATCACCATCGTATCTCAAGTCAGATTACTACAATGCTTCATTACTTCCATGTTCCGTTGTGGTTGCGTAGAGTGGATCTCAATTGCAGAAGTGTAACAAGAAATACAAACTCTTGAGTGAAGATTTGCAAGATCACGATCATCTCAAATTGAGACTTCATTATATAACCTATGAGACCTCAGTATATGACCTATAAGACCTCAGTATATGACCTATGAGACCTCAGTATATGACCTATAAGACCTCAGTATATAACCTATGAGACCTCAGTATATGACCTATGAGACCTCAGTATATGACCTATGAGACCTCAGTATATGATTTATGAGACCTCAGTATATGACCTATGAGACCCAACACTGAATTCGAAAATAAATTCAGGGTCAGCATGGCAGTCTCTTCATCACTGCGTCGAAGTAAAAGATGAGATGGCATACTCCACTTTCAAAAACTATTATGAAATTGTTAAACTAGTGGTGACAGGTACCATTGTTACTGAGTTGAGACAAATAATAACAGCCAAGAAGCATAAATTGTTAAACTAGTGGTGACAGGTACCATTGTTATTGAGTTGAGACAAATAATAACAGCCAGGAAGAATAAATTGTTAAACTAGTGGTGATAGGTACCATTGTTACTGAGTTGAGACAAATACTTACAGCCAAGAAGCATAAATTGTTAAACTAGTGGTGACAGGTACCATTGTTACTGAGTTGAGACAAATAATAACAGCCAAGAAGCATAAACTGTTAAACTAGTGGTGACAGGTACCATTGTTACTGAGTTGAGACAAATAATAACAGCCAAGAAGCATAAATTGTTAAACTAGTGGTGACAGGTACCATTGTTATTGAGTTGAGACAAGTAATAACAGCAAAGAAGCATAAATTGTTAAACTAGTGGTGACAGGTACCATTGTTATTGAGTTGAGACAAGTAATAACAGCCAGGAAGAGCATTAATTCCCTTAAACCTACTACAAAAATACGGTGACCTTGAAAGGTGAATGACGACAAATGTCACGTGAAATTACTTTTTTTTTTAATTTATCATCATCATCACCATCAAGTACCGGGCCTGCTGGCGTAGGTGATCATGGCTCTCCACAACTTTCTATCTCGGCAGTTATTTATCATTTATGTTGTTGACCTTCTGCCAAGCCATTCTCTTATGCTGTCTGTTATTTTTTTCTCTTTGCTTCCCTCTATCTCTTCGTCCCTCAATTTTCCCAGTTGTTACAATATATTCCAGCTGTTCTCTTCTCATTACATGACCCAAAAATGATGATTGTTTCTTCCTAATATTGGAATTTAAATTTATAGTAGAGGACAAGAAGACGGATAAACAATGAATTGAAAAGCCAACAACAACAAAAATCAATGGATAAAAGCTTCAACATATCTTCGTAGGCAGCAGCGAGGCAACTAAAAAACTGGAGAGGAATATGTCGGCAATGCTTCAAGGACTTCCAAACTCAGTGGATTAACAACAACAAGGAGATACTCAACATTGGCTTTAATTTGTTTACACTTGTGTCAAGATTTGTTCCTCTCGGACCAAAGACAAGCACACAATCATAACTCTCTATGTCACAAGATTAACTGCTAGGTCTTGTATGTCTTCTTTTGTTCTTAAGCCCATTGTTGAGTTCTCCCTTTTAATCGTTCTTCTTTTGTTCTTAAGCCCATTGTTGAGTTCTCCCTTTTAATCGTTCTTCTTTTGTTCTTAAGCCCATTGTTGAGTTCTCCCTTTTAATCGTTCTTCTTTTGTTCTTAAGCCCATTGTTGAGTTCTCCCTTTTAATCGTTCTTCTTTTGTTCTTAAGCCCATTGTGAGTTCTCCCTTTTAATCGTTCTTCTTTTGTTCTTCCTTATTTTCTTTTACAACCCGGTGTCTACGTAAACTCGTGTCGCGAGATCCTTTCTATGTCGTACCCTTCTCTGCACATGACCGACTTCCAGCATTTTCTTTCTGCATACGATTATGTGCCGTCTAGTATACGTTATGTTTACATGTGTAGCTTGCCTTACTTGCACATCGTCACATATACATACCAAGTCAAAGTTTAGAGCTTCTATTACGCCCACTAGGTATGTACATATCTGTGTGTGGATGGAATTCAATAGAAGGCCTAATGCAAATAAGCATAGGTAGAAGGAATATGTCTACACACTGGTCGTGTCTAAATGCTGTCGTGATAACTAGAGCAAGACGAGGTACACACACAATTGCCAAGATCTTGAAGTGCAGCAGGCCTGACAATATAACATAACTATTACAATTATGTAGACAACTAATGTCAGAAACGGTAACACAGCAGTTACGAGATTATGCAGGCTCGTCATCTCCTGAACCAGACAGCGTTGCATCCGAAGTGAAATGTCAGAATTTCTGAGTCCGCAATTGATTTTTCTGGTGTCTGGCTTTATTTGCACTTTTCAGACAACTTTGGCGTTCATGTTTATACCAATATTTATAATACTGTGACCTTGTTGACAAAATATGTATTTATTCTGTTGACCACATCGTAAAACAAGCATTGGGTTGAAAGCAGTTTTTAGGATTACGTTTATGTGCATCACATGTTGGATGAAGCATGAAGAAATGCTTGGTTGAACTAATGTAAGTGTTCAGAAATGGGTGTAGCAACCAACAGTTTTCATTGTATGACAACGGCGCTACGGTTGATCAAGATTTTACAAAGACAAAGTTGATATTGAGTGTGAGTTTATTGAGGTACAGGGGCGGTAACTGCACGATTTTTTAGCACCAAAGGGAAATAAGGACGAAGTCTAATTTGTGTTAAAGGGCGGTGACTCGAAGACGTCTGGGAACTGTGAATCTACCAAAATCGTACATTTATCGTGATTCTACCTGTATGAAACTGTATCATAGTGAATTTCAGTTGATATGTTTGTACCTTTATGAAACTATAACATAACAAGATTCATTTTAAATGATTACACTTGGATGAACATTTCACATACAGAATTTCATTTTATATAATTATAACTGAACAAAGGTTTCACATACTGAATTTCATTTTATATAATTATAACTGAACGAAGGTTTCACATACTGAATTTCATTTCAGTTGATTACATCTGGATTAAAGCGTTAATTACTGAATTTCATTTTATATGATTACTCTTGGAATACTATTTTTCATACTGAATTTCAGTTGATATGGTTGCACCTATTGCACACTGAACATCAATGGTTTCTCTTTAATCTGGAGTAGAAGTCTCCGTCGAAACAGTAAACACCAAAGTAATAATAACAAGTGCGGATACAAAAAACATAAAAGCCAGTGGTACAATTTTAACTTACATAAAGAACCACATTAAAAGTTAGAATAAAGATCAAACGGTAGAAATGATCTCTGCAGCACGCACTGTTTGGGGTAATAGCCGCGAGGACGATTGACGGATTTGAATGCAAACATCAGCAGCTTAGAGAGAATGTATTGTGTACTGGTGCAGAGTAAAGGTGTAGTGTAGTGCTAGATTACTTGTGTTGAGAGACGGTAAAGTACAGGTGGTAAAGTAGAGACCGAGAACATTGTTAAAGTACTGGGTAGAATAGGGTAAAGTACTTGGGAAGAATAGTGGTAAAGTAAAATGGGTAGAATAGTGGTAAAGTACTGGTACAATAGTGGTAAAGTAATGGGTAGAACAGTGGTAATGTACTGGTAGAATAGTGGTAGAGTACTGGGTAGAATAGTTGTAAAGTAATGGGTTTTCTTCTTCTACTTTCAGCTCCCTGTGGAGCATAGGTCTTCAATAAACAGTTTCAAATCCGTCATGTTTCTTGCCATTCTTTTAAGATAGTTCCATATCTTCCCCATCATCTTCATCTCTGCTTCTATAAGTCCTATATATGCTACATTTCTTTAACAATAATAGTTTTTAATATAAAAAACGGTGTAGTTTTTGATTCGGTAAAAAATAACGTAGAATATGTAAATAAAACCTTGTAAATAATTAATCGTCGAACCTGTATTGCGTGTACAAATGTAATGCCTTTATCATTATGTGTTGCGCTTTATATTGCTAGCAGTCCCTACATAAGTAAGTGTATGGCAGTTCAATATCGCTCTTTTCAACAACTTTACTTCCCCTTAATTTCGCTGTTTTATTCTCATTGTCTACTTCAAGTTCTTTTGTCTTTAACATTTTACAACTGTTCCAAAGTAGCCGAGGATTTTGTTCCGCAGTGCCCTGGCAATGATTCTTCGTCTTCTTCTCCTTGTGTTCACATCTTCACGTCTACTCTGTTATCCAAGTCTTCTCCTTGTGTTCACATCTTCACGTCTACTCTGTTATCCAAGTCTTCTCCTTGTGTTCACATCTTCACGTCTACTCTGTTATCCAAGTCTTCTCCTTGTGTTCACATCTTCACGTCTACTCTGTTATCCAAGTCTTCTCCTTGTGTTCACATCTTCACGTCTACTCTGTTATCCAAGTCTTCTCCTTGTGTTCACATCTTCACGTCTACTCTGTTATCCAAGTCTTCTCCTTGTGTTCACATCTTCACGTCTACTCTGTTATCCAAGTCTTCTACTTGTGTTCACATCGTCATGCCTACGCTGTTATCCAAACCTTCTCCTTGTGTTCACATCGTCATGCCTACGCTGTTATCCAAACCTTCTACTTGTGTTCACATCCTCATGTCTACGCTGTTATCCAAACCTTCTCCTTGTGTTCACATCGTCATGCCTACGCTGTTATCCAAACCTTCTCCTTGTGTTCACATCTTCATGTCTAAGCTGTTATCCAAACCTTCTCCGTGTGTTCACATCGTCATGCCTACGCTGTTATTCAAACCTTCTCCTTGTGTTCACATCTTCATGTCTACGCTGTTATTCAAACCTTCTCCTTGTGTTCACATCTTCATGTCTACGCTGTTATCCAAACCTTCTCCTTGTGTTCACATCTTCATGTCTACGCTGTTATTCAAACCTTCTCCTTGTGTTCACATCTTCATGTCTACGCTGTTATTCAAACCTTCTCCTTGTGTTCACATCGTCATGCCTACGCTGTTATTCAAACCTTCTCCTTGTGTTCACATCGTCATGCCTACGCTGTTATCCAAACCTTCTCCTTGTGTTCACATCTTCATGTCTACGCTGTTATTCAAACCTTCTCCTTGTGTTCACATCGTCATGCCTACGCTGTTATTCAAACCTTCTCCTTGTGTTCACATCTTCATGTCTACGCTGTTATCCAAACCTTCTCCTTGTGTTCACATCTTCACGTCTACGCTGTTATCCAAACCTTCTCCTTGTGATCACATCCTCATGTCTACGCTGTTATCCAAACCTTCTCCTTGCGTTAACATCTTCATGGCTACAGGTTTATCCAAGTGCCAGTGATAAATTATAGAGTTGTCTGGAGTTATCGATCCTTTTACTCTAATGATTGCTATAACAAACACATTTAGTTTGAAGCTGGTTCAACAACGTAGTAGACGCATCCACACGGCTGCAATATTTTGAAAACCGTCATTGTACTCACGATAGACACTTCAGTAAAGTCATCCTGGCAAATATGACAATTTCCATGAACAGTGAATGAGATAGTAAATTATATTTCGGTTAATTTTGAAAATAAATCATATCCTGAGGGCAACCTTAGTGTACATTTAATTGGTAGCTTCATAAGAAGATGATGACGATGAAGAAGGTGATGCTGATGAAGAGGATGATGATGATGATGAAGATGATGAAGAAGATGATGCTGATGAAACAGATGATGCTGATGAAGAAGATGATGCTGATGAAACAGATGATGATGATGGAGACGATGATGCTGATGAAGAAGATGATTGATAAAGAAGATGATGCTAAATAAGAAGATGATGCCGATGAAGAAGATGATGCTGATGAAGAAGGTGATGCTGATGAAGAGGATGATGATGAAGAAGAAAGTGAGAAAATAAGAAGAAATAAGCGAATGATAAGATGGGATTTGAAATAAAACCATTTTTAGAGACCAATACAAATTTCAGTGGAGACTCGGTGGCTGGGTGGTTAGTTTGTTTACTTACTAACCACAAGTGTCTGGTTTCGATCCAAAGAATTGGCAGAATTTTTTTCGGAGAGACAAGGCTCCTGGGTTCACCCAGCCTCTAAAAATGGGCACCAGATATTTTTTCTGGTATGTAAAAGCGGTCTGGCGTGATACCGACCACATCACCCAAAAATAATGTGCCGTGGTCATGGAGAAATATAGTCACCAACACCATATCTCACAATAGGTCCCAGTTAAGGTGTGTAAGGAACTTTTACTTTTTTTCTTTTTTTGTTTCTTTTTTGCTGTTGCAAAATTTCAGTGCAAAACTCTACCATAAAAGTAGACTGCACACATGTCGAGTAAAACAAACACACAAAAAACAGTAAAAATCAATTATTAAAGAAGGGAATAAAATAAAAACATAATGCAGTGAAACCAGACAACAGCCTGCAGGAGATGAGTACAAATATTATCACAGGTGAACAACTGATCCCAAAATATGACAGACCCCGAGTCTGAAATTATGAACAAGTGCAAGCGCCAAATTAGTCTTGTCAGCAAAAGAGGTATATTTTTCATCATTTTGGATGCTAATGATGAGGGTATACGCATGCGCGTCAGTACCACTTTCGCATCTGGTTTTCTAGAAGAGGTAGCAGACGTTATGCAGACGTTTAAGAATAGGGGCAAAAAACCCCAGAGAGAAATTAAGATGATTCAGCAAGTTCGTCCTGATTATAGTGTCTAGTGAACTTCAAAAACCCGGTAGAAGCTCGTTAAAATATAACAGAAATAAACAGTCGAAAGTCTGTTATTCACGTTCTATTGTTCTGTTGTTGTAATTTCCTTTGTCGTTAATAACAAATACAGAGATGTGGGGAAGCGATATGGTTACCTGAGGAGATCGCGGCAATTGGTTTAAAAATAAAGATGGATTAAACATACCGTTAGAAGATAATCTAATCATATAGTTGGACGTTTTCTTGATTGGAACGGCAGAGGCAGGAGAGGAGTTGGAAGGTGAAATGTACGTTGTTAATAAGAGAGGAGTTGGAAGGTGAAGTGTACGTTGTTAATAAGAGAGGAGTTGGAAGGTGAAGTGTACGTTGTTAATAAGAGAGGAGTTGGAAGGTGAAATGTACGTTGTTAATAAGAGAAGAGTTGGAAGATGAAATGAACGTTGTTAATAAGAGAGGAGTTGGAAGGTGAAGTGTACGTTGGTAATAAGAGAGGAGTTGGAAGGTGAAGTGTACGTTGTTAATAAGAGAGGAGTTGGAAGGTGAAATGTGCGTTGTTAATAAGATAGGAGTTGGAAGGTGAAATGTACGTTGTTAATAAGAGAAGAGTTGGAAGATGAAATGAACGTTGTTAATAAGAGAGGAGTTGGAAGGTGAAGTGTACGTGGTAATAAGAGAGGAGTTGGAAGGTGAAGTGTACGTTGTTAATAAGAGAGGAGTTGGAAGGTGAAATGTGCGTTGTTAATAAGAGAGGAGCTGGAAGGTGAAACGTACGTTGTTAATATGAGAGGAGTTGGAAGGTGAAACGTACGTTGTTAAAAAGAGAGGAGTTGGAAGGTGAAGTGTACGTTGTTAATAAGAGAGGAGCTGGAAGGTGAAGTGTACGTTGTTAATAAGAGAGGAGTTGGAAGGTGAAATGTACGTTGTTAATAAGAGAGGAGTTGGAAGGTGAAATGAACGTTGTTAATAAGAGAGGAGTTGGAAGGTGAAATGTACGTTGTTAATAAAGGAGGAGTTGGAAGGTGAAACGTACGTTGTTAATAAGAGAGGAGTTGGAAGGTGAAACGTACGTTGTTAAAAAGAGAGGAGTTGGAAGGTAAAACGTACGTTGTTAAAAAGAGAGGAGTTGGAAGGTGAAACGTACGTTGTTAATAAGAGAGGAGTTGGAAGGTGAAACGTACGTTGTTAAAAAGAGAGGAGTTGGAAGGTGAAGTGTACGTTGTTAAGAAGAGAGGAGTTGGAAGGTGAAATGTGCGTTGTTAATAAGAGAGGAGTTGGAAGGTGAAACGTACGTTTTTAATAAGAGAGAGGAGTTGGAAGGTGAAACGTACGTTGTTAAAAAGAGAGGAGTTGGAAGGTGAAATGAACGTTGTTAATAAGAGAGGAGTTGGAAGGTGAAATGTACGTTGTTAATAAGAGAGGAGTTGGAAGGTGAAACGTACGTTGTTAATAAGAGAGGAGTTGGAAGGTGAAATGAACGTTGTTAATAAGAGAGGAGTTGGAAGGTAAAATGTACTTTGTTAATAAGAGAGGAGTTGGAAGGTAAAATGTACTTTGTTAATAAGAGAGGAGTTGGAAGGTGAAATGTACGTTACTAATAAGAGAGGAGTTGGAAGGTAAATGTACGTTACTAATAAGAGAGGAGTCGCAAGGTGAAATGTACGTTACTAATAAGAGAGGAGTTGCAAGGTGAAATGTACGTTGTAAATAAGAGAGGAGTTGGAAGGTGACATGTACGTTGTAAATAAGAGAGGAGTTGGGAGGTGACATCTACGTTGTAAATAAGAGAGGAGTTGGAAATGAACTTTTTTTTAAAGTAAAGTAAAATAATACCTACCAGAAATACCCGCCTTAGCTTCAAATACCCAAACCCCAAGGAAACAATGAAAGTATACAATAAATCTATATAGTTTAGTTACCCTTGCAACACATATAGTGACCTACCAATAACGTTTTTTTTTAAACAATTAAAAGTATCTCTGTGAGGAAAGTAAAACTCGAAGAAGTAAAGATAACTCTGCTTTTAAATTAACAGACGTATCATTATAAAAGAATAAAAGTAAGGGAACACACGCAAAGGTAGCAATGAAATACGTGTCAGTGCCAGAAATTTGAAATGTTTACAGTATGTTTAAAACAAGAACAAATTTAGGAATGTGCATTATTTTTAAAGTACAAGACAGAAACTATATTAAGAATGTGTTAAAGTACAAGACAGAAACTATATTAAGAATGTGTTATAGTACAAGACAGAAACTATATTAAGAATATGTTATAGTACAAGACAGAAACTATATTAAGAATGTGTTATAGTACAAGACAGAAACTTTATTAAGAATGTGTTAAAGTACAAGACAGAAACTATATTAAGAATGTGTTAAAGTACAAGACAGAAACTATATTAAGAATATGTTATAGTACAAGACAGAAACTATATTAAGAATGTGTTAAAGTACAAGACAGAAACTATATTAAGAATGTGTTATAGTACAAGACAGAAACTATATTAAGAATGTGTTATAGTACAAGACAGAAACTATATTAAGAATATGTTATAGTACAAGACAGAAACTATATTAAGAATGTGTTATAGTAAAAGACAGAAACTATATTAAGAATATGTTAAAGTACAAGACAGAAACTATATTAAGAATATGTTATAGTACAAGACAGAAACTATATTAAGAATATGTTATAGTACAAGACAGAAACTATATTAAGAACGCGTGAGATTTGTTTGTAAATTCATTGTTTCAATTTGCAATAATGGAGAACAACTGCCGGAATCGTCAAAAACAGAAATAACCTTACACGACCTATCTAAAACTAGTTTCGCCGCTAAGGGGGAGGGTGCAAGGAACAAGGAAGGAAGTCTGTTCCCGGATGCAGCATGTGGAGGCGCCAAATTGACCATTGTTTGGTAATAATTGTTTCACTTTTTTTTCGTATTCTGCAGACTCTAAGAATAAGCCACGGAAGTCAGTTTGTTTATGTTCTAAAACTCAATAACATTTCTGGTAGGATGACGGACTTAAAAATAACAATCATGAAGGTACACACATTCATTAATGGATGCTTGCACAGAATTAAAAGAGAGGAATGGCAGGACAAAATCACTAACACTGAATTATGAAAAGTACCAGTCAAATACCAAGGGATGAAGAGACACAACGAAGACGATAGCGCTAGATAGGACACACTTAGTGGAAGCAAACTGAGAGTATTACACAACAGACCCGTTTTTGGAATCCCCATGGAAAAAGACAAAGAGGAAGAGCAAAATATTCTTGGATAAGACAGACAGAAGCAGAGATGAAGATGATGGGGAAGATGTGGAATGATCTTAAAAGAATGGCAAGAAACAGAACGACTTGGAAAATGTTTGTTGAGGACCTATTCTCCATGGTGAGCTGAAATTGTTTGTTGAATACACATGTCTTCAACATGACGGTCTTCTCTATCCTCTTGGTGTTCACCCGGTGATTAGTAAAGCACTGAATACACCTTTTCATCATCCGTCCTTAAAAGAATATTAAGTGGGTGTAGATACGCCTAGCTGTGTCTGCAGCTAGGCTGTGCTATTTCTGTCTTTTGTCCCAGCACATGCGCCATCAGTACGACATTTATTAGTCCTGGGTTGCCATCCCTCTTTTATCCTTACCCGCTTAGCCAGATTGGATATTCTATTTCCAGGGGCGACACTGGGGAAGGGTGGGGGTGGGGGGTGTGATGCAGGATCAGCTCTGAACATCGATCCTTGTGGATCGCCGAAAGCACCGCAGCACAGTTGCATGATGGGCGTCGAACGAGAGAGTAATATAGCATCGGAGTGTGAATCGTCCCAAAGAATGACTGAAGAGAGAAATTTTAAATGTTAAAGCTGCATGTTAGCAGCGCCCCAATAGGGTTATATGATGATGATGATGATGATGATGATGATAATGATGATGATGATAATGACGATGATGATGATGATGATGATGATGATGAAGAATAAAAAGTAGAAGAAGCTTGTTTTTTTTTTTCAACAAACACCCCCCCCCCCGCCCCAATTAACAATTGGAGGAGAGGCGCCTTTAATTTCCTGATTTTGTTTGTGTTGCTGTTGTTGTTTTTCTCTTTATATACCAGGAAAAGTAATGGTTGTTCCTCAAGTGTCTCAATTGTCATCTTCAAGATTTGAGATCTTCCTCTGTTCTGTTTAAGATAACGATTATGTTTGACAATGATAACTGAGGGACGATAATGATAAGACAGTTATTATTAGTTTCACTAGTGAGTAAACAACAAGGCATATACGCATCAAAACAAGTAGACACGTAGATCGTGCAACAAAGGGTGTGCGTTGACACAGAACACTTACAGCCACGCCTCCTTTGTCAAGTTTGGAAGTTCACCAGAATTACATTTCGTGCTGACACACACCCCTGCAGTCTGGACTTTCGAGCTATGAATTTGCGCTGTAAAGCGCACACAACATACATTCGAGTCTTCAATTATTTTTTGTTTTATCTCATAAAAGATGTGTAACTTGGTACGTTTATAGTCTGACTGACAAATATATGGGCGTCGTTTGTGCTTTCTTTACATATTCGTATATGTCAGCGCGACTGTTTTGTTGTGTTATTTGAGTATGTAAATTCTAGAACGGGGTACACATTACAATAGATCTAGAGACTGGCACATACAAATGGAGAAAGATGATGAATGACGTATCACGAGGCGCCAGAACACTCAAAGTAAGTCAAGGGCTGATGACATTATGATGATGATTGTGATGATGAAAATCGAAGGTTACGGGTCAAGGCGAGTAGTCTGCTCTTATAACTTGGAAGTTAATAATGTAACCGGCTGCAGTGATGTTCTTGATTTCCCGAGTGTTGCTGGAGAAGCTGTGTACTGTCCATCCTAGATGTACCTCAACAACAGTTTCCCGGTATCAGCAGACCCCGTCAATGCGAAGATAACAGCGATCATAACCTCTTAGGCAGCACGCGAAGGGTTACCGACGAGATGATGTGATGTCTTGATCAGTTCGGGGTCGTTGACTCTACCACTCAACCGCACATCATATAGGGAGACCAGGGCAGCATATAAGTTTTCAGAACTATCATATGTATCACTAAAGTATCCTATCTTCTAATATTCGTTGTTGTTTTGCTGAGGGAGGTGGTCCGAATGGGAGGGTAGTGGTCTTGTTGGCGCTAGTGAGAAATGGTCTTATGCCCTAGAACTGTCGCAAGTATTGGTTTTTATATTTAAACATTGGCATGTCTACGTTATTATCTCCATCACAAATGGCAGACAACAACAACAAACACTTTTTAATACGAACGGAAATCGAATTACGTCCATTTGATTTGGGATCGATAAGTTCGAAGTACTTAGCGACCTGCATTCAACATTGTCGTAGTCGATAAAGGCGCTCAGGGTGCTCCTTGATTTGAGCAACGTTCTGCGTTGCTACTATTATGGTAGACTCGTGTAGATACTTGGATGAGAAGACCAGACCTTAATTCATTCATTAATGGTGTCGAGTCAGCTGTCCGTTGTTAGTCGTCGGACTCCCCTCATCACACATCGAATTGTCCCTACGTGCTCAGATCTCTTCCCCAGTAAATCCCACATCGTGAAACAATAAACTGGATCACGAGGACTTCCCCCGATTTCCTGGTAGTTCTCCTAAGTTTAAGCAACATCCATTTTGACTAACATGAAGATCCAGCTGCTGCAGGTTCACGAGCAACATCGAGTTTCATATCTCAACCTTTTTTGTTTGGAGCGGTAGATACGGTCATGGATATACGATCGTCCATCACTATGAATTAGAAAGCACAGCCTTTGTCAACAATGGATGCACCCATACCGCTTGATTTGGTTTAAAGACCCACATCAGAAGCATGAACACCGTAACGCCGGCGCAGAATCCTTAAGTAGAACTTTAGGTTGACTCGTCACAACGATCTACACGATGGAACTGAATGTAATCGCTAGTAAAATCCAACGGTAGTTATTCAACAACTCTCAGTGTCATGAAGTTATACGCACAACGACTTCACTACGGAGGAAGGCCTTATTTACACCTTATTTACAATCTGTTTGTGTGTGTTGTATGTTTGTTCCTGCTGAAGGCCTACTCAGCCAAAACGTTGTATTAATTTGAATTGTCCACTTTTTACGTAAAGCTTTAACCGTACTGTTTTTTCTATATATTTCTTTTCATTTCTCCTTACAATTTGCTTTACCGCAGCTTCGCATTTATGCATTTCTTTTGATTGGACATTATTTACACTGCCTGCTTCACCAAAAAAGGACCACCGCCGAGTGCATGAACTGTGTAACACAGGCGCGAATCCGTAAAGTATATAACCTTCTTTTGGCTTTATTGCAACAGTCTACATTAGAGAGCTTAAATTAATCAGTCTCCAAACGCAAATCCTGCAGCGGTCGATGGAACATAAATTCAATATCACCATCTTCGAACTGGAAGTCTGTTAGCTATTAGTTGCATCAGTTGAAAAAATGTTATTGCTCATTGTCAGGTTTATGGTTTATTTGGTTGTTGTAATTCATGTCATGTTTCATTGCTGTGATTTATGTCATGTTTAGTTGTTGTGATTCATGCCAGTTTGATTGTTGTGATTCATGACATGTTTGGTTATTGTGATTCATGACATGTTTGGTTGTTGTGATTCATGACATGTTTGGTTGTTGTGATTTATGTCATGATTAGTTGTTGTGATTCATGTCATGTTTGGTTGTTGTGATTTATGCCATGTTTGATTGTTGTGATTCATGCCATGTTTGATTGTTGTGATTCATGTTATGTTTGATTGTTGTGATTCATGCCATGTTTGGTTGTTGTCATTCATGCCATGATTGGTTGTTGTGATTTATGCCATGTTTGATTGTTGTGATTCATGCCATGTTTGATTGTTGTGACTCATGCCATGTTTGATTTTTGTGATTCATGCCATGTTTGAATATTGTGACTAATGTCATGTTTGATTGTTGTGATTTATGCCATGTTTTGTCGAAAGTGACTGGTTTTTTCCTCATCTCCAGAGGTAGACTATCTTTCCATGCAATTTGGGAACCGTTGGGAAAACAGCACGGAGTGAGGTAATCAAGACGCGTTAATTTACGGACATGGAAGAATGTGTGGGTGGAGTGGTAGGGGCTGTGCTTTTCCTTGCCTGGAGATCCCTGTGACACTGTCCTGTCTTCTAAACAAGGTTACAAACACCCCTTCAACCTTTCCTCACCTGACATCGTGTACACGTTCACATGCCATGCTATATATTAATACAGGTGTGTGAAGCGAGTGTATTATGCTTGTACATATGTGTGTTTGTTACAGCAGAGCTTGTTAATTCATTCCAACATTAGGTTAGCATTCTTAGAACGAGGCATGTGCCATTCACCACGAACCGGAATTGTATTAACTTAACAACAGGACGCAATATGATCATCAGAAAAAGCACTTTATCTGGCGATCAAAATATCCTGCACTTTATCGATTTATCAATAGTTTTATATCACAATGTATTGGTCTTGACTCTATATTTTCTTCACAAAGCCAGCATTACCTCATTTCCCATCAAGCTGCGTTATAACTGAAAGCCAATACTTTTAATTCTTTGTCATTTCTGACGATGTAGGTCTCTTTCCTCTTTCTGGTTGGCCGGTTCATTCAACAGCAGAACAGTGATAGCATCAATAAAAGAAAATCAGCGGAAATGCATTTCCACTAAATAGAAAGATAGATATTGCAGACACAAAGTAATATGAGGCTGAATGTTGTTAGAATATGTCTCGTCATCAGGGTGAATGTTGTTAGAATATGTCTCGTTATCAGGTTGCATGTTGTTAGAATATGTCTCGTTATCAGGTTGCATGTTGTTAGAATATGTCTCGTCATCAGACTGAATGTTGTTAAAATATGTCTCGTCATCAGGCAGAATGTTGTTAGAATATGTCTCGTCATCAGACTGAATGTTGTTAGAATATGTCTCGTCATCAGGCTGAATGTTGTTAGAATATGCTTCGTCATCAGACTGAATGTTGTTAGGATATGTCTCGTCATCAGACTGAATGTTGTTAGAATATGTCTCGTCATCAGGCTGAATGTTGTTAAAATATGTCTCGTCATCAGACTGAATGTTGTTAGTATATGTCTCGTCATCAGACTGAATGTTGTTAGTATATGTCTCGTCATCAGACTGAATGTTGTTAGTATATGTCTCGTCATCAGACTGAATGTTGTTAGTATATGTCTCGTCATCAGGTTGAAAGTCTTTTTTAAAGGATATTTATGTGCAACATAAATGTCAAATGAAAAGTGACGGTTTCATCGTTACAATACGACACAACGCAATTAAACCCATTTAACGATCTTTTAAAGAATGACGATTAAAAGAAGTAGTTTTCAGATAAACACAGAATTTCTAATATAGATTTTTTACAATTATAGTGGCAGTCTTATCTCGTACAATTATTACCCCAGGAACAGCGAGCCAGCAATTAATTATTCTTTCATTTCGGAAGATTTTGACATCGGAGAGCCGAGGGCATGGACAAACACTAATCGCCACTCTCGATAACTGGAGAGGTGGGGGAGGGAGAGGAGAAGAGAGGGGGCAGCGGGTTAAAATCGAATCGCAGTGGTGCAAAAAATGTCTCTTTAAAATAATTAGAAATGTAGTGGGGGGGGGGGGGGTGTGAAATAAAACCTCTTACTGAAAAACCTCGTGGCAACAACATTGGGTATGTGGCCTTTATTCTCCAGAATCATAGCCTTCACCCTACCTCTCAGTATGTCTCAGAAATGGGATTAATGCGCCCCGAACACTTTTTTAAAGATCGCGTCGGGGGGGGGGGGGGTTTATCTGACAAGAAATGAACGACTCGGGTTGTCACCAGCGAGCTATCCAACACGCTATATTCAAGTATCACATGGATCCCTTGCACAGACGCCCCCATCCTTTTTTTCCTGCTTTCCTCCCTAAGCTACAGCCAAGTATAGAGAAGGATAGAGGGCAGAGAGGACCTCCCTGAGCTACAGCCAAATATAGAGAGGAGAAGGATAGAAGGCAGAGGTCCTCCCTGAGCTACAGCCAACTACAGAGAAGGATAGAGGGCAGAGAGGTCTTCCCTGAGCTACAGACAACTACAGAGAAGGATAGAGGGCAGAGAGGTTCTTCCCTGAGCTACAGACAACTACAGAGAAGGATAGAGGGCAGAGAGGTTCTTCCCTGAGCTACAGCCAACTACAGAGAAGGATAGAGGGCAGAGAGGTCTTCCCTGAGCTACAGACAACTACAGAGAAGGATAGAGGGCAGAGAGGTTCTTCCCTGAGCTACAGACAACTACAGAGAAGGATAGAGGGCAGAGAGGTTCTTCCCTGAGCTACAGACAACTACAGAGAAGGATAGAGGGCAGAGAGGTTCTTCCCTGAGCTACAGACAACTACAGAGAAGGATAGAGGGCAGAGAGGTCTTCCCTGAGCTACAGACAACTACAGAGAAGGATAGAGGGCAGAGAGGTTCTTCCCTGAGCTACAGACAACTACAGAGAAGGATAGAGGGCAGAGAGGTCTTCCCTGAGCTACAGACAACTACAGAGAAGGATAGAGGGCAGAGAGGTTCTTCCCTGAGCTACAGCCAACTACAGAGAAGGATAGAGGGCAGAGAGGTCTTCCCTGAGCTACAGACAACTACAGAGAAGGATAGAGGGCAGAGAGGTCTTCCCTGAGCTACAGCCAACTACAGAGAAGGATAGAGGGCAGAGAGGTCTTCCCTGAGCTACAGACAACTACAGAGAAGGATAGAGGGCAGAGAGGTCTTCCCTGAGCTACAGCCAACTACAGAGAAGGATAGAGGGCAGAGAGGTCTTCCCTGAGCTACAGCCAACTACAGAGAAGGATAGAGGGCAGAGAGGTCTTCCTGAGCTACAGCCAACTACAGAGAAGGATAGAGGGCAGAGAGGTTCTTCCCTGAGCTACAGACAACTACAGAGAAGGATAGAGGGCAGAGAGGTCTTCCCTGAGCTACAGACAACTACAGAGAAGGCTAGAGGGCAGAGAGGACCTCCCTGAGCTACAGCCAACTACAGAGAAGGATAGAGGGCAGAGAGGTTCTTCCCTGAGCTACAGACAACTACAGAGAAGGCTAGAGGGCAGAGAGGTTCTTCCCTGAGCTACAGCCAACTACAGAGAAGGCTAGAGGGCAGAGAGGTCCTCCCTGAGCTACAGCCAACTACAGAGAAGGATAGAGGGCAGAGAGGTTCTTCCCTGAGCTACAGACAACTATAGAGAAGGCTAGAGGGCAGAGAGGTCTTCCCTGAGCTACAGCCAACTATAGAGAAGGCTAGAGGGCAGAGAGGTTCTTCCCTGAGCTACAGCCAACTATAGAGAAGGCTAGAGGGCAGAGAGGTTCTTCCCTGAGCTACAGACAACTATAGAGAAGGATAGAGGGCAGAGAGGTCCTTCCTGAGCTACAGACAACTATAGAGAAGGATAGAGGGCAGAGAGGTCCTTCCTGAGCTACAGACAACTATAGAGAAGGCTAGAGGGCAGAGAGGTTCTCCCTGAGCTACAGCCAACTATAGAGAAGGCTAGAGGGCAGAGAGGTTCTTCCCTGAGCTACAGCCAACTATAGAGAAGGCTAGAGGGCAGAGAGGTTCTTCCCTGAGCTACAGCCAACTATAGAGAAGGCTAGAGGGCAGAGAGGTCCTTCCTGAGCTACAGACAACTATAGAGAAGGCTAGAGGGCAGAGAGGTTCTCCCTGAGCTACATCCAACTATAGAGAAGGCTAGAGGGCAGAGAGGTTCTCCCTGAGCTACAGCCAACTATAGAGAAGGCTAGAGGGCAGAGAGGTTCTCCCTGAGCTACATCCAACTATAGAGAAGGCTAGAGGGCAGAGAGGTCTTCCCTGAGCTACAGCCAACTATAGAGAAGGCTAGAGGGCAGAGAGGTCCTTCCTGAGCTACAGACAACTATAGAGAAGGCTAGAGGGCAGAGAGGTCTTCCCTGAGCTACAGACAACTATAGAGAAGGATAGAGGGCAGAGAGGTCCTTCCTGAGCTACAGACAACTATAGAGAAGGCTAGAGGGCAGAGAGGTCCTTCCTGAGCTACAGACAACTATAGAGAAGGCTAGAGGGCAGAGAGGTCTTCCCTGAGCTACAGACAACTATAGAGAAGGATAGAGGGCAGAGAGGTCCTTCCTGAGCTACAGACAACTATAGAGAAGGCTAGAGGGCAGAGAGGTCCTTCCTGAGCTACAGACAACTATAGAGAAGGCTAGAGGGCAGAGAGGTCTTCCCTGAGCTACAGACAACTATAGAGAAGGATAGAGGGCAGAGAGGTCTTCCCTGAGCTACAGACAACTATAGAGAAGGCTAGAGGGCAGAGAGGTCCTTCCTGAGCTACAGACAACTATAGAGAAGGATAGAGGGCAGAGAGGTCTTCCCTGAGCTACAGACAACTATAGAGAAGGCTAGAGGGCAGAGAGGTTCTCCCTGAGCTACATCCAACTATAGAGAAGGCTAGAGGGCAGAGAGGTTCTCCCTGAGCTACAGCCAACTATAGAGAAGGCTAGAGGGCAGAGAGGTTCTCCCTGAGCTACATCCAACTATAGAGAAGGCTAGAGGGCAGAGAGGTCTTCCCTGAGCTACAGCCAATTATAGAGAAGGATAGAGGGCAGAGAGGTCCTTCCTGAGCTACAGCCAATTATAGAGAAGGCTAGAGGGCAGAGAGGTCTTCCCTGAGCTACAGACAACTATAGAGAAGGCTAGAGGGCAGAGAGGTCTTCCCTGAGCTACAGCCAATTATAGAGAAGGCTAGAGGGCAGAGAGGTCTTCCCTGAGCTACAGACAACTACAGAGAAGGCTAGAGGGCAGAGAGGTCTTCCCTGAGCTACAGACAACTATAGAGAAGGCTAGAGGGCAGAGAGGTCTTCCCTGAGCTACAGCCAATTATAGAGAAGGCTAGAGGGCAGAGAAGTCCTCCCTGAGCTACAACCAACAATAGAGAAGGCTATATGTGTCCCTCTGAAGTCAAGCCAGCGGGAAGCTACGAAAGCTATCAAAGTCTATAAGAAGATTCCTCATCAAGAAGTTACTTGCTAGAAGATAGACTCCTCAACATATATAAAACAAGATAGACTCATCAAGGCCGTAAAAGAAGATAGATCATCAAGAAGATAGAACTTTATGGATACAGAAACCCTGCCATAGAACCACAACGATGTAGCGACAAGTACATGATCACCAAGGCCTGTCGCAGTTGATTACACTAGAGCAAGCAGTATTACTTGTTAGGCTTTTGTTGCATAAACCGGTAAGACATTTGTTATGTCAAGAAAAACATTACATGAGAGAATTCAAGCAACT
Organism: Megaustenia siamemsis; assembly: GCA_032433765.1. Lineage (NCBI taxonomy): Eukaryota > Metazoa > Mollusca > Gastropoda > Stylommatophora > Ariophantidae > Megaustenia > Megaustenia siamemsis. The sequence continues at coordinate 12,671,009 of JAVIAB010000092.1, forward strand.
TCAATCAATAAACACGCTAGCAAAAGAAAAAAAAATTAATTAAAAATATAATTAAGTTTATTTTTTAAAAAAAAGACACAGAAAATAAAAGTACTTTTAAATGTTGAGTTTCTAGTAATCTCCTTAACTTTCTGTTTCTCATAATTTCAGATAACTCAACACAACAAAATTAGCGCTTTGTTTTTCTTCACAAACAAATTTCCAAGCTTTAATTTACAAAGGAAAACACAAATACTATATTTGGATAGCAAATAAGAAAGGTCTAAGTCTGAATAGTAAGAAAACAGAAGCAATAATCATATCGAAGAAACAATCATCACCATCATGCAGCATGCAAATAAGCAACACACATCTGCAACAAGTGCAATGCTTCAAATACTTGGGCACAATAATAACATCAGATGGAAGATGCACCATAGAAATAAAAAAACAGAATAGCTTAGGCGAAAAAAGCATTTCAGAAAATGAAAATTATCTTATGCGATAAATCTATGTCAATAGAAGTGAGAAAGAAAGTTCATCGGTGCTATTGAACCAATTCTGACCTATGGAAGCGAATCGTGGACAGTAGACAAACAAATGAAAAGACTATTAGAGGCTACAGAGATGGGATTTCTCAGAAGAATGTTGAAAGTTCCCTGGGCAGCTAAAAAGACCAATATGGAAATTCTCAAAAAGGCCAACACAAACAGGGAACTCCTAAAAAACGTCCGAAAGAAACAATCAACAATTTTCGGGCATATATGAGAAGAGAAAAGTTGGAATACTTGGTTACAACAAGCAAAATACAAGGAAAAAGAGATCGCGGACAACAAAAAGAGAAAATACTACATAGCTTGGTGTCATGGCATGGAAAACAGTCAACGACAGAACTGATACGACAAACTGTAGATAGAAGATTGTGGAAGGACATGATCACCTACGCAACCGGTTTGGCACATGATGATGATGCAATTTCCATGTTAATCAAACACTATACAGGGTGTCTCAAAAACATCCACACTTAACCTTGTCTTTATTGATTTATTTCGATACGCTTTGGAAATGCTTTCATGATAACACCAGAGAAAGTAGCGTTGTGGTTAAACGAATGAAATTGTGAAAAAAGTGGCCGTGGGTTCAAATCCAGGCCTGATTATCTACAGTAGACCGGACTGAAAACAAAGCTAAGAATTGGGTACCTGGCTAAATTGAGGAATGTACATGTAATTACAAGGTGGAAAAGTATTGTCCATTCAACTTCTAATGTTGTATATTTCACTCTCTTCTTCTCTTCTTAGTGCCCACGTCACGCCAAGTGGCGTATAGGGGATATAGTGTTAGTGATAATAAATTTTAAAGACCTTCGGCACATGATTTTTGGGGTAATGTGGTCGGTATTACGCCCGTGCCGCTTTACTTTTCCCAGAAAAAAAATCCGGTACCCATTAAAGGTTGGGTGAACCCGGAAGCCGTCGATTGGGATCGAACCCTAC
>JAVIAB010000092.1:12672583-12940083 GCA_032433765.1 Megaustenia siamemsis
TTTGTACAACTAAGAAAGACACTTACTTTGTACAACTGAGAAAACACTCATTTTGTATAAGTAAAAAGACATTCATTTTTTACAACTAAGGAAGACACTCACTTTGTACAACTAAGAAAGACACTTACTTTGTACAACTGAGAAATACACCCACTTTGTACAACTAAGGAAGACACTCACACTTTTTACAACTAAGGAAGATACTCACTTTTTACAACTAAGGAAGACACCCACTTTGTACAACTAGAGAAGATACTCACTTTTACAACTAAGGAAGGACACCCACTTTGTACAACGAAGTTCGAGGATAGACTGCTTGCTACTTGCTTGCGTTCGCCTGATGACTACAGGAGTACACCCTCTTCATCATCCGCCCTTAAAAGGACGTTAAGTGGGCGTGTCTGCGTTCTGTTGTCGTTTGCAGTATAATTGTGATATTTGCGCCTTTCGACCCAACACATCCGACTTCAGCACGACATTTTTTAGTACGAGTTGTCTTCCCTCTTCGATCCCTACTCGCTAGGCCAGACTAAGACAGGTTAGTCTGTTAATAGAGGCACCACAGAGAGGTGGATCAGGGTCTGGATGGTTCTGGTTCACCGATCCTGGCACAAGCCTGGCATGTGGGTCGCTGACAGCTTCCACTCTGGTGGTGTGAGGCGCGCATTCGCCTCCGGGTAGACTGTGATTTTATAATTTCAATATGTGGATTATAATTTCACAAATTCTCATTGCAGGAAGATCTTACGGTCTGTTGTTTGATGTGCGACGGGGATAATCCGACGACTAACTGTAAGTAATATGTTCGGATTTGGAGTAAAAAAAAACGATTTCCTAACATCATCAAGCGATATACATAAAATAAAAAGAATATGACGATCATCATTTTCAAGACGACGTGAACTTCCGGTCAATATGGTGGATAGGCGGCAGAAACCATTGAAGGCTATGTCAGAAAAGTGTTCCTTGTTGCAGTTTCCTCATATTCCAAGTCCGGCTTGCTGTAAGAGCTACTGAGTTAGGTTCCCTGTGCACACCGTGAGCTGGCGTGTTTCAACCTTTTTGATTGTGTTTCGATATTCCAATTGTTTACGAAGAATGATGATATCGTATGACAGGGAACAGTTGGCTGTGTTCACTTTCTGCGCTGTTTCGCCTTATGTCTTTTGGCTTGCGCTGAGACTGCTATGATGGGGTCTACAGCTACCTTACTTTGTTTGGGAGATGAGTTAGTAATTTGAATAATTCCACTGGCACGGGCGGTTGAGCAGTTATGGATTTTAATTTGTTTGCAGTGATTGGTCTTCCATAACCATAACCATACATTTCATCATCCTTAATGAGCGTTAGAATTGAATCATGTTATATATTGGAGAAGATGGATGTTAGAAACGCATTGTTCATCATTTGTTGTTTTGTACTTATTAAATGTTATCTACATCGACATTTATTTTTTATTTACTCTCATAAAACCTTTAACGGTACAGGTTTAGCAAAGTGTGTGTTTGTTCTTGCCACATGTATTTACTTATTTCAGGTTGCATTTAATAAACATAATTATTATTATTATTTTTGTTGTTGCAAAGTCTGACCTTTTTTGTAATCCGTTCATTAATTATTGCTCATGTCTTTCTTTCTACAATTATTTCTTACATTTTGACCAGTGTTTTGAGTATCGGCATCAAATATTCCTTTAAGTTGTTTTTTACGATTCTCTCTTTGCTTTGAAAACTGAATGTTTCCTGCTCGCTATTTATGTTTTAAACGTTATTAATCATTGAATATGTGTCCTCTAAGCTTATTTAAAAAAATAATGCCAGTTTGTTGCGTTTTATCAAAGATGTTTTCCGACAATTTTTTTTCCGACGCATTTAGTGGCATGCATCGCAGCCATATGGGAACTGTTAATGGTAAATGTATGAATATTTTGTGTTACTGCATTATCGCTGTAATAAAACATCACAAAATGAAGTTATTTCATTGATTAATACTTTTCCATGTTTTTTTCAATTACTAGATGGAGTTAATTTTGTCTAACAGTTTTCCAGGCCATAACGTAGACGAGCTCAGTGTTACCTATCTAGTTATAGGGCTTGAATGGAATATACAAATATATATACTATAAATATATATAAAGAGACAGACAGACAGAGAGATAGATAGACAGACAGACAGATAGATAGACAGATAGATAGATAGATAGACAGACAGACAGACAGATAGACAGATAGACAGACGACAGACAGACATATAGATAGATAGATAGATAGATAGATAGATAGATAGATAGATAGAGATAGATAGATAGATAGATAGATAGATAGATAGATAGATAGATAGATAGATAGATAGATAGATAGATAGATAGATAGATAGATAGATAGATAGATAGATAGATAGATAGATAGATAGATAGATAGATAGATAGATAGATAGATAGATATTAAGAGAGAGAGATAGATAGATAGATAGATAGATAGATAGATAGATAGATAGATAGATAGATAGATAGATAGATAGATAGATAGATAGATAGATAGATAGATAGATAGATAGATAGATAGATAGATAGATAGATAGATAGATAGATATAGATATATAGATAGATAGATAGATAGATAGATAGATAGATAGATAGATAGATAGATAGATAGATAGATAGATAGATAGATAGATAGATAGATAGATAGATAGATAGATAGATAGATAGATATTAGAGAGAGAGAGATAGATAGATAGATAGATAGATAGATAGATAGATAGATAGATAGATAGATAGATAGATAGATAGATAGATAGATAGATAGATAGATAGATAGATAGATAGATATATAGATATATAGATAGATAGATAGATAGATAGATAGATAGATAGATAGATAGATAGATAGATAGATAGATATATAGATAGATAGATAGATAGATAGATAGATAGATAGATAGATAGATAGATAGATAGATAGATAGATAGATAGATAGATAGATAGATAGATAGATAGATAGATAGATAGATAGATAGATAGATAGATAGATAGATAGATAGATAGATAGATAGATAGATAGATAGATAGATAGATAGATAGATAGATAGATAGATAGATAGATAGATAGATAGATAGATAGATAGATAGATAGATAGATAGATAGATAGATAGATAGATAGATAGATAGATAGATAGATAGATAGATAGATCTACCATATTTCATATCGGCGACGATGTATTTATTTGTTCATGTGTGTCGTCAGTCAGAGATAAGTGGCAACATTTTTTTTAATCACAAGAGAAGAGAACGATCTGCTTCGCTAGCCAAGTTTCTTTCACAGCTACCAGTTAACCATTTATAATGCATGAAGACATATATCATGTTTATTATGATTTGTTTATCATGGTTGAAATCTTTTATTACACTCCAGTAAGAAATATGTGATTTATTATCTTAGTGTTTTTATTACACATTTGTGGATTAATGTGTTTGCGTTTTTGGTAAAACAATAACGTATAGAGATATTGAGACTGAAAATTTGATCATAGAAACTTCAAAGTGAGATCACCATAGCGCTATAACACAAATTATATTTTTTATTGTGAGCATTGAAGTCATCTAGTACTCTATATTTATTCCACATAGTAGCAGCCTGAAAAAAATAATCATCGGATACAGAAATGGAAGTGGAGCAAGAAATTACATCAGAATCTATTATCTTGTTGACTTCTTAGAAATCAGTGAGACATAATAAAAATATATTTGGAGGAATACGATGGACACGGGTAGACTTGTAATACGCTACGGCTACCTCAGACGGTAGATGTACAACTGAGCTGAGATGCAGAATGGCTCAGGCAAAAGCAGTGTTTTTAAAAAATGAGGAAGATACTGTGCAATCCATTCTTGACAGTTAGAAACAAGAAAAAGAGTTGTTAAATGTTATGTGAAGCCAGTTTTTAATATATGGGTATGAACCATGGACAATAAGACATTTACATATTGGCAATCATTGTTAAAACAGATAGGGGAGCCAGTGACAATATCTACAAATGCATAACACTTTAGGAACGTTTCCAAAATAAACAACGATGTGCTATTTAACCAGTTTAACTATGAGAGAGCAACCAAAACTTTGCATCTCCAGAAAGGGTACAAGGAGAAGTGAAGAGAGAGAGAGAGAGAGAGAGAGAGAGAGAGAGAGAGAGAGAGAGAGAGAGAGAGAGAGAAAGAAACATAAGAGTAAATATAAGGACATATGCGTGGTGTGTATTTCAGTGCTTGTAGATGGGTCTGAATGCTGGAAAATACAGAAAAGAGAAGATTATCAAACCATGAAGAAACGTGAAGACGTTTGTGAAACCGCGAAGAAAAGTGAAGATTATGATTATTTCATGAGCGCTTTCCAGAGGAGAATTTAAACAACAAAAATTGTAGAAACAAAATCAGCAAATACATAATAGTTCAAGATACACACTGAAGATATGATCTATACAATGTTAACTAGCAATGTAATAGTATATAGATTAGGGTAGCATATATCACATAATGGGATATAGCTTGGGTCGGATAGCTTAGTAGTTACCGTACATTCATCATCATCATCAAGTACCGGGCCTGCTGGCGAAAAGGTGATCATGTTTCTCCACAACTTTCGATCTCGACAGTTATTTATCATTTCTGTTGTTGACCTTCTGCCAAGCCATTCTCTTAAGCTGTCTGGTATTTTCTCTCTTTGCTTCCCTCTATCTCTTCGTCCCATACATTAGGTAGAGATAATAACAGTTACACAATTATGACAAAGACATAAGAACAGTAGCATGTTTTGGGAACTTAAAATTTTAGCTGCTATTGGAAATGGTAGCGAAATGTATGTAAACTTGACTTGAACGTCACATGTCCAGAAATTAGGTTGATAAAAAAAACTCCGTGACAATATAGGTTTATGATAGAGATGTCACTCTTAGGGTTCATGTTAGCATTATTTTTAAAACTCATAAGTTAACTAAATGTCAAGATTGAGTTTTGTTTTGCAAAATTTGACATAAAAGTCATCTAGAATTGAATTCCGCATTGAGCCTTGGTCTGAGAGGTGACAGAACAGCGACTAGATAATACATTATGCAAATGTGACAGATTTATTTAACGTCATGCTTTAGCAGAATTAGTTGAGTTGGGAATGATTTGAGAAACATCAGCGCAATCTCCAGAAATACTGAGAGAAACACCTAGAGTGAGAAACAAAGAGATAGAAAACAAGATCAATAAAGATATAAGTTAGAGATCCAGAATAACATAGTGAACTTCAAGCTAGACCGGCGATAGTTTCATTGAAAAGCGTTTCCGTTACATTCAGAAGTGTTGTGCTTCAGTACAATAGTAAGTAGATTAAGAGTAGCATTTAATACGGCAAGACATAGATATAGAATAGCAAGTGTCAAGCAAGAAGTAATATTAGATTAGAAGAAAGATATAATTAAAATGTCACAGACAATATGTACCAAGAGATGTCTCAAATATAACCGGTGTTAACCTCTTGAGCGCATCCAGATTAAAAAAAAAAAAAAATATCTTTACGACATATGGTACCATTGCTGGTGTGTGTTGAGGGGCTCACGATAGAACTAGAGGGATAAAGGCTGCTTGGTGAAGCAGTCGCCACGACGTGTGAGACTCGGGATTTTTATTTCACACCCCGATAGAACAAATCTGTTCTGCCTACCGCGGGCTTCGAACATCATACGCAGGCTTTTCAGCCAGCGAAACAGCGGTTTTAGCCGCTCGGCCACGCTCACCTCGCATCCATATTAAGAACATTAATTTTGGAATTAGACTTATAATTTAGATGTTCTCCACTATACTTCATGTGTACAACCGATGATCAAATACACTTGTGTAAGCAAAATTCATAGTCTATGATTATTGACTATATGAATCCAAGTCAAGAGATTGTTACGTCATGTGATCTATGTGTACAAATTATGAAAATATCCCAACTCTGTATCAATAAATAGTAAACATTTCCAGTCAAAAGATATTACTTTGGAGGAAACTAAAATATACTATCACAGACAGACCCTGTAGGTGGATATATCATAGATACAGAGACATGTGTAAAGTGGATAGACCTGAGACGCAGATATCTATCTGTAAGGTGGATTTATCAGATATTCGGATCATACGGAGACTTCTATGAAGTGGATAGTTCACAAATACGGAGACATCTGTAAAGTGGATAGTTCACAAATACGGAGACATGTGTAAGGTGGATAGTCTAGAGATACAGAGACATCTTTAGGTTGGATATTTCACAAACACGGAGATCTGTGTAAGGTGGATATTTCACAAATACGGAGACCTGTGTAAGGTGGATAGTTCACAAATACGGAGACCTGTGTAAGGTGGATAGTTCACAAATACGGAGACCTGTGTAAGGTGGATAGTTCATAAATACGGAGACCTGTGTAAGGTGGATAGTTCACAAATACGGAGACCTGTCTAAGGTGGATAGTTCACAAATACGGAGATCTGTGTACAGTGGATAAGTAAGAAATACGGAGCACTGTTTAAGGTGGATAGTTCAGATATACGGAGACCTATGTACGGTGGGTAGTTCAGAGATATAGAGATATCTGTAAGATGGATAGTTCAGAAATACGGAGACATGTGTAAGGTGGATAATTCAGAGATACGGTGAAATCTGTAAAAAATGTTCCACATGCGGGAGAGAGGCTGAGTGATGGCACAGCTGTTTGTTTTATCTTAAAACAAAATTTTAGTTCTAATCTCGGACACTTTGCATCGTTTATAGCCGAAGATCTCCCAGAGCCTACTACACTCCATTTATTCTTAAAATCAATATTTAATGGAAGTGGTTTTAATTTGTGACATAACACACAATGTAAAATTGTATAGCAGTAGTCAAATTTTTTTTTTTTTTTGGGGGGGGGGGGAAGGGGGGGGGAGGGGGGTGTGTGTCTACTTTTTTCATCATTATCATTGAGTGCCGTCTCCGCATCGAAGGATGGCTACCATGGGGCGCCAATCCACTCTATTTCTTGCTTTGATGATGCAGGTTGTCATAGGCTGACTTGTCCATCTTTTGATGTTACTCGTCCACTTTAGTCTTGGTCTGCCTCTGCCTCTTTTACCTTGTATTTTCCCTTCCAAGGTTACTTATAGTAGACTGTTGTGCCTTTTAATATAACAAACAAATCATTTGTCTTGTTTGAATTGTATTTAGTAGTTCTCTTTTCATATTTAGTTGTTTTAAGACTTCATCGTTTGTTATCTTTTCTTTCCATCCAATTATATCTAATCTTCTATATATCCACATTTCAAAGGCTTTAATTTTATGTTCTGTTTTCTAGACTAATGTCCATGTTTCTGCACCATACAGGAATATTGAGAAGATATAACATTTTGTTATCTTGTAATTACTTTAGACGTAAATAGAAGACGATTGTGTTTTTAATCTATTTGGAAAAAAACGCAAATGAGCAAATCTACTAAAATATCTGTGATTAATATAAAACTGTAAATGACAAAGGAAATTGGAAGCGGAGATGCATATCGTGGGCCAGACCTGTACTTCCTGACGATGGGAGGAACGACGTGGGTTGGAGCAGTACTCTTTTTCCAATAGAAGTCTTTGCTAGCAGACGGTCTCTGGCCAATCAAAAAAAGCATGTTATTTGAATAGTATGCGATTGCAACAAATTGAGAACATCGAAGAATTGTGGTCATAAACTACTTCTTTGTAAAGTTGGGAGAAAGAAGACTCAAGAGAAAAGAGGCAAGACCATGCTTTCTTGTCCATTCTCTAGCGAGATGTTTTATTCCAATATTGGCAAGACCAGCAACAAAGGAAGCAGTTCAGAAAAAAAAAAACCAGCACTGGACAGTCAATATCAACGATGGGCATTTGCCTTTCTTTCGCAGCCCGTGAATACATTAAAGATCTACGACAGTGATTTTTAAAAATAAACAATTATTACAAAGACTAACAGATACAATTCATGGCTTCTATATACTTTACATACAACATTCAAGTAGATATTCCTTTGTTACACATTTCTCCATTAACAGAAATGGTGATACAATTAGAGTCTAGAATGATTTATAGTCATCTCAGAAACTAAGTTTCAAATATTCATGAAAACAAACCATATTTTCAATCTTATATTTTAAATCTCGTACTTTAAATCTAATATTTTAATCTCTTATTTTAAAGCTTATATTTTAAATCTAATATTATAAATATTGTATTTTAAATCTTATATATTAAATCTAATATTTAAAACTAATATTTTAAATCTTGTATTATAAATCCCCTATTTTAAATCTTATATTTTAAATCTCGTATTTTAAATCTTGTATATTAAATATTATATTTTAAATCTCGTTTTTTTTTGCCCGTGATAAACCACGGTACATAGAAAACAATAAAAAAAAAAACGACAAAGTTTGACTGCATATGTCAACACATGAGAACATTTTATTATCAAGTGCCCGCTGTTTATAAATAAATGGTCATTCTGTTGCAAAAACAAAGTACTTGACAGTTTCTACTATTGGGGAAACATTTAGCTCACATGAAATATTAATGACAGCGATAACAACTGTCATAACATAGAATGTGCGCTGTCATAACTCGCACTAGATGCAATCAATGGGGGGTCATACAGTGTCAGGGGTGAGGTCAAGGGGCCAGCTCATGACCTTATGGGTATTTTGAAGAGAACACTTCTGCTGAATGATAGAATGATAAATGGGTACTGATGAAACATGCGTGACATGGTCACGTGAGATTAAATGTTTTTCCTAGATCAGTCCATAGGAAAATACAATAATTGGTAGACAGACTTAAAAATATTTAGAAAGAAAAACAATTATCAGACTAGCAAAATAGACATGCACACAGATCGACAGACACTGCTAAGTTAAACATAAGGTAAAGGTACGAGAGACACGCAAGGTTTCTGTTTTGAGATTGTGGCTCTGCCCTATGTGCCGCCTTCGGCTCGAAAGGACAATAGATAGAAAGGTACGAGACTTGAATCAGGGTCTTAGCACCCTGGCTTTTTTTACCCGTTTGTCCTCGGCTGCTACCCAGAAGTGTTCGGAGATTGCTGTCTTGTATCGCTTCTAGCATCCACACTCACGAGAGAGGCGTCATATCTCACCTTCCCAGAGTATGAACCCTGGTATATATTTCTGCAGCGGCGTGGTTTTCCCGACAAGGCATGCGGGGTTCTCGTAAACATAAGGAACAGATTTAGACAATCAACAAACTTGCATTTTCTCTCACATCCACACATGGTGTCTGAAATTCTCACATGACATTTGACATCCTCACACGTCGTCTGACATCTTTATAAAACATCTGACATCCGGACACATCGTACGATTTCCTCATATGACGTCCTACATCCTCACATGAACTCTAACATACTCACATGAACTCTAACATTCTCACATGATCTCTAACATCCTCACATGACCTCTAGCATCCTCACATGACCTCTAACATTCTCACATGACCTCTAACATCCTCACATGACGTCTAACATCCTCACTTGACCTCTAAAATTTTCACATGTCCTCTAACATCCTCACATGACCTATAACATTCTCACATGACCTCTAACATCCTCACATGACGTCTAACATCCTCACATGACCTCTAACATTTTCACATGTCCTCTAACATCCTCACATGACCTCTAACATTCTCACTTGACCTCTAACATCATCACATGAGCTCTAACATCCTCACATGACGTATAAAATCCTCACATGACCTCTAACATTCTCACATGACCTCTAACATCCTCACATGACGTCTAACATCCTCACTTGACCTCTAACATTTTCACATGTCCTCTAACATCCTCACATGACCTATAACATTCTCACATGACCTCTAACATCCTCACATGACGTATAACATCCTCACATGACCTCTAACATTTTCACATGTCCTCTAACATCCTCACATGACCTATAACATTCTCACTTGACTTCTAACATCATCACATGAGCTCTAACATCCTCACATGACGTATAACATCCTCACATGACCTCTAACATTTTCACATGTCCTCTAACATCCTCACATGACCTATAACATTCTCACTTGACCTCTAACATCATCACATGAGCTCTAACATCCTCACATGTCCTATAACATCCTCACATGACCTCTAACATCCTCACATGACCTCTAACATCCTCACATGACCTCTAACATCCTAACGTGACCTCTAACATCCTCACATGACCTCTGACATTCTCACATGACGTGGAGTGTTGTGGTAGCTGCAGTTTGTATTCTCAGACCAAGGTGTCTAACATTTCAAGATTTAACAAATACGCTAGGGCGCTATCCACAAGCCAGAATGTAGTTGGAATGTGGGGTTAGTATATATATATATATATATATATATATATATATATATATATATATATATATATATAATATATATATATATATATATATATATATATATATCCCATTTTCAAATACTGGACGAGCGTTGAATTATCTGTTATAATCCATTCGCCAATCGAAGTGAGATCCTTAAATAAGGTGACCAGTTGTCCTAATTTTTCCGGGACAGTACAGATTTTTAACTGTTTTTCAACTTTTGACCAGGATTTGTTACTGTCCTGAATTTGTTCCTGATTTTGGACGATTTTTCAGGTTTTGTACCAGATTTGTTAAAATACATTAGGGATACAAACGTTTACCAATTTTGCCTATATGACTTCGACTTAATAATATACATTATTCTGTTGTTGTGTAGAAAATGTTTAAAAAGTCGAAATGGCTGTTCATTTCGCGAAACAGTAACAGTAAAATGCGCTACAAGTCCAAGTTTTAAATTGTGTATACAGAAACTGAAACTCAACAAGTAGCATCTTTGCGGCCACGGCATTTCATATTGTTACTTTCGTTTACCGATGAACTAATTCTTTTTATTGTGTTGTTTAGTGATAGAGGTTATTTCATTCATTAGATTTTATTTACATTGTGCTATTAATAAGTTACTTGACATTTTAATGTTTAAGAATTTATGCTATGCTTATTGTATAGTTATATAAAATTATTATTTCAACTATAGTTAGTTTGTAAAGTTTGTTATTGTTGCAACAAATAATATTAAAACGTAAATTCAGTTTTAATCAAGATTTACAAAAGGAATACCCTTTTTAAAAAAAAGTTTTACATCAGACTTCACTGTCAGATGTAGCATATGTGCCTCTGGGTTTTCGATTAACCGTAGTGGACGTGGTGACATTAAGAGTCACATAAATAGTCGGAGAGAGCCGTCGCTACAGCTGCATCAAGCTCGTTGTTAACAACATTTTGTCGAGCTAAACAGATTGGTGACAATGAGTAACAATTAGCTGCTACAGAAGGTGCATTTGCCTATCATACAGTGATACACAATCATACAGTGAGACACAATCATACAGTGATACACAATCATACATTTAGATCTATGGACTGCACATCAAAATTACTTCAGGTTACTTTATAACAAAAATTCGCTTGTGCACGTGCGAAAACAGAAACCATTATTCGAAATGTGTTCACATCTCATGTTCAAAACGAGTTGAGATGTGACCTAGAAAACTCAAAATTTATTTCCATACTGACAGATGCATCCAACCACAAGGAAATCTAGATTTGTCCTTTGCTTGTCAGATACTTTGATCACAATAAGAGGCTGAATGTTAAAATATTAGAACTGAAGTCATTGTTAGGAGAAACATCTGATATTGTTAGTAGTTTTATTAATGTCTGTCTAACGGGAAAATGTTTAGAAAGGAAAGTAGTTTAATTATGTGCAGAGAACACAAATTATAATTTTGGGGACGCTGAAAGGAAAGGAAAGAACAATGTTTTCATAAAGCTGAAAGAAAACCTTGGACATAGTTTGATAGGTGGTGGTTGTGCATGTCATATTTTCCACAACACTGTTCGAGTAGATACAGATGTATTACCTATTGATGTTGAGATTATTATTGTTAAAATGTATCTGCTCTTAAAATCATACACAGTTAGAGTTGAAAGTCTCAAGGAGTTTTGCCAGTTTGTGGACACAGACTTCCAGATGATTTTAGGTTATGCACAGACTAGGTTTCTTGCACTGCTGCCTGCTGTTGATAGGGTTCTTCACATGTTCTTGCCTTTAAAATCCTATTTTCAGTTTCAAGACAGATGCCGGTCTTTATACAAAAATTCTTTGAAAACCCCCTGTCTGAAGCATGGCTTATTTTTGTTCACAGTCAGGCATCCTCTTTCCACGAAGCAGTGCAGAAAGTAGAGGGACAGGTGGTCACTGTTTTTGAAGTCATTGACAACATCAACGGGTTGAGAACTATCTTGGAGTCCAAACTGGAAGATGGTTTCTTGCCATCATGAGTTAAGCTAATTCTTGAGGAGCTGGAAATGGAAAGAATTCCACAGGATGATGTGAACAAGTTTAAAGCCAGTGTTTCTTGATTTTATGAAACAGCTTTAAGTTATTTGAAGAAATGGGCTGCAAATAATTTTCAAAACCTTGAGGCCTACAGTTGGGTAATGTTGAACAGAACACCAACTTGTTTTCACTGATGAACAGCTTGTGGACAAATGATAAAACACATCTAAGTGTGGACAATTTAAAGACCATGTTGAGCACCAAAGTGAACAGTGAGCAAACATGTGTTGAATTTTTTAAGATGCTCCAAACAGAGAAAGATCTTTTTTTAAAATATCCACTCATCAGAACAGTACAGCAACTCTGCTTCACCTTCCATTTAAGTGAGCATCACTCATGAGAACAGTCCAGCAACTCTGCTTCACCTTCCATTTAGGTGAGCATCACTCATGAGAACAGTCCAGCAGCTCTGCTTCACCTTCCATTTAAGTGAGCATCACTCATGAGAACAGTACAGCAACTCTGCTTCACCTTCCATTTAAGTGAGCATCACTCATGAGAACAGTACAGCAACTCTGCTTCACCTTCCATTTAAGTGAGCATCAGTCATGAGAACAGTACAGCAACTCTGCTTCACCTTCCATTTAAGTGAGCATCACTCATGAGAACAGTACAGCAACTCTGCTTCACCTTCCATTTAAGTGAGCATCACTCATGTTTTTCTTAATCTCCTGAGAACGTTTTGTAAGCCTATATTGTTGGGAAAAAGATATCGCGGACGAGAAAGAGAAAATACTGGATAGCTTGGTGTCATGGCATGGAAAACAGTCAACAACACAACTGATACGATGCACTGTGGATAGAAACATTGTGGATAGACATGATCGCCTACGCCAACCAGTATGGCACATGATGGTGATATTATAATGTGTTTTAATTAGTTTTAAAATATATGTATTATTCACTTGAAAATGACGGAAGAATTTTTATTTTATTCATGAAAAATTTAAGTCAAATTAATCCGTCCCAGATTAGGGTTTCAAAAATATGGTCACTTATCCTTAAACCAATAGTGCAGCATAAATGTAATGTAATTACCTTCGTCGAGTCTTGGAGCCATAAGGAGAAATACAAAAAAGCTATGCAGAAAAAATAATCGACAAAATGATGTGGTTAAAGTATCACGTAATAAGTGGACAACACAAATGAACTTTTCGGCTCAATAGGCCTTCAGCAGAAACAAATATACAACACAGCACAGAGATATGTATTTAAAATAAAAAAAAAATAAAAATAATTATAATTATAATTTCGAACTAGAAATAAAAATAAAAATAGAAATAAAATGACTTCCCTGTAAAGGTCCATGTTGACAGAATCCATTAGTACCCCACGATCAGTTCCATTCTGTCCACATCGAAGTTTACAGGGAAGTCTTTTATTCCTATTTTTATTTCTCATTCTAGTTTCAAATTAATATTTTTTAGTATTTTTTTTTTAATTTTAAATACATATCTGTATGTGTGTGTTGTATGTTTGTTCTTGCTGAAGGTCTATTGAGCCGAAACGTTGTTCCAGCTTGTGTCGTTCACTTATTACGTATATCTATAGTTACAGTTTTTTGGTATTTTTATTTCTATATATTTGTATTAATTTCTCCTTACAGTTAGCTTCACAGCAGCTACGCATTTATATGCATGTCTTTGCTTAGACCCTTGGAGCCAGTACACTGGCTGTTGTTGACTCCTACCTGGTTAGATCTCACTCTTATCTTGGCTGAACAATTTAATTTTCTGGGTTTTTTTTTTCATATCAAAGTCACGAGTTGTAATTTCAACCATTTTGTTACTAATGGGTATCATTCTCCATCTGCTATTGATGTCTTCTGTTCCCAACATGTCGTGTCACTTTTGTTGTTGTATTTAAGATATTTAAGAGGACAAAACATAATTAAATGTGTACATATCTGTCTAGACCAAGAACATGAATTCGATCGAGTAAACAGAGAACAGCTGTGTGAGATAATAACAACATATGGAGAGTAAGTAAAAAAAAAGTAAAGTACCCGTCACTTTAAGTGGCGTATAGGGAATATGGTGTAGTGACCCTATATTTTACAGACCTTGAGCACAAGATTTTTGGGGGTAATGTGGTCGGTATTACACACCGTGCTGCTTTACTTTCCCAGAAAAAAATCCGGTACCCATTTTTAAGGCTGGGTGAACCCGGAAGCCGTCGGTTGGGATCGAACCCTAACCCTTGTGCTTTGTAGTCAAGTTCACTAACCACTGAGCTATCGCGGCTCCATATGGAGAATAAGCCAACATTTAAATAACCTAATTAAAAGTCTCTACAATAACAGTTGCTGCATATGTAGAACAGAAGAATTGTACACAAGCCACCTCTAAGTTAGGTCAGGTGTAAGACACTGGTGTGTACTATTTCCCCTACTGTTTATTATCTTCATGTATTACATATGTAAATTATCACAACTGGACCAAAAAATTGTCCAACAAGGAAATAACTCAGCGGTAAAACGGGCACTACAATACAATCTTCATTCCAACGTTGTGCTACCAATGTCAAACCTGGACCTCAGATGTAAGAACAATAGGAAAAATAACCTTTTCAGAGATGAGATGTGTTAGATGCATGACATGAAGTACCATGAAAGATAAGTTCAGAAACGAAGATTGAAAAAAGCCAAGGAATAATCCCTGCCATATAGTAAATAACGGTGGCTTACCACGGCAACAGCCGGGGTTCGTACCCTGGCGAGGACACCTGGGTTTTACTAATTCCCTAAAAATTAGTAGGAGCCGCGATAGCTCAGTGGTTAGTGAACTGGGCTACTACGGACAAGGGGTAGGGTTCGATCCCAACCGACGGCTCCGGGTTCACCCAGCCTTAAATGGGTACCGGATTTTTTCTGGGAAAGTAAAAGCAGCACGGGCGTAATACCGACCACATTACCCCAAAATATCATGTGCTGAAGGTCTGTAAAATATAGGGTCACTAACACCATATTTCCCTATACGCCACTTGGCGTGACGGGGGTACTTTACTTATATAGTAAATAAAGAAACACCAGACAAAATGATTTGGCCACTTGATAAGTAGAAAAATCAAAACATAACACAACGAATCTTCAATAAATGTTGCAAGAAGAGCAGACCCAGAGCCAACCACGAAGTAAATGAACTTATGGAATATTAGAAATAGTAGAAAACATATTAGTAGAAGATTATCTGATTTACATATTATCGTGGCCTGGATGTCTCTTTTCATGTGTTGAATTCCCTACTCCACTTCACTCTAGTCATGTGCCTTTGTTTGAATTATTTAGTTCTGGTCCTTCATTGACTTAGAGTTGACTGAGATACTCTGTCCATCATCATCATCCAGTGCCATCTCCGCAACGAAGGTTGGCTACCATGGAGCGCCATTCTGCTTTTTCTCTTGCTTTGATGATGCAGATTGTCATAGGCTTACTTGTCTATCTTTTGATGTTACTCGTCCATGTTAGTCTTGGCCTTCCTCCGCTTCTTTTACCTTGTTTTTCCCCTCCAGGATTACTTTTAGTAGGCTGTTGTGTCTTTTAACATGGCCACAAAAATCGCATTTGTCTTGTTTGAATTGTATTTAGTAGTTCTCTTTTAATTTTTAGTTGTTTTAAGACTCCATCGTTTGCTTTCTTTTCTTTCCATCAAATTCTACCTATTCTTCTATACATCCACATTTCAAAAGCTGCAATTTTCTGTTCTGTTTTCTTGTCCAATGTTCATGTTTATGCACCATATAGGAATGTTGTGAAGATATAACATTTTGCTATTCTTAGTTTTAGCTTTGGTGTTATTTGTTTTGATGTTAGTATATTTTTCATGACATTAAAATTACTTTTTGCCATTCCTATTCTTTTTTTGTTTATTTCAGTTGTACATTTTCCATCACTGGTTATAGTATGGCCAAGGTAGTTGTAGTTCTGAACTGTCTCCGGGTCTATTCCTTCAATTTTGATATCCACGTGTAAGTTTTGAGTGTTTTCTTTGTTTATGATCATAGTTTTATATCTTTTTGATATTCATATCTAATCCACATTTTTTGCATGCCATGCGTATTTAATTAATTAATTGTACATATCATCGGTATATCTCAGGTTATTGAATACATTTCCATTAAAGTTTATGCCTGGCATCTCCGTGATGCTTTTAAAGATATATTCAGTGTATAGATTGACAAGCTTGGTGATAGGAAGCATCCTTGTCTTACTCTTCTTTTATATCAATGGGTGTAGAGTTCTCTTTGTTATATTTTATTATTGCTGTTTGTTCCCAGTATAAATTGCATGTTAGTCGTATGTCCATGTCATCTAGATGCATTTCTTTTAGGCATTCTATAAGTTGTTTGTGGTGTACTCTATCAAAAGCTTTGGTGTAGTCTATGAAGCAGGCATATATTGGTTTGTTTACTTCTGTGTACTTTACGATTAATGTCGTCATGCTGAATATGGCTTCTTTTACCCCACTATTTTTTCTAAATCCAAATTTCTGCTCATCTAATTCAGTATTAATTTTATTTTGAATCTTTCCTTCTATAAATTTTAACAATTTTTTTGTAAAATGGCTCATTGTTCTGAAGTCACTGATTTCAACTGCAGCATTCCTTTGAGGCAATGCAGTGAAAGTTGATATTTTAAAATCATTTGATATGTATCCTGTATGGTATATGTCGATCTCTCTGTTCATTGTATCCTGTATGGTATATGTCGATCTCTCTGTTCATTGTATCCTGTATGGTATATGTCGTACTTTCTGTCCAACTTTTCGTCTGTTTTCCAAGTTTAATCTTTTTTTTTTATTTACACGTTTTGAAACTATGACTTCTTTTTTCCTGTTAATTTGTTTAACTGATTGCGCATAAATTGTGTGTATTTCTTTCGTTGTTTTTTTTTTTTCATTTCTTCACATTTCAGTATATGTATTCTTCCTTTTGCTTTATGTCTTTTTCCATTTGTTCTAGTATCCCTTCTGTCATTAATTTCATCTTGTTGTTGCTATTAGTCACTTATATTACTGCTTTCGATCTTTGTCGAACCGATTGCTTGAACATTTCCCAACACTTTCAATGTTCGTACTTTTTTTCTCTGACGTATATTTGATTGTTTTGTAATTATCACTCAATATTTCTTTACATCTAAGAAATGCTGTCCATGTACTACTTGAATGTTGCCAATTGCTTGATACTGCCACGTGTTGCACGAATGATCGCTGAGTTGGCTGATTTATTTATCTTTATGTATATGAATATTCTAATTCTCATGTTGTTTCTTCCATAAAACAAAGTGAACGCTGCTGTGAGCCATAGCTATATAAGTTCATGACAGTAATATTTATTGTATATACATGCGTCCTTTTATATCCAATCCCTTATAAAATCCTTGAATAATATCATGACAATTAAATTCGGGTGGTTATATAATAATAGTCTGCCACATTGGCATATTTCCATATATATATGGCCCTTTTCGTCTTGTCAGACGGTCTAGTGGAGGCTATTGCGTATTTTTTTGAGGTATTGTTTTTGCCGAACAGCTTCTCTCGTGGCTAATTTTACCAATGTTTGACAAACACACGCGGTCACATAATGAACAGGTCAGGCTCGCTGGTCCACAGGGTTTACCATCCTTTTTCATGATCTCTTCTCTTCTAAGTCCTGTCTTAGAACAGTCTCAAATGTTGTTATACCGTTCCTTATACGTGCTCTCCATGATGTGCGATCACTTGCCAGATGTTGCCAGTCGTTTTCACAGATGGCGAAGTCTTTCAGAGATGATTTGCAGATATCTCTATATCGTAGTTTAGGTCTGCCGATGTGTCGTTTTCCGTGTTTTAGCTCGCCATATAGTATTTGCCTAGGAATGCGTTTTTCTTCCATCCGTTGGACATGCCCCAGCCATCTTAGCCTTCGACTTCTGAGCATCGACATGATTTTTAGGGTCTTAGCACGTTGCAGGACAGTTAAGTTGGTTATTTTGTCCTGCCATTTGATGTGCATTATTTTGCGGAGACATCGCATGTGGAAGACATTTAGTCTTTTTTCCTGGTTTGAGTATGTTGTCCAGGTTTCGGATCCATATAGTAGTGTGCTAAGCACACAAGTTTGATATATTAAGAGTTTAGTCTTTTGAGTTAGTTTCGTGTTGTTCCATGCCCTTTTTGTGAGTTTGCCGAAGGTCGTAGCTGCCTTACCAATTCGACAGTTTATTTCTTCATCAAGAGAGATGGTTTGCGTAACTGTGGATCCAAGATATGTAAATTTCTGTACTGATTCTAGTGGGCAGTCTTTTAGAGTAATAGATATAGGTTTGAAGTCACCTTGATTTAGTACAGGGTGTTTATAAAGTCTCACTACACTTGGTATCTAGGTCAATTTGAAAAAAAAATGTTTATGACGTCATCACAATATGTGCTCCCACTGTCAATGAAATTTGTTGAATAAGTTTATTGCTACTGGAAATGTGGAAGATGCTCCACGATCTGGTAGGCCTGCTGTGAATGATGAAATATGTTTAGATATCCAAGACAGAATCCTTAAAAGTCCAGACAAGTCATTAAGAAAACTGTCGCAACAAGTGAACTTACCATTGAGCACATATTGTGATGACGTCATAAACATTTTTTTCAAATTGACCTAGATACCAAGTGTAGTGAGACTTTATAAACACCCTATATTACTGTCTTCTGAACATTAATTGACAGTGAAAAAAGGTCGCATGCTTTATCCAGGTTGTTGATCAGCGACTGTAGGGTGGCCTCACTATGAGCGACTAGGGCTGCATCGTCAGCAAATAAAAATTCTTTAAGTAGGGCAACATTTGTTTTGGTTTTTGCTCCTAGTCGTGCTAGGTTGAACAGTGAGCCATCTGGTCTAGTGCGAATGTAAATATCTCCTGAGCTGTTTTCGAAGGCGTAATTTAGGAGGGCAGCAAAAAAATATACCAAAAAGGGTGGGGGCGAGGACACATCCCTGTTTCACTCCTTTGTTGACTTTGAAATTCTCTGATGGACTCCCATCAAAATGGACTTTGCCATTCATGTCTTCATGGAAGGAAATTATCAGCCTAAGTAATTTAGGAGGGCAGCCTATGCCTTCTAACACCTTGTAGAGACCATCTCTGTTTACTGTGTCGAATGCCTTTGTGAGATCCACAAAGGCAATATAGAGCGGCATATTTTGTTCCCGACATTTTTCCTGCAGTTGTCTAAGAGTGAAGTCCATATATTGCCGCTGATAACGAGGAAGAATGTGAAGAATTTAGTGAAGTTTTACCACAACAGAAGTGAACAATCAGAACAATTAAAGGTACGTCATTACATTCAAGAACGTCATTACAAGACCAGGAAACAACAGAACAAGTGGAAGAACAAATGCGAGCGTCAATGTCCTCATAACACGGGCAACAGAAGAAACATTTACAGGGACTCGCAGAACAGCGCAACGAGGTCGAAATTCACGACACAAAAAAACCCGTATATATATATATATATATATATATATATATATATATATATATATATATATATATATATATATAATACAATGGGAACGACTTGAGCATTTAAACCAGATTGATGGTATACTCACGATATGAAGAAAGGAGCAATCATTGATACATCTATCAAATATAAATGATAACAGAACACACAGCGGTCATGATAATAACGTTAAAGGAAGTAGCAACACCCGGTAGAAGTAAAAAAAAAATGAAAGAGTCACTGAAACACTGAAAGCTAATGGAATCAAATGTAAGATACATTCTTCAGTAGTTTCCCAAGTGAAACAAAATTAGTCGAAGAAGAATAGAACTTTTCAAAACCAGCAAAATGAATGCGGACAATAAGAAAGATGGGACTGGGAACATGAAAAAAAAATTAAAACAGCTCTATGGTGGAACGGACCAGCTAAAGAAGCTGTAAATGAAAAAAATGACAAAATATGGCTTTACAACAAACAACAATATGATGACATTGAGTAGACACAAGCAAGAAGACACTCTAAAATAATCATAAAAAAGGGACAAATACGATTAGTATAGGATTGTGCCGAACATTAAACAATGACTATAGAGAAACCGGTAAATAGCCGTCTGATACGAACACGATACAAAACAAAACATGGAAGACTTTCAATTATTCAATGTTATGCGCCTACTAACGAAGCTGATGATGAAGTTAAGGATGATTTTTATAACCAACTGCAACAACTTATAAACAAAATACCAAAACACGATCTTTTAATTGTAATGGGAGACTTCAACGCCAAAGTAGGACAAGATAACGCAGGAGTGGAACATGTGATGGGGAGAGAAGGCTGTAATACAACAAGTCAGAATGGAGAAAGATTAATAGAATTATGTTTAATAGAAAATTTAGTTATAGGTGGGACATTATTTCCACACAAAAATATTCACAAAACAACATGGATATCTCCTGATGATAGAACATCAAATCAAATTGACCACCTATGTATTAAACAACAATTCAGATCATCATTAATAGATGTAAGAGCATACAGAGGTGCTGATGTTAATAGTGACCACAACCTGTGCATTGGGAAAATAAGATTAAAATTTAGAAACCAACAGAAGAGGTCAATTACACATAAAATTGATAGTCATAAACTGAAAGATGAAGCAATAAAGGAAAAGTTTAACATAGAGCTAAGTAATTGTTATTCAGCACTTGGTGAAATAGACTTAGATATCAATGAAATGTGGGACTCACAGAGCAAAATACTAATGACAGCAGCAGAAGCAAGTGCTGGACTGAAGAAAATGGAAAAACGAGCTTGGATCTCAGACACCACATGGAAATACATCAAAGAAAGAAGAGAAGCGAAGAGAGCCATGACTAATGTAAAGACAGATCTTGGAAAGGTTCTGGCAAAAGCAACATACAAAGAATTAGACAACAAAGTGAAAAGTTCGGCAAGAAGAGATACAAGAGCTTATATAGACAACTTGGCAGAGAAAGCAGAGACAGCTGCAATTACAGGAGACAGCAGAACTCTTTATACTGTACAAAAGATGCTGACAAACACCTATACATCCAGTGGAACACCAATTCTAGACAAATCTGGATTAATGCTAACAACAAGCGCAGACATAAAAGCCCGTTGGGCGGAACACTTCAAAGAAATTCTTAACCGTCCACTACCTCACAGTTTAATAGATTTTGAAGCTGAAACACCAGCAGCAGAATTAGATGTAAATTTAGATGACTTCACCTTGAGTGAAATAGAAACCACCTTAAAGCTAATGACCAATAACAAGGCTGCTGGAGAGGATAAGTTAACAGCTGAGATCCTCAAGGCAATTGATAGCCATAATTTAATACATCTCCAAAAAATGTTCAACATCATTTGGAAAACAGAGAAGACGCCTCATAAATGGAAAAAAGGAATCATTGTTAAGATCCCAAAAAAGGGCAATCTTAGAGATTGTAACAATTGGAGAGGCGTGACACTTTTGTCAGTTGCCTCAAAATTATTCTGTAAAATCATCCTAAATAGAATAAAGGATTCAATAGATACAGTAATGCGTGAAGAACAGGCTGGGTTTAGAAAAGGGAGAAGCTGTCTTGACCACATTTTCACTCTACGACTTATATTGGAGGAACACATTGAAAAGCAAAAACCTTTTGTACTTAACTTCATCGACTTCAAAAAAGCATTTGATAGTATTCATAGAGATTCTTTGTGGAAAATTCTGAAGCAATATGGCTTACCATCAAAAATCATAAATATTATCAAAGACATGTATGATGGTTACACATGTGCAGTTCGAACAGAGGAAGGACTGAGCGAATGTTTCCCAATAGAAACTGGGGTTAAACAAGGATGTATTTTATCGCCCTTGTTATTTGGAATTGTTATGGACTTCATAATGAAGAAATGCTGCACTGGTAATAAAGGCATCGAATGGATACAAGGAGACCATTTGGAGGACCTGGACTTTGCTGATGACATAGTTCTCATCAGCAATCAGATAAAAACGATGCAGGAAAACACAAATGAACTATCATCAATAGCCAGCAAAATTGGGCTTGAGGTCAATCATGAAAAGACTAAAGTCATGAAAAGTTTAATTCCAACAAGTGACAAAATATACATGGAAAACAAACCAGTAGAAGAGATCGATCACTTCATCTATCTTGGAAGTCACATTGATCGAGAAGGGGATACGAGCAAAGAAATTAGAATCAGACTGGCTAAAGCAGCAATGTCTTTCAGAAGCCTTGAAAAGTTGTGGAAATCAAAACTCATTAGCACAAACACAAAACTTAGGCTATTCAAATCAAATGTACTATCAACCCTTACGTATGCGTGTGAAAGCTGGAAAACAACAAGAGATATAGAAACAAAGTTGAACGCATTCGAAAATAAATGTCTAAGGAAAATACTTGGTATAGAATGGAACGAATTCAAAACAAACGAGGAAATTAGAGAAATCGCCAATCAACCACTAATATCTTCAGTAATAAAGAAAAGACGATGGTCATACGTTGGACATGTGATGAGAAGAGATAATAATCGAATAGCAAAGCAAGCCCTCATATGGGAAACAACAGGTAAAAGAAAAAGAGGAAGACCCAGGGAGACACTGAGAAGAACATTGATGAGAGAGGCAAGAGCAGCAGGAATCGGCTCCCTCAATGAGATAGAACTGCTTGCACAGAACAGAGACAGATGGCGAGATTTGATAAAATATCTTTAAAAGAAAACTGCTAGAACAAAAATTCATATAGGAGAAGGTGTATCTTGGTCTACGCCCTATGGGCCGGTTACGGCTCGAAAGGTCAGATAGATAGAGAAACACACCCATTGATATAAAAAGAGGAGTAAGACAAGGATGCATCCTATCACCAAGCTTGTTCAATTTATACACTGAGCAAATCTTTAAAAACATCAATGAGATGCCAGGCCTTAACATTAATGGGAAGATAATCAATAACCTAAGATATGCTGATGATACTGTTCTACTAGCAGAAAATCCTAAAGATCTACAACAATTGCTTAATGTAATGAACATGACAAGCAAAAAATATGGACTAGATATGAATATCAAAAAGACTAAAACTATGATCATAAACAAAGAAAATTCTCAAGACCTACAATTAAATATCAAAGTTGAAGGAATACATCTAGAGACAGTCCAGAGCTACAACTACCTGGAACGTACTATAACCAGTGATGGAAAATGTACAACTGAAATAAATAAAAGAATAGGAATGGCAAAAAGTAATTTCAATGCCATGAAAAATATGCTAACATCAAAACAAATAACACCAGGGCTGAAACTAAGAATAGCAAAATGTTACATCTTCTTAATATTCCTGTATGGTGCAGAAACATGGACATTAGACCAGAAAACAGAACAGAAAATTGAAGCCTTTGAAATGTGGAATTATAGAAGAACAGGATAGATATAGAATTGGATGGAAAGAAAAGAAAACAAACGAAGAAATTTTAAAACAACTAAAAATGAAAAAAAAGAACTACTAAACACAATTAAAGCAAGACAAATGAAATTTTTGGGTCATGTTAAAAGACACAACAGTCTAATAAAAGTAATATTAGAAGGGAAAATACAAGGTAAAAGAGGCAGAGGCAGACCAAAACTAACATGGACGAGTAACATCAAAAGATGGACAAGTCAGCCTATGGCAATCTGCACCATCAAAGCAAGAGAGAGAGAGCAGGATGGCGCTCTATGGTAGCCAACCTTCGATGCGGAGAGGGCACTCAAAGTTGATGATAGAGAAGCAACTAGGATTTCTAGAAAAAAAAAGTTAAAGTAAAGAGAAGAAGAACTAGACATTGCTATACCGCACAAATAAGAAATATGAAAACGGAAGAGAAATAAATAAATGGGACAGAGTCGTGTTAGAAATTACATCAACTAACTCTTTGAATTCAAACAACTTGATGATTTAGACTTTGCTGATGACATAGCTCTCCTATCACACAGCCATCAACAGATGCAGGATAAAATGAGCATACTTAATGAGAGATCACAACAGCTAGGACCGAAGATAAATAGAGATAAGACCAACATTATGAGAATTAATGCAGTTGGCAATAACCAAATAAAATTAGGAGCAATACCTTTACTAGACGTACAATCTTACATATATCTGGGCAGTAATATAGATAAAGAGGGAGGAACAGAATAAAAGAGTAGCAAAAAAAAACGGAACGACTTGGAAAGTGTTTGTTAAAGACCTATGCTCCACTGGGAGCTAGAAAGGTAGAAGAAAGTTAGTGACTCTTTCATAAAGCCGCTTAGAATTTTATTGAGAGCAAAGATTTGAGACAAAAGGAGTATTGTAAATATAAAGTAAAGATAGGTATCCTTAGCAATGTTGCTGCTGGGGATTTTGCTCTTCTATTGGCACATTGTTTAGAGGAGTGTGATGGTTCTCTCTCTCTCTCTCTCTCTCTCTTCTCAATTACTCTATGTGTGCGTGTCTCATATTTCTGATCAAACATCAATCACATTTTAAACCTTCGATTGCAAACCATCAACTGATTCATACAACAGACAAACTGTTCATGTTAACGTGCTTGCCTCACGATCAATATCTACCTGATTCGATTCTTGTATGTATTTATTTTCAGAGATTGCTGAGCTAAATTGGTGAATCGGAAAACTTAGCCCTAACTGGGACAGATAGCCCAACGTAGACACATGTTACCTGCAGCGGTAACGAATGTCTTGCTGCAATTAAAATATCTTCCTTCGCTCTGAATGTAATGTTAAAAAAGAGTAATATGTCCAATGTTACTGACAAATAATTGACAAGCTTTCTAAAAATGCTTAAATTATCCATTGCCCGGGCTTCAGAGTTCGTGACTGTACAAAGCATTTGATGTGGCAAGAAAAGGGCTGCAGAACTAAAAAGCATCTAATGAAAATACAACGCTGTTGATTTGGTCTATAAGAACAACGCAGAGTATGTACGTTCATTTGGTGCAATCAATGAAATATTAATTCACTGAAACATATTGTATGTGCCCTGAATGGTCATGCTAATCGCAGTGAAATATTGCGGCATTTCAAATTTGCCAGTTTGCCGATTTGAGATGAGAAACTAATTTCGGAATTAATAATCCTTGACACAATCACAACCGATACCAACATAACCCCACAACAAATACACATATATTTGTCTGCGAATATGTCATTTCATATACTGCATCAGGTACTAGGATAATCAATCATCTGTTACTCTTTCCTTCTTCATTTGATTTTCAGCGTCGAGGGGAGATATAGTTTACGGTTCTTGGTTTTTCTGTTGGTTTCTCAGCTGTTATATTTCCTAGTGTTCCTAATATTCCATCAATCCATCTTTTTTGTGGTCGGTCATAGCGGCTGGTGTTCACACAGTTGAGTGGCATACCTCGGAGTTAAGTTTGATCGCAGCCTGTGTTTTCGGGACCACATCAACCATGTGATAACAAAATCCCGCAAAGGATTAGCCGCCTGAAGGTCATGGCCGCTGCCAACATCGAGCAGAGGCTACTTACTCTTCTGTTCCAGGGATTAGTCCTCGCACCAATCTAGTATGCCCTGGAAATTCTTACTGCCAGTACGACTCATATTGATAGGCTGGAGAAAATACAAAATGAAGCCATGCGCATTATCCCGGGATGTACAAGGGACACTCCCTGAGTAGCAATGAGGTATCTTCTTGACTTTCCAACCATGGATGACAGAATCAAGATTTGAAGAGCACGAGAATACCTGAAGATTAGTACAGATAAAGAGCATCCATTGCACCACGTGCTCAACACAGGAAAAGGTGCCAGGCTAAAATGAGGCAAATCATGGGTGGGCCGAGCAGAAGATGTCATCAAACAGGTCTGTGGCTTTCCCATATCAGCGTTGGTGAGGAGTGGATACCGGTGCCTACGTCATTCAAGGAGACTTTCTCGTGTATTGTCACACTCGACAGGAAAAGTAGGGAACATAACCCGGTCGTGGTTAATGCTCAGGTCAACGGTCTCATCTGCGATAAAACCGATGAGAAACATGCATTCATGTATACAGACGAATCTGTAATACGACACCAAGGGAGTGCATGGGCATTTACACCACGCTCGGCAGGCGGAATAGTCAAAGAAGACAGTGGTGCATACGTCATGACCACGAGTAGCATGACAATGGAGGTGATGGCAGTGACCAAGGCATTCAAATGGTTAGAGTCACAGGACTAAACTCACGCATGTATAGTGAGTGATTCGTTTTTATCATGATAAAAAAAAGTGGAGGCAGGCTCTGTACGCATGCAATGGATAGAGTCATTGCAGAAGTCCAAAATACGTAAGGTCACCTTTGTTTATGTCGCTGGACATGCGGGAGTACGGTGAAATGAAAGAGCGGACAGGTTGGCTAGCTGCGCTGTCGTTGAGGACGGGCAACCAATGGATAGGGCGGACATCATCAATGCCCTCTGAGATGTGGGAAGAGCACAGGCCTTCGACAAACACAGATCAACGTCACTTTTTCGAATGATGGAAATGGGAGTTAAGATGGGCACAGCCATAAATGGGAAACTTGGTGGTCGTGTAAGAAGACTTATCAACCAACATAGAACTGGTGTCGTAGGTTGCTGAACACTGCGGGACTTGCTGAAGAGGGGATCTGAGCACCTATGGACATGTTCGGAGTGCAATGATGATGTCCCGCAAATAACTCAATAACCCAATATATATATATATATATATGTCCATGGTTCAGAAAATGTAATAAAACCGCATTAATAAGCAAATACTATATTGTGAACTAATTCAGGAGAAAGATAAATCGACAGACCGAATCTACTACATAGAGATATATGTAAATCATCTCTGAATGACTTCTCCATCTGTGAAAATGACTGGGAACATCTGGCATGAAATCGCACATCATGGAGAGCCCGTATTGAAAAATTCATGACAGCTTTTGAGGATGCACAAAACACGGAAGAGAAGAGGCTCTTAAAAAGAGGTCGGAAAACCGTACGGTCAGCCTGAATTTTTCATTCTGTGGTCGAATGTGTTTGTGACTTACATCGACGCCCTTCTTTATGTGTTGAGTATAATTGAGACTTGCTTAGACGCCCTTCTTCATGTGCTGAGTA
Source organism: Megaustenia siamemsis (assembly GCA_032433765.1). Lineage (NCBI taxonomy): Eukaryota > Metazoa > Mollusca > Gastropoda > Stylommatophora > Ariophantidae > Megaustenia > Megaustenia siamemsis. The sequence goes on from JAVIAB010000092.1 coordinate 12,700,182, forward strand.
TAATTGAGACTTGCTTAGACGCCCTTATTTATGTGTTGAGTATAATTGAGACTTGCTTAGACGCCCTTCTTTATGTGATAAGTATAATTGAGACTTGCTTAGACGCCCTTCTTTATGTGTTGAGTATAATTGAGACTTGCTTAGACGCCCTTCTTTATGTGTTGAGTATAATTGAGACTTACTTAGACGCTATTCTTTATGTGTTGAGTATAATTGAGACTTGCTTAGACGCCTTTCTTTATGTGTTGAGTATAATTGAGAATTGCTTAGACACCCTTGTTTATGTGTTGAGTATAATTCAGACTTGCTTAGACGCCCTTCTTTATGTGTTGAGTATAATTGAGACTTACTTAGAAGACCTTCTTTATGTGTTGAGTATAATTGAGACTTACTTAGACGCCCTTCTTTATGTGTTGAGTATAATTGAGACTTACTTAGACGCCCTTCTTCATGTGTTGAGTATAATTGAGACTTACTTAGACGCCCTTCTTCATGTGTTGAGTATAATTCAGACTTGCTTAGACGCCCTTCTTCATGTGTTGAGTATAATTCAGACTTACTTAGACGCCCTTCTTCATGTGTTGAGTATAATTGAGACTTACTTAGACGCCCTTCTTCATGTGTTGAGTATAATTGAGACTTACTTAGACGCCCTTCATTATGTGTTGAGTATAATTGAGACTTACTTAGACGCCCTTCATTATGTGTAGAGTATAATTGAGACTTACTTAGACGCCCTTCTTTATGTGATAAGTATAATTGAGACTTGCTTAGAATACCTTCTTTATGTGTAGAGTATAATTGATACTTATTTAGACGCCCTTATTTATGTGTTGAGTATAATTGAGACTTATTTAGACGAACTTTTTTATGTCTAGAGTATAATTGAGACTTACTCAGACTACCTTCTTTATGTGTAGAGTATAATTGAGACTTACTCAGACTACCTTCTTTATGTGTAGAGTATAATTGAGACTTACTTAGACTACCTTCTTTATGTGTAGAGTATAATTGAGACTTACTTAGACTACCTTCTTTATATGTAGAGTATAATTGAGACTTACTTAGACACCCTTCTTTAAGTGTTGAGTATAATTGAGACTTACATAGACGCCTTTCTTTATGTGTTGAGTATAATTGAGACTTACTTATACGACCGTCTTTATGTGTTGAGTATAATTGAGACTAATTTATACGACCGTCTTTATGTGTTGAGTATAATTGAGACTTACTTATACGACCTTCTTTATGTGTTGAGTATAATTGAGACTTACTCAGACGCCCTTCTTTATGTGTTGAGTATAATGAGACTTACTTAGACGCCCTTCTTTATGTGTTGAGTATAATTGAGACTTACTTAGACGCCCTTCTTTATGTGTTGAGTATAATTGAGACTTACTTAGACGCCCTTCTTTATGTGTTGAGTATAATTGAGACTTACTTAGACGCCCTTCTTATGTGTAGAGTATAATTGAGACTTACTTAGACGCCCTTCATTATGTGTAGAGTATAATTGAGACTTACTTAGACGCCCTTCATTATGTGTGAGTATAATTGAGACTACTTAGACCCCTTACTTATATATATAATACATGGGAACGACTTGAGCATTTAAACCAGATTGATGGTATACTCACGATATGAAGAAAGGAGCAATCATTGATACATCTATCAAATATAAATGATAACAGAACACACAGCGGTCATGATAATAACGTTAAAGGAAGTAGCAACACCCCGGTAGAAGTAAAAAAAAAAAAATGAAAGAGTCACTGAAACACTGAAAGCTAATGGAATCAAATGTAAGATACATTCTTCAGTAGTTTCCCAAGTGAAACAAAATTAGTCGAAGAAGAATAGAACTTTTCAAAACCAGCAAAATAATGCGGACAATAAGAAAGATGGGACTGGGAACATGAAAAAAAAATTAAAACAGCTCTATGGTGGAACGGACCAGCTAAAGAAGCTGTAAATGAAAAAAATGACAAAATATGGCTTTACAACAAACAACAATATGATGACATTGAGTAGACACAAGCAAGAAGACACTCTAAAATAATCATAAAAAAGGGACAAATACGATTAGTATAGGATTGTGCCGAACATTAAACAATGACTATAGAGAAACACACCCATTGATATAAAAAGAGGAGTAAGACAAGGATGCATCCTATCACCAAGCTTGTTCAATTTATACACTGAGCAAATCTTTAAAAACATCATGAGATGCCAGGCCTTAACATTAATGGGAAGATAATCAATAACCTAAGATATGCTGATGATACTGTTCTACTAGCAGAAAATCCTAAAGATCTACAACAATTGCTTAATGAATGAACATGACAAGCAAAAAATATGGACTAGATATGAATATCAAAAAGACTAAAACTATGATCATAAACAAAGAAAATTCTCAAGACCTACAATTAAATATCAAAGTTGAAGGAATACATCTAGAGACAGTCCAGAGCTACAACTACCTGGAACGTACTATAACCAGTGATGGAAAATGTACAACTGAAATAAATAAAAGAATAGGAATGGCAAAAAGTAATTTCAATGCCATGAAAAATATGCTAACATCAAAACAAATAACACCAGGGCTGAAACTAAGAATAGCAAAATGTTACATCTTCTTAATATTCCTGTATGGTGCAGAAACATGGACATTAGACCAGAAAACAGAACAGAAAATTGAAGCCTTTGAAATGTGGAATTATAGAAGAACAGGATAGATATAGGGGATGGAAAGAAAAGAAAACAAACGAAGAAATTTTAAAATAACTAAAAATGAAAAAAGAACTACTAAACACAATTAAAGCAAGACAAATGAAATTTTTGGGTCATGTTAAAAGACACACAGTCTAATAAAAGTAATATTAGAAGGGAAATACAAGGTAAAAGAGGCAGAGGCAGACCAAAACTAACATGGACGAGTAACATCAAAAGATGGACAAGTCAGCCTATGGCAATCTGCACCATCAAAGCAAGAGAGAGAGAGCAGGATGGCGCTCTATGGTAGCCAACCTTCGATGCGGAGAGGGCACTCAAAGTTGATGATAGAGAAGCAACTAGGATTTCTAGAAAAAAAAAGTTAAAGTAAAGAGAAGAAGAACTAGACATTGCTATACCGCACAAATAAGAAATATGAAAACGGAAGAGAAATATAATGGGACAGAGTCGTGTTAGAAATTACATCAAACTCTTTGAATTCAAACAACTTGATGACTTAGACTTTGCTGATGACATAGCTCTCCTATCACACAGCCATCAACAGATGCAGGATAAAATGAGCATACTTAATGAGAGATCACAACAGCTAGGACCGAAGATAAATAGAGATAAGACCAACATTATGAGAATTAATGAAGTTGGCAATAACCAAATAAAATTAGGAGCAATACCTCTACTAGACGTACAATCTTACATATATCTGGGCAGTAATATAGATAAAGAGGGAGGAACAGAATAAAGAGTAGCAAAAAAAAAACGGAACGACTTGGAAAGTGTTTGTTAAGACCTATGCTCCACTGGGAGCTAGAAAGGTAGAAGAAAGTTAGTGACTCTTTCATAAAGCCGCTTAGAATTTTATTGAGAGCAAAGATTTGAGACAAAAGGAGTATTGTAAATATAAAGTAAAGATAGGTATCCTTAGCAATGTTGCTGCTGGGGATTTTGCTCTTCTATTGGCACATTGTTTAGAGGAGTGTGATGGTTCTCTCTCTCTCTCTCTCTCTCTCTCTCTATCTCTATCTCTCTCATTACTCTATGTGTGCGTGTCTCATATTTCTGATCAAACATCAATCACATTTTAAACCTTCGATTGCAAACCATCAACTGATTCATACAACAGACAAACTGTTCATGTTAACGTGCTTGCCTCACGATCAATATCTACCTGATTCGATTCTTGTATGTATTTATTTTCAGAGATTGCTGAGCTAAATTGGTGAATCGGAAAACTTAGCCCTAACTGGGACAGATAGCCCAACGTAGACACATGTTACCTGCAGCGGTAACGAATGTCTTGCTGCAATTAAAATATCTTCCTTTCGCTCTGAATGTAATGTTAAAAAAGAGTAATATGTCCAATGTTACTGACAAATAATTGACAAGCTTTTTAAAAATGCTTAAATTATCCATTGCCCGGGCTTCAGAGTTCGTGACTGTACAAAGCATTTGATGTGGCAAGAAAAGGGCTGCAGAACTAAAAAGCATCTAATGAAAATACAACGCTGTTGATTTGGTCTATAAGAACAACGCAGAGTATGTACGTTCATTTGGTGCAATCAATGAAATATTAATTCACTGAAACATATTGTATGTGCCCTGAATGGTCATGCTAATCGCAGTGAAATATTGCGGCATTTCAAATTTGCCAGTTTGCCGATTTGAGATGAGAAACTAATTTCGGAATTAATAATCCTTGACACAATCACAACCGATACCAACATAACCCCACAACAAATACACATATATTTGTCTGCGAATATGTCATTTCATATACTGCATCAGGTACTAGGATAATCAATCATCTGTTACTCTTTCATTCTTCATTTGATTTTCAGCGTCGAGGGGAGATATAGTTTACGGTTCTTGGTTTTTCTGTTGGTTTCTCAGCTGTTATATTTCCTAGTGTTCCTAATATTCCATCAATCCATCTTTTTTGTGGTCGGTCATAGCGGCTGGTGTTCACACAGTTGATTGGCATACCTCGGAGTTAAGTTTGATCGCAGCCTGTGTTTTCGGACCACATCAACCATGTGATAAACAAATCCCGCAAAGGATTAGCCGCCTTGAAGGTCATGGCCGCTGCCAACATCGAGCAGAGGCTACTTACTCTTCTGTTCCAGGGATTAGTCCTCGCACCAATCTAGTATGCCCTGGAAATTCTTACTGCCAGTACGACTCATATTGATAGGCTGGAGAAAATACAAAATGAAGCCATGCGCATTATCCCGGGATGTACAAGGGACACTCCCTGAGTAGCAATGAGGTATCTTCTTGACTTTCCAACCATGGATGACAGAATCAAGATTTGAAGAGCACGAGAATACCTGAAGATTAGTACAGATAAAGAGCATCCATTGCACCACGTGCTCAACACAGGAAAAGGTGCCAGGCTAAAATGAGGCAAATCATGGGTGGGCCGAGCAGAAGATGTCATCAAACAGGTCTGTGGGCTTTCCCATATCAGCGTTGGTGAGGAGTGGATACCGGTGCCTACGTCATTCAAGGAGACTTTCTCGTGTATTGTCACACTCGACAGGAAAAGTAGGGAACATAACCCGGTCGTGGTTAATGCTCAGTCAACGGTCTCATCTGCGATAAAACCGATGAGAAACATGCATTCATGTATACAGACGAATCTGTAATACGACACCAAGGGAGTGCATGGGCATTTACACCACGCTCGGCAGGCGGAATAGTCAAAGAAGACAGTGGTGCATACGTCATGACCACGAGTAGCATGACAATGGAGGTGATGGCAGTGACCAGGCATTCAAATGGTTAGAGTCACAGGACTAACTCACGCATGTATAGTGAGTGATTCGTTTTATCATGATAAAAAAAAGTGGAGGCAGGCTCTGTACGCATGCAATGGATAGAGTCATTGCAGAAGTCCAAATACGTTAAGGTCACCTTTGTTATGTCGCTGGACATGCGGGAGTACGGGGAAATGAAGAGAGCGGACAGGTTGGCTAGCTGCGCTGTCGTTGAGACGGGCAACCAATGGATAGGGCGGACATCATCAATGCCCTCTGAGATGTGGGAAGAGCACAGGCCTTCGACAAACACAGATCAACGTCACTTTTTCGAATGATGGAAATGGGAGTTAAGATGGGCACAGCCATAAATGGGAAACTTGGTGGTCGTGTAAGAAGACTTATCACCAACATAGAACTGGTGTCGTAGGTTGCTGAACACTGCGGGACTTGCTGAAGAGGGGATCTGAGCACCTATGGACATGTAACAAATAACTCAATAACCCAATTTATATATTATATATATATGTCCATGGTTCAGAAATGTAATAAAACCGCATTAATAAGCAAATACTATATTGTGAACTAATTCAGGAGAAGATAAATCGACAGACCGAATCTACTACATAGAGATATATGTAAATCATCTCTGAATGACTTCTCCATCTGTGAAAATGACTGGGAACATCTGGCATGAAATCGCACATCATGGAGAGCCCGTATTGAAAAATTCATGACAGCTTTTGAGGATGCACAAAACACGGAAGAGAAGAGGCTCTTAAAAAGAGGTCGGAAAACCTTACGGTCAGCCTGAATTTTTCATTCTGTGGTCGAATGTGTTTGTGACTTACATCGACGCCCTTCTTTATGTGTTGAGTATAATTGAGACTTGCTTAGACGCCCTTCTTCATGTGCTGAGTATAATTGAGACTTGCTTAGACGCCCTTATATATGTGTTGAGTATAATTGAGACTTGCTTAGACGCCCTTCTTTATGTGATAAGTATAATTGAGACTTGCTTAGACGCCCTTCTTTATGTGTTGAGTATAATTGAGACTTACTTAGACGCTCTTCTTTATGTGTTGAGTATAATTGAGACTTGCTTAGACGCCCTTCTTTATGTGTTGAGTATAATTGAGACTTACTTAGACGCTCTTCTTTATGTGTGAGTATAATTGAGACTTGCTTAGACGCCTTTCTTTATGTGTTGAGTATAATTGAGAATTGCTTAGACACCCTTGTTTATGTGTTGAGTATAATTGAGACTTACTTAGACGCCCTTCTTTATGTGTTGAGTATAATTGAGACTTACTTAGACGCCCTTTCTTTATGTGTTGAGTATAATTGAGACTTGCTTAGACGCCCTTCTTTATGTGTTGAGTATAATTGAGACTTACTTAGACGCCCTTCTTTATGTGTTGAGTATAATTGAGACTTACTTAGACGCCCTTGTTTATGTGTTGAGTATAATTGAGACTTGCTTAGACGCCCTTCTTTATGTGTTGAGTATAATTGAGACTTACTTAGACGCCCTTGTTTATGTGTTGAGTATAATTGAGACTTGCTTAGACGCCCTTCTTTATGTGTTGAGTATAATTGAGACTTACTTAGACGCCCTTCTTCATGTGTTGAGTATAATTGAGACTTACTTAGACGCCCTTCTTTATGTGTTGAGTATAATTGAGACTTACTTAGACGCCCTTCATTATGTGTAGAGTATAATTGAGACTTACTTAGACGCCCTTCATTATGTGTAGAGTATAATTGAGACTTACTTAGACGCCCTTCATTATGTGTAGAGTATAATTGAGACTTACTTAGACGCCCTTCTTTATGTGTTGAGTATAATGAGACTTACTTAGACGCCCTTCTTTATGTGTAGAGTATAATTGAGACTTACTTAGACGCCCTTCTTTATGTGTTGAGTATAATTGAGACTTACTTAGACGCCCTTCTTTATGTGTTGAGTATAATTGAGACTTACTTAGACGCCCTTCTTTATGTGTTGAGTATAATTGAGACTTACTTAGACGCCCTTCTTTATGTGTCGAATATATCATCGATGTTAAGACTCGACATTGTTCATGCTGGTTCTGAGATACGACCCAATCGTTTGGATAAATGTAATGAATTTGTTATTTCACTGCAGTGAGTGAGATATCCTCGAGGAGATGAGAATGTTCGTGTATACGAAAAGCGTTTGATATCTTTAGTCGTATCACTACGAAGATATTTCTTGACTTATGTAACATTTATGATGATAAATGTATTTACATTGTTGGATAATTTCATCCAAATTGTGGGCAACATTTCATCAATAACTATTTAAAGTTGAGCTATCCTCATTAAATATGTTTTCAGGATCATCAATAGAATGGACCGTGAGGAAACAACAGAAGAAATAGAGCAGATTAAAAAAAGAAGCACTGTAAATTAATAATTCGACACTTCTAGGACATTTTTTATTGCCATTGACTCTCACGCTGGATGACTCTAACCATGGGTAGCACATCTTTATCCGGGGTAATTTTATTAACAAATTGAAAAGAAAACTTAAATTACAAAATAGATCACTAGACAAAATAAGTGTTTAATATCTAAATTCGTTAATAATGTTGCAAATAAAAGTATACGTTAATGATATGAGTGGCATTTATCTATAGTTTCAAAATATCATATGGTGTATTTACATAGCAACAACAAGGGTAAGAAATAACACGAAAATAAATAAATAATTCAGTTACACAAAATTTAACAATAAATATTATTTCTTCTGCCTAACTCACTTTCTTAAGACCCATTAAAGTTTACTGTAATAACTGAAAGTTTGTTTGAAAGATTTCATAACGGAGACTGACACAGGGGGATGTAGTTGAAAGTGAAGCCATAACGATTAAAATGCATGTCGATTACATCATTGAAAAAGACGACAGATACCAGCGACAGTTACTCTAAGTTTGGTCTCGGAGATAATCCTCTGGATGGTTATTTCCTGGACTGGAGATCTCTGCAAGGCCATTTGTTTCAAATTTACAGTATTATGTTGTCATTCTTCTTTTCATCTGAATGCCCCAAGGATCTGTTTAAAATCCAGGAGCCACCATCTCGGATCAGTCCGAAAGCTTGGTTCTAATTCCTTGCGTCAACACTGCGTGTTTTATGCGGTTAAATTGAGTCATGTGAACAAACACGCTCAAGTTGATCGTGGCTGATACATTGTCGAGAAGAAAGAACCCCCAGCCCACCACACATGGAATCCAATCGTGTCAATGACAGTTATCTCCAGGCGCAAGACAAACTGCAAGCAACAGTCGGACAAGGATCTACTCTCACAACATCCAAACGTTGAAACGTCTGTAAAGCAAATCCCATTTTAATTCAGTTTGCATCAACAATAGCAGCTAGAATGGTTCAATGGCGCTGTCTAAAAATATCAATGAAAAGATCTGATTGAGTCCAACATGTCGCTTGGAGCGTTCAGTTTTTTTAAAAAAGACATAGAGATGACGAAGAATTTGTTTTGATTTGTTGTACGAAAAGAAAACACGTAGATACAAAAGAAGTTCACGGACTCGCGTTTCGGAGAAACTTCATTTATATCACAACTTCTTCACGGTAATCTTAGAATGTGAAGATGTGAATTTAGCTCTTCCGTGGTTTTGTAGTGGTTCGCGCAGTTTCTTATAGATTGCTTCTGTATTTAAACTAGAAACCTGCAAATAAATCAGATGTTCTGTTTAGTTAGCATATCTGTGCACTCTGGACTTTCAGTGCAAATTGATTATCTACTATTTTTGTCAAAAGTTTAACTGATTCTTCTGATCTGTTTCTCTGATTAGGCTCTCACATCCAGACGTGTTTCATTTTCAAATCAGTTCCCTCGTTCTCCCCAAATCAAGGGAGACAAGCTGGAGACAAGATCAGTCCCTGATAACATTTATTTGAAAAAGCCCCTGGACTGAAACGGCGGTCATTTAATCAGTCGGTTTCTGTCAGTCTCAATTACTTCGGACTTTGATGAAGTTGGAGAGAGGTCCCATGTAGCTGATTTCAAACCCATTGCTGCAATTCCCTGTGTCAATAGACTGGAGCTAGTTTCATAGATCTTTGTTAAAGCAGAAGAGCTTCCTTTTCAAATCTCATTGGCATATATAGGCAATATGTATATTTTATATTTCATCATCATCGGGTTGCGTGTCCTTTGCAGATAGTTGCACTCACCTCACTCTGACTGAAACAGAAAAAAATATGTCAATAACTAGATCGTTCACTTATTCTGTTGGCATGTTTAAAGTATCTTTGATGTTTTGTAACCACCTTCTTCATTGTCTTCTCCATCATCTTCTTCCTGGAACAATACATTCCATTGATATTCTTTCCAGCCCACTGTGTCATTTTATGTGGTAGTCATATTATAATTTCCACTGTAAGACGTTGTTTATAAGCCCACATTTTTAATACGTTTACGTCATTAAATAAAATGTAGTGTGGTGCATGAAGGACAGCTTACAGAAGCATTTGAAATAAGAACAGGAGTAAGGCAAGGATGCCTTCTGTCTCCATTTCTCTTTCTACTGGCCATAGATTGGATTATGAAAATAACTCAAAACAACAGAAATGGGATCCAGTGGTCACTGACCAAACAACTTGATGATTTAGACTTTGCTGATGACATAGCTCTCCTATCACACAGCCACCAACAGATGCAAGATAAAATGAGTATATTAGATGAGAGATCACAACAGCTAGGACTAAAGATTAATAGAGATAAGACCAACATTATGAGAATTAATGCAGTTGGCAATAACCAAATAAAACTAGGAGAAATACCTCTACTAGACGTACAATCTTATATATATCTGGGCAGTAATATAGATAAAGAGGGAGGAACAGAAAACGATACCAAAATAAGGATATCAAAAGCAAGAGGAGCTTTCATTGCACTGGGAAACATATGGAAATCCAAAGAAATTAGGCTAAATACAAAAATACAAATTTTCAACTCCAATGTTAAGTCGGTTCTATTATATGGCTGTGAAACATGGAGAATAACAAAATTGACAATCACGAAGGTACAGACTTTCATTAATGGATGCTTGCGCAGAATAAAGGGATGGAAATGGCAGGACAAAGTCACAAACGTGGAATTATGGAAATGTACCGGTCAAATACCAGTGGATAAAGAAATACAGCGAAGACGATGGCGATGGATAGGACACACACTACGGAAACCAACTGAGAGTATTACACAACAGGCCCTTTTTTGGAATCCCCAGGGGAAAAGACAAAGAGGAAGACCAAGGAATTCTTGGAGAAGACAGATTGAAGCAGAGATGAAGATGATGGGGAAGACATGGAATGATCTTAAAAGAATTGCAAAAAACACAACGACTTGGAAAGTGTTTGTTGAAGACCTATGCTCCACTGGGAGCTAAAAGGTAGAAGAAGAAGAAGACGTCATTAAATATGTTTTCTTCGTTCTTTTTCACTATCCAATGTATTCTGCGGAGGTTTCTGCATTTTTTTGTCAAATGAACCAATTTTATTCATTATTGTTTATGATAATGTCCACGATTCACAGCCATATATTGCTATTGGGAAGATACAGTTCCTCAGTAGTATCTATATTACTTCTTCTACCTTTTAACCCTCTGTGGAGTATAGGTCTTTAACAAACACTCTCCAAGCCGTTCTCTTTCTTGTCATTCTTTTAAGATCATTCCATGTCTTCTCCATCATCTTCATACCTGATTCCATTTGTCTTCTCCAAGAATATTTTGGTCTTCCTCTTTGTTTTTTTCCCCTGGGGATTACAAAAAAGGGTCTTTTTGTCATACTCTCAATTGGTTTCTGGAGTGTGTATTCTATTCAACACCATCGTCGTATCTCTTTGTCCACATTTATTTGACTAGTAAGTAAAGAGCACGTCATGCCAGGTGGCATACATGGAATATGGTGTTAGTGACCATCATTTTTATGGGCCTTCAGCACGTGACATTTTGGTGTAATGTGGTCGCTATTACGCCCGTGCCGCTTTACTTTCCCAGAAAAAATCCCGTACCCATTTAAGGCTGGGTGAACTCGGAGCCGTCGATTAGGATCGAACCTGACTCTCGTTCTTTGTAGCCCAGTTCATTAACCACTGAGCTATCGCGGCTCGCATTTATTTGACTGGTACTTTTCCATAATTCTATGTTAGTAATTTTCTCCTGCCATTTCCATCCTCTTATTCTGCGCAGACATTCATTAATGAAGGTCTACATCTGCCTAGTTGTCGTTTTTGTTCTTAATGTTTCAAAGTCATATAACAGGACTGACATAACATTGGAGTTGAACATTTTTATTGTTATATTTAACCTAATTTTTTTGGATTGTAATGTACTCGTCGGTATTGTGCCACGTCCTCTTAATGATATTTAACTTTTTTTTGTCTTGCTATTGCTAGTCTTTTATTTATCTCTTTTTGACAGTCTGCATTGATCGTGACTACAGATCCTAGATATCCATAATGCGTTACAATTTCAAGTTCTTCTTTGTTGATATTTTTGGGTTGGCTTTTTTGCTTTGTTGGGGAGCCGCGATAGCTCAGTAGTTAGTGGACTGGACTACATAGGACTAGAGGTCGCGTTCGATCATGATCATCAGCTTTCGGGTTTCACCCAGCCTCAAATGGGTACCAGATTTTTTCTGGAAAAGTAAAGCGTAATACGAGCGTAATACCGACCCCATTACCCCAAAAATCATGTGTCGAAGGTCTGTACAAATTATGATCACTAACACCATATTTCCTACACGGCACTTGGCGTGATGGGACTCATTACATTTTTTTTTTAATTGTTGCTTTGATGAAGAACATTTTCTTTGTTTTCTGCATATTTAGATAGAATGGACGTTTTGCTCTTTATTGTGATATTTGACCGACTCATTTACAATTGTGAAAATTGACACGCTACAGACAGTGAGAGCAACAATGTCAAACGTAACTAACTAAAACATGCAATTCTTTTTATTTTCTCATGGCAGGTGGCTCAGAAAAAACAACAAAAAAACAAACGTCAGAGTTGTTATTGCTTCAAAGGAAATCACAGGATTGTTACGATTCAAAGTCGACACAATAATCTCTAGTGACAAAAGACAAAAGCAAATGTGAAATCTGGCTTTTAAGCCACGGATCTATGATGTAATAATGAGACGTAATCAAGCGATATATTAAATTCCTGCCTGAGTGTTTCAAACTGTGACTTGTAATCTGGTGTGTGTATAGAATTGATTTGATTTAGTTGTAAACATTTAAATACGTTCATTTGTTCGTTGATTTTATTTTCATTGTGACGCCATGCCATACGAACTGACTCCATCGATAAAGCTTCTATACAATATCATTAATTAAAATTGACATTTCGTATTTTAAAAAAAAACGTCTATGATGACGTACTATCCAGAAAATTCGTCTGGTTGTTACGTTATTTAAAATTGTCTATGTATGGATGGAGAATATAAAGACCATACGCCTCAGTACTACGTGGTAAACAGGTTAGAGCATTGAGTACGTAATGGGGCGTAACGTATATTCCTACAAGGTTTTGGTGACAGCTTTAGAAAAAAAGGAACACAACAAAATACTGACGTTTCGGCCTACATGCGACCTTCTTCAGAAAACGAGAACACAAACGGGCAACGGAATAAAAATAAACTGTACAACATCTAGAATGAGCACAACAAATAAATCAAAGAGAAATTTAAATAAAAAAGGAATAAGGGATGAAATTATAAAACGAAGGGGAGATGTGTTTCAAATTGAAGGATAACAATTGATAATATGTACAAATTAGTAGGCTAAGATATATATATATATATATATATATATATATATATATATATATATATATATATATATACAATTAAACCGAGATTTGACCTTTACTCTAGCTCACTTTAACTTGTATACGTTACACCCCAGCACTTGCTCCTGCTACCAGCCTTACTGCAGCATTTGCTCCTGCTACCAGCCTTACTGTAGCACTTGCTCCTGCTACCAGCCTTACTGTAGCACTTGCTCCTGCTACCAGCCTTACTGCAGCACTTGCTCCTGCTACCAGCCTTACTGTAGCACTTGCTCCTGCTACCAGCCTTACTGTAGCACTTGCTCCTGCTACCAGCCTTACTGTAGCACTTGCTCCTGCTACCAGCCTTACTGAAGCATTTGCTCCTGCTACCAGCCTTACTGTAGCACTTGCTCCTGCTACCAGCCTTACTGTAGCACTTGCTCCTGCTACCAGCCTTACTGCAGCACTTGCTCCTGCTACCAGTCTTACTGTAGCACTTGCTCCTGCTACCAGCCTTACTGCAGCACTTGATCCTGCTACCAGCCTTACTGTAGCACTTGCTCCTGCTACCAGCCTTACTGTAGCACTTGCTCCTGCTACCAGCCTTACTGTAGCACTTGCTCCTGCTACCAGTCTTACTGTAGCACTTGCTCCTGCTACCAGCCTTACTGTAGCACTTGCTCCTGCTACCAGTCTTACTGTAGCACTTGCTCCTGCTACCAGCCTTACTGCAGCACTTGCTCCTGCTACCAGCCTTACTGTAGCACTTGCTCCTGCTACCAGCCTTACTGCAGCACTTGCTCCTGCTACCAGCCTTACTGCAGCACTTGCTCCTGCTACCAGCCTTACTGTAGCACTTGCTCCTGCTACCAGCCTTACTGCAGCACCTGCTCCTGCTACCAGCCCTACCGCAGCACTCAATTATTGGCATGTCCTCTGGAGCGTTGATTTGTACCGCTCTACCACGATACGACAAGTTCATGTTTTAAACATTGTCATTACAATTATACATCCAAATGTGAAGTTCATTCACAGGGTGCCGTCTCCACATCGAAGGTTGGGCACCATGGAGCGTCATTCACAGGGTGCTGTCTCCACATCGAAGGTTGGGTACCACTCTGCGCCATTTTACTTTGTCTCTTTTTTATGATGCATGTTGTCATAGATACACCTGTCCACCTCTTGATGTTACAAGTTCACTTTAGTCTTAGTCTGCCTCTGATAACCATGCTATCTGTCTACCTTGTACCCTCCTTTCCAAGATGACCCTTAGAAGGGTATTTTGTCTCTTCACATGTCCAATCAATTTCTGTTGTTTTTTGCAAATTGTGTTAAATTGGTTTTTTTTTTCAGCTGATTCAGAACGTCCTTTTTTTCTAATTGTATTCCTTCCACCCAATTCTCCCCATTTTTCTATACATTCACAATTTAAAAGTTTCCATTTTCTGCTCTGTTTTCTTATATAATGTCCATGTTTCTGCATCACACAGGTCTGTTGAGTAGATCTAGCATTTTGCAATTCGTAATTTTAGTTCTGATGTTATTTGCTTTGCTGTAAGAAATTGTTTTTTTACCATTACCATTCTTTTGTTAAAGGCAGCTCCTAAAAAACATCAGAAAGAAGCAATCAACATTTTTCGGGCACATCATGAGAAGAGGAAAGTTGGAATACTTGGTTACAACTGGCAAAATAAAAGGAAAGAGAGATCGCGGACGACAAAGAGAAAAAATACTGGATAGCTTGGTGTCATTGCATGGACAACGATCAACAACAGAACTGATATGAGGCTCTGTGTTTGCCAACTTTCCTCCTCTCATGACGTGTATGAACAACGTCGATTTTTCTTTCTGATTATTTTTTAGGAGCACCCTTTTTGAGTTTCCCTCTAAAAATTTATTCGTTGCCTTTTTAGCTGTCATGGAGACTCCCAATATTCTTCTGAGAAATCCTATATCTGTGGTCTCTAATAGTCTTTTCATTTGTTTGTCTACTGTCCATGATTATTTTCCATGGGTCAGAATCGACTTTCTACATCACTGATGAACTCTCTTTCACACATCTCTTGACGGTGACTTTTATAGAGACGCCATTTATACATCATTTCACATCATCATCATTGAGTGTCGTCTCCGCATCGAAGGTTGACTACCAAGGAGCGCCATTCCGCCCTGTCTCTTCCTTAGATAGTGCAGGTTATCCATATTTTGATGTTATTCGTCCATGTTAGTCTTAGTCTGCCTCTGCCTCTTTTACCTTGTATTTTCCCTTCCAGGATTACTTTTAGTAGGCTGTTATGTCTTTTAACATGCCCCAAAAATCTTATTTGTCTCGTTTGAATTGTATTTAGTAGTTCGCTTTTCATTTTCAGTTATTTTAAGACTTCATTTCTTTTCTTTCCATACAATTCTACATATTCCTCTATATATCCACATTTCAAAGGCTTTAATTTTTGGTTCTGTTTTCTTGTCTAATATCCATGTTTCTGCACCATACAGGAACATTGAGAAGATAAAACATTTTGCTATTCTTAGTTTTAGCCCTGGTGTTATCATTTCACTATACAGACAAATATACCCTTCGTCATGTTAACCAATGTTACCCTCCACACAAGAGAGTCTCCTCCTTCTGCACAAGCGATCTTCATGAAGTTCACAAAACGTACCAGCGTAATAATTGCCAACTTCCACATAGTCGGTTTATTGCATTTTCCGCTCTTTAGGCATGATCCCGTACTAGGTTCAGAATTAGCTAATTGAATGTATCGATAACATTATCATTGTGGCAGGAAAGCTTGAATAGATGATCAGACCTAGCATCGAGATCGATTCTTTTTGGTTGTTTTGGTTGGTTCCAACTGCGCCGCAGCTCAACGGACTTTCAGAGGGGAGTGTGGTTATAAGGGATAATTTGCTCCCTCCGCCAGTTCTTGGACGGTCGGCTTGCAGGTATCTCTAGTTATAAAACATGAAGGTTTAGTTTTCAAGTAGTTTGTTATAAGAAAATAGAAAACCTTGTTATAAAAGTAACATTCTTTAGTTTATATTTTCATGCATAGAATATGACCCTCAGGCGTTTATTGTGATCAGAGACAGACACAACTGTTCGTGAGGAGTCCAGATTTTGAGGTACAGCTGTTAACTACGTCACCTCAGTTTATTACAACTATTTAACGTAGTTAGTTGTATGTAATTTTGTTGTATTTAACTTAATTCATATTTTTTCCTTCTTTCCAACAGCTCAATAAATTACTCCAATTCTATCAACTTCAAGAAGTTGTGACAATTTAATACAAAAATGTATAGACACTTTAAAAACGCGTATTTTATTCAACTTTTAAAGTTTATTATAATTTATTTAATTACTTTTTTAAACTAACATTTGTTTTTTTTTTCAAGTTTGTTAATTCACCACAAGTCCAATAAGTTCAATATTTTTTATGCAATTTATTATTTTAATAAACATTATTTTGTTTCAAGAAACAATTTATTGTATAAATTCCTCTAATAAAGAAAACGGCTAATTATTGTTCCTAGTTAGTCATCACTTAACATTTTGTCGACATTTTGGTTTGTTTTTATCCGCAAAACTTCCAAAATCGTGTTTTTAGTTATTTCATTTTATCATTATTTTTCTCCAAGATTGTCTTTATACTTTAATAATAGTCAATGATCTTGTTCTACCTATCGCAAGATGTATAAGTTGAAGTTAGTGAACTGTATGTGGATTATTGGATATTCATGTTCATTGTGTTTATTTCACATGATCATCATTTGCACGCTATTTTAAACTCGATTACTTTCATTTGAAAAATCATTTTGGAGACCTAGTTGTGTTACTCCGATCAAGTTAATGAGACAATCTGTAACACATTTCCTATAGTAGTTATCTTTCTTTAAATATATTATTTATATTAATGCTAATGATGTGAATCCTTATTTCCATCCTCGAAATTTCCTATAATTTTTGTTACAAGAATTAATTGTCTTTCCTGCCATATAAACTAATTATATATATATATACACATGAATATCATGTTTCCAAAACTCTACATACATTCAGCAAGCAATCATAAGTCAATAGTTGTGTAAAAATAGTAATATCTTATGCTGGATGCTGCCTTGTTGAATAGCTTCTCTCGTGATATCTACCAATATTAGACAGACAGATCCATTCGCAGAACAAACAAGATATGTTCATGGTGCCTGACCTTGTCTCATTTATCTAGGGCATTTTGTCTTCTGAATTGTACATCAGCACTGCCTCTAAAGTTGTTGTGCCATTAATTTATCTTTCTTCTCCGTGTCCTACGGTCTACAGTCAGATTTTCCCAGTTTCTTTCACGGAAAGTGAATTCCCACAAGGAAGCCCTGCAAACATCCTTATATCTCAGCACTGGTTTGCCTTTTAGTCTCTTTCCGTCTTTAAGTTCGCCATATAATTTTTTCTGGTTATACGATTGTTTGCCATTTATGTTACATGAACCAGCCACCTTAGTCTATAACTCTTAAGTGTTTCCACGATAGATGGGAGTTTTGCCGAGTTGTTTATATTTATATATACACTGTTACAGCGTGGTTTATAGTTTGACAAACTTGTGGGTGCTGGTTGCGAAGAGTCTTGAGCAAAATAACAAGCTTTAAAAGTGTTAATATTATCATACGATGAATGCATGGCCCCGATATTTCTTAATCCTACAATATGCAACATAAGACATACACATGTTAGAGCACATTTAGTACTCTATGAACTAAGTAAATATTAATTTTTACAGATTCTAAAGGACAGCAGCAAATATAATATTTATATATAATTATTTAAAAAAATGTTAGACATTATAGTGAAAGAAAGGAAAAATAAAAGTCTCAGCCTTAATAGCAAAAAGACAGAAGTAATGATAACAACAAAACAAAGTCATCACCGCAGTGCACAGTAAAGACAAGTGGAACAATATTAAAACAGGTAAAATGAATTTAAATATCTGTGACCAATGTTGACCTCAGAAGGTAGATGTACAACAGAGGTGAGATGCAGATTGGCTCAGGCAAAAGCTGGTTTCCAAAAAATGAGGAAGATACTATGCTATCAATATGGCTTTTTAAATAATTGAAAAAAGATACAAATGGTTTATGTTGGTTTTCTAGATTTAGTGAGTACATAAATAAAAACGACAGCTTGTCATTTGAGGTAATCACTCAGCACCTATTCTGTATATTACATTTAATGGCATTCTCAACTATGAACTGATGACGGAATAGATTACGTGTGGGGGACCACACCATGCGAATCTGGGTTCAATTCCCAGTAGGGTTCAGTTTCTTTTTTTTTTAATAATCGAAGGTGAAGTACAACTGAAACATGCCAACACTCCACCGTGACTGCACTGGACAGTGCGGCCTTTATTCTCCGGTCAATATGTCTTACCCGGCAGACCCCTGTACTGGGATAATGCCGTGAAAATGTTACTCTCATCGTCTCTATATAATAATATAACATGGAACAATCTGAAGGCTATTGCAAAAATAAGAGAACTGGAAAAACATCACAAAATATTGTCTATAAATCAAGAGAAGGTAGTCATATTGTGACCATGTGGTGGGAAGAGATAACAAGAGATGAAGGTAGTCATATTGTGACCATGTGGTGGGAAGAGATAACAAGAGATGAAGGTAGTCATATTGTGACCAGTAAAGGGTTAAGGTATAAAAATGCGAAGCTGCAGTAAAGCTGAATGTGAGGAAAAATAAAAAAAATAAAAAAATGGTATGTAAGAAGCTTTACGTGATAAGTGGACGACACAGACTAAACAACGTTTCGGCTCCATAGGCCTTCATCAGGAACAAAAACACACACACACACACACAAAACTAATAACGAAACAACGAAAACAAAAACAATCGAAATGTGTTAAAATAAACAAAATTAACTATCCTGTCAAAACAAAAGGAAATAGCAACCAAGTGCGGCTGTCGTGAACGTAGAGAAACGTGCAGAAATGTGCGCAAATGCACACAGAACCAGAGGAGTTCACACAGGGGTCAATGTGCAAACACAAAGGAGAAAGAATCGAATAGTAGACTAACAGGTGTTCAAAAGGCGGTAAAAGTGAGATGTCTGAGAGTGGGGTACAATAAAAACAAATGAGGGGTAAGGAGCACAGAAAAAAAGGTATTGAGGAGAACACCGAAGTGTCTCATAAGGGACTAGAGGAGAAGAACTATAAATAGCATGGCATAGTAAGTAGAACAAAGAACCCAAATATGTGCAGTAGAGAAGGCTATGCAAAAGGGAAGGAGCAACCAAAAGGAAACTATGCGTATGAGTGTGATACATTCATACCTCTCGGGGTCAGCGAACCATACTGGTCTATGAGGCGATTTTCCAAAATGTGTATCCCGCAACATCATTTATGCCATCATATACCAACGATGCCACATGACCTATATTGGTGAGTCTGGGAGAAGATTAGCGGAAAGATTTTGTGAACATCTACGTGATGTCCAACAAAATACTGGTACTCCGGTGTCTTCCCACTTCAACTCCCCTGATCACAAGGGCAAAGTCGACATCCGTGTCACTGGTATTGTCCTTTGTCACTCTGGCGACCGCAACCGCTATATTTTGGAAAATCGCCTTATAGTCCAGTATGGTTCGCTGACCCCGAGAGGTATGAATGTATCACACTCATACACAGAGTTTCCTTTTGGTTGCTCCTTCCCTTTTGCATAGCCTTCTCTACTACACATATTTGGGTTCTTTGGTCTACTTACTATGCCATGCTTTTTATAGTTCTTCTCCTCTAGTCCCTTATGAGACACATCGGTGTTCTCCTCTATACCTTTTTTTTCTGTGCTCCTTACCCCTCATTTGTTTTTATTGTACCCCACTCTCAGACATCTCACTCTTACCGCCTTTTGAACACCTGTTAGTCTACTATTCGATTCTTTCTCCTTTATGTTTGCACACTGACCCCTGTGTGAACTCCTCTTATTCTAGGTGCATTCGCGCACATTTCTGCACGTCTCTCTACGTTCACGACAGCCGCACTTGGTTGCTATTTCCTTTTGTTTTTACAGGATAGTTAATTTTGTTTTCTTTAACACATTTCGATTGTTTTTGTTTTCGTTGTTTCGTTATTAGTTGTGTGTATGTGTTTTGTTTGTTTGTTCCTGATGAAGGTCTATGGGGCCGAAACGTTGTTTAGTCTGTGTCGTCCACTTATCACATATTGTGACCATGTGGTGGGAAGAGATAACAAGAGATAAAGGTATTCATATTGTGACCATGTGATGGGAAGAGATAACAAGAGAGGAAGGTAGTCATATTGTGACCATGTGATGGGAAGAGATAACAAGAGATAAAGGTAGTCATATTGTGACCATGTGATGGGAAGAGATAACAAGAAATGAAGGTAGTCATATTGTGGCCATGTGATGGGAAGAGATAGCAAGAGATGAAGGTAGTCATATTGTGGTCATGTGATGGGAAGAGATAACAAGAAATGAAGGTAGTCATATTGTGGCCATGTGATGGGAAGAAATAGCAAGAGATGAAGGTAGTCATATTGTGGCCATGTGATGGGAAGAAATAGCAAGAGATGAAGGTAGTCATATTGTGACCATGTGATGGAAAGAGATAACAAGAGATGAAGGTAGTCATATTGTGGCCATGTGATGGGAAGAGATAACAAGAAATGAAGGTAGTCATATTGTGACCATGTGATGGGAAGAGATAACAAGAAATGAAGGTAGTCATATTGTGACCATGTGATGGGAAGAAATAGCAAGAGATGAAGGTAGTCATATTGTGACCATGTGATGGGAAGAGATAACAAGAGATGAAGGTAGTCATATTGTGGCCATGTGATGGGAAGAGATAACAAGAAATGAAGGTAGTCATATTGTGACCATGTGATGGGAAGAGATAACAAGAAATGAAGGTAGTCATATTGTGACCATGTGATGGGAAGAAATAGCAAGAGATGAAGGTAGTCATATTGTGGCCATGTGATGGGAAGAGATAACAAGAAATGAAGGTAGTCATATTGTGGCCATGTGATGGGAAGAGATAACAAGAAATGAAGGTAGTCATATTGTGGCCATGTGATGGGAAGAGATAACAAGAGATGAAGGTAGTCATATTGTGGCCATGTGATGGGAAGAAATAGCAAGAGATGAAGGTAGTCATATTGTGACCATGTGATGGGAAGAGATAACAAGAGATGAAGGTAGTCATATTGTGGCCATGTGATGGGAAGAGATAACAATAAATGAAGGTAGTCATATTGTGGCCATGTGGTGGGAAGAGATAACAAGAGAGGAAGGTGGTCATATTGTGACCATGTGATGGGAAGAGATAACAAGAGATGAAGGTGGTCATATTGTGACCATGTGATGGGAAGAGATAACAAGAGAGGAAGGTGGTCATATTGTGACCATGTGATGGGAAGAGATAACAAGAAATGAAGGTAGTCATATTGTGACCATGTGATGGGAAGAGATAACAAGAGATGAAGGTGGTCAAATTGTAGTCATGTGATTGGAAGAGATAAGAAGAGAAAAGGTAGTCATGTTATGGCATGTAATGAGAAGAGATAACAAGAGAAGAAGGTGGTTATATGTTAGCCATGTAATGAGAAGACTCAACAAGAGCAGAAGGTGTGTATGGTAAGTATATATTGGTCATGTGATGAGAAGAGATAACAAGAAAAAAAGGTGACCATATGTTGTTCATGTGATGAGAAGATGAGACATGAGAAGAAGGTGGTTGGTTATATGTTGGTTATGTGATGAGAAGAGACAACTAGAGAAGAAGGTGGTCATATGTTGGCCATGTGATGAGGAAAGACAATAAGAGAAGAAGTTTGTCATACGTTAGTCATGTGATGAGAAGAGACAACAAACAATCTAAACGTTCTATGGGAGATCTGGCTGGAGAAGAAATTCTTGTAGTCGGCCTGTGGTGAATTCTTTGTTCTGCAAAGGATATGCGACCAAATGATGATGTGCACACTTCGGTTCAGGAAGACAATATATCGAGATAGACATTATTTGTTACTACATTATCCCTTCTTATTTTTAATCAGTGAATGACAAAACATCAGCAGGATGAACATTAGGTCTCTGGTTCGGTCATAAATGAAAATATGTGGAAAAGATCAGAACATAAGTTTTAACTAGAAGTAAATATAGAAAGTGTAAGAATAAGATTGGTTTGGTTAGGGTAGGTTATGGAAGGCCCCGGTATCAGTGCAAACGAATTAAAAATCCGTAATTGCTCAACCACCCGTACCAGTGGAATCATCCGAATTACTATCTCATCATCTCCCATTCAAAGAAAGGTAGATGTAGTTCACATCATAGCAATCGCAGCACACGCCAAATACATAAGGCGAAATCGCACAGAAGGTGAACACAGCCAACTGTTCCCCGTCACGAGATCACCAAATCAATTGCTACTGGAAAATTTTGAAACAACTTTAAAGCAGAAACTGAGGCCATCAGAGATGCTACAACACTGGCTACTCAACACAAAAATAACATGCACAATAAATTGGTGATTCTGACTGATGCACTGTCAGTATTATCAGCTCTAAAAAGCCCCAAGAACAATGAACTAGATGACTTGAGAACAGCCCTGGACCAACTATGCAATAACTTCCAGAGAGTAGTCATTCAGTGGATACCATCACATTGTAATATACACGGGAACGAACGTGCAGATAAATTAGATAAAGAGGGAGGTAGACTGCCACAAGAGAACCATCCGCTCAGTTATGATGAAGCCAAATCCATCCTCAAAGGTCAGTTCCATTAAAAATGGAAACGAGAACACCCAAAGCATAACGAGAGTGACGGATACCACCAACTATCAAGGAGGGATCAAGTCATCATACTTCGCCTAGGCACTGGTCACAATAGAATGAGAAATCACATGTTCACCAAATTCAAAATAGGTACAACCAGCCTATGCCACTGTACACTGGACAATATGACAACAAAACATGTTCTACAGGATTGCCCCCAGTACACAGACCTGAGAAGAGCAATGTGGTCCACGCCCACCTCCCTGGAAGAAAAACTATATGGGGCAATCGATTCGCTTAAACAGACAGTTGACTTCATGAGAGACTCTGGAATCCTACTCTGATTGAGTCTTGATCGCAGAGAGAGAGAGAGAGAGAGAGAGAGAGAGATTCATCGTTAACATTTGGAATGTCGAAACATAATCAAAATCGATGAAACACACAGCTCACGGTCTGCACAGAGCACTTAACTCAGTAGCTCATGAGACAACAATAATAAGAATGAAAGGATAGACCATGTCTATGGCCAGTGCTTCCAAAGGGAGTCTGAATAACTACTATGGATTTATTATAATAAATTGTGGCTGGTTAATCATTAGTGGGAACTGAGGTAGCTTTGTGGTTAGGGAACTGGATTACTAAGAACAAGATGTCCGGTTCGATCGTGAAAAACAGCTCCTAGGTTCATTCAACCTATTTTACTGTGGAAGTGCGGCGGCTAGGCGTGATACCGACCACATTATCCATAAAAGTTGGTCACTGAAAATCTCCATATGCCTTGTAAGGCTTGAAGGAAACCCTTTATCCGCTAATCATGAATACATGTTACTGTTACTTGAACTTAGTGAAAGTAGCGTTTTCGTTATGGTGTAGGCTGACCCACAAATCCAGTTCTGGTACTTTCCACCTGAGGTTGGTAAATAAATGGAAATGGGTACCTGATTCTCTGAAGTGGGGAATGTAACGACTGGGAGAAAAGCTGTGGCCTGTACAGATCAAATTGACTAGTTCACATCCCCCAGCATCGGCGAATTGAACTAATGACATGAAGATTAAGAAACATTTGGAAGAATGAGAAATGAGATAATATGGAAATAATATATATATATATATATATATATATATATATATATATATATATATATATATATATATATATATAAGTAACTGAAATAAATAAAAAGATAAAATTATTAAGCGTATATTTATATATAATATCTTTCATGTGACCAACAGGCAGCCAACTCTTCCATAATTTTGTGATTTGAGATCAGCAGTTGCCTTTTGTAGTTGTCTTTGTATTATATTTGGTAAAGTATACTTGTCGAAAGCTTTTCTGTCGAAGTGTCGTAGATTTTATAGTTTTTGTACTGGTTTAGCTGCATAATATCATTTATTGTACATAATTGTAATAATATTGCAAGTGTAAGTATATCTATACGTATCTAAAACAATTTGAACTAACAAACATTATCTGCTAGTTACAAACATACAAACTTGTTTCTTATTTACATAAGCTATTTATCTACCTATCTGTGCTAGATCTATGCTAGACATTTGGATCGCTAGGTTGCTTGAAGAGAAGAAATATGTTGCATGGGCTCGGCTGCTTGGAGAGAAGAAATATGTTGCATGGGCTCGGCTGCTTGGAGAGAAGAAACATGTTGCATTGACTCGGCTGCTTGGAGAGAAGAAATATGTTGCATGGGCTCGGCTGCTTGGAGAGAAGAAACATGTTGCATGGGCTCGGCTGCTTGGAGAGAAGAAACATGTAGCATGGGCTCGGCTGCTTGGAGAGAGGAACATGTTGCATGGGCTCGGCTGCTTGGAGAGAAGAAACATGTTGCATGGGCTCGGCTGCTTGGAGAGAAGAAACATGTTGCATGGGCTCGGCTGCTTGGAGAGAAGAAACATGTTGCATGGGCTCGGCTGCTTGGAGAGAAGAAACATGTTGCATGGGCTCGGCTGCTTGGAGAGAAGAAACATGTTGCATGGGCAACAACTTGTCTCTTTCTTTTTCTGACCAAGCTCGCGCTCAGAACAGGACACTCAGAATCATCTTATATTTTCTTTTTTTAGCAGACAGATTCATAGAAAAAGAGAATACACGGCGAAAGGAAAGAAAAGAAAGAATAACATTTCTAAGGGCGCTGAAAAATCCATTGTCAACTATGACTGACGGAGGCTAATATAGTCAACTATGACTGACGGAGGCTAATATAGTCAACTATGACTGACGGAGGCTAATATAGTCAACTATGACTGACGGAGGCTAATATAGTCAACTATGACTGACGGAGGCTAATATAGTCAACTAAGACTGACGGAGGCTAATATAGTCAACTATGACTGACGGAGGCTAATATAGTCAACTATGACTGACGGAGGCTAATATAGTCAACTATGACTGACGGAGGCTAATATAGTCAACTATGACTGACGGAGGCTAATATAGTCAACTAAGACTGACGGAGGCTAATATAGTCAACTATGACTGACGGAGGCTAATATAGTCAACTATGGCTGACGGAGGCTAATATAGTCAACTATGACTGACGGAGGCTAATATAGTCAACTAAGACTGACGGAGGCTAATATAGTCAACTAAGACTGACGGAGGCTAATATAGTCAACTATGGCTGACGGAGGCTAATATAGTCAACTATGACTGACGGAGGCTAATATAGTCAACTATGACTGACGGAGGCTAATATAGTCAACTATGACTGACGGAGGCTAATATAGTCAACTATGACTGACGGAGGCTAATATAGTCAACTATGACTGACGGAGGCTAATATAGTCAACTATGACTGACGGAGGCTAATATAGTCAACTATGACTGACGGAGGCTAATATAGTCAACTATGACTTACCGAGGCTAATATAGTCAACTATGACTGACGGAGGCTAATATAGTCAACTATGATTGACGGAGGCTAATATAGTCAACTATGATTGACGGAGGCTAATATAGTCAACTATGACTGACGGAGGCTAATATAGTCAACTATGACTGACGGAGGCTAATATAGTCAACTATGACTGACGGAGGCTAATATAGTCAACTATGACTGACGGAGGCTAATATAGTCAACTATGACTGACGGAGGCTAATATAGTCAACTATGACTGACGGAGGCTAATATAGTCAACTATGACTGACCGAGGCTAATATAGTCAACTATGACTGACGGAGGCTAATATAGTCAACTATGATTGACGGAGGCTAATATAGTCAACTATGACTGACGGAGGCTAATATAGTCAACTATGACTGACGGAGGCTAATATAGTCAACTATGACTGACGGAGGCTAATATAGTCAACTATGATTGACGGAGGCTAATATAGTCAACTATGACTGACGGAGGCTAATATAGTCAACTATGACTGACGGAGGCTAATATAGTCAACTATGGCTGACGGAGGCTAATATAGTCAACTATGACTGACGGAGGCTAATATAGTCAACTATGACTGACGGAGGCTAATATAGTCAACTATGACTGACGGAGGCTAATATAGTCAACTATGACTGACGGAGGCTAATATAGTCAACTATGACTGACGGAGGCTAATATAGTCAACTATGACTGACGGAGGCTAATATAGTCAACTATGACTGACGGAGGCTAATATAGTCAACTAAGACTGACGGAGGCTAATATAGTCAACTATGACTGACGGAGGCTAATATAGTCAACTATGGCTGACGGAGGCTAATATAGTCAACTATGACTGACGGAGGCTAATATAGTCAACTATGACTGACGGAGGCTAATATAGTCAACTATGACTGTCGGAGGCTAATATAGTCAACTATGACTGACGGAGGCTAATATAGTCAACTATGACTGACGGAGGCTAATATAGTCAACTATGACTGACGGAGGCTAATATAGTCAACTATGGCTGACGGAGGCTAATATAGTCAACTATGACTGACGGAGGCTAATATAGTCAACTATGACTGACGGAGGCTAGTATAGTCAACTATGACTGACGGAGGCTAGTATAGTCAACTATGACTGACGGAGGCTAATATAGTCAACTATGACTGACGGAGGCTAATATAGTCAACTATGACTGACGGAGGCTAATATAGTCAACTATGACTGACGGAGGCTAGTATAGTCAACTATGACTGACGGAGGCTACTACTACATTTATCTACCTGCGAGAGACGCTATAATTAATTGTTGTAAACGTCATCTCGAACACACTACGTGTAATCCGATCCATAATTTCTCAGTTTTCCTAACTAATGAGGACGGCGTTTGTGTGAAATATTTATTGAGTTGCTAGTTTGTAAGTAGCGATCTCCAGTCACGCAATGTTGCATGTCAACATGTGAATGTTGACAGAATTGTTCCAAACTTTAGAAGAAACATCATCAAGCGCACATATTGCTCACAATGAACACACGCATTTCATCTCAAACACATGTACCTGATACACACACACACACACACACACTTCGCTAAATAAACTTTAACTTTGGCGACTCTACGAACATTCCGGCCACTGTCTTTTCCGCCATTTTTAGATAAGTGTTTTTGTGTTCTCTGACTCGGAATTTTGTGTTTAATATGTATAGTTTGTTTCTTGTACCTGATGAGGACTTTTCTTCCCGAAACATTGTCTTGTCTTTCTGTTAGTTGAGCTACTCAATACCAGATTATGTTTATTTTCTTTGTTTTCTGCAGCTGTACTCGCGGCCCCACATAGTATTTAATAGTTCTTACATTTGACATCTGTGCCTACCTCCCGACAATATCTATGCTCCGCCTATTCAAGTAGATGGCAGTTAATAGTGTCATCAATGTAACCACTTTTTCTATCTTTTGAGATAATTTTTAATGTAGCCTATACACTGACTATGATTATCGTTTCCGGTTGTTTCCAAAATGGAGGAATTATTTTTCTCCGGCTTGGTATAGAACCGTTGATCAGAGGTTTAACAAGCCGCTATCGTAAAAACGATGTTGTTAATGAAACGTAGACCTGATACAGAATGTGTAAATTAGCAGTAGATAGTAGTGATAGTTTTTTCGGCCCTAAAACAACAACAAAAATAGGATTCTGGAATGTGCGAACAATGGCCGCTCCGACGAAACATGCACAGGTCGCGAGCGAGATGGACAGATACGATCTAGATATTTTAGGATTAAGCGAAATGCGCTGGCCTGGAACAGGTAGGAGATCTATTGATAATAAAATAGTAGTTTTTTCTGGAAGGGAAGATGGAAAACAACGTGAAGGAGTAGGCATAATGATGACAGACAAAGCTGCAAGAAGTTTATTAGAATGGGAACCGGTAAATAGCCGTCTGATACGAACACGATACAAAACAAAACATGGAAGACTTTCAATTATTCAATGTTATGCGCCTACTAACGAAGCTGATGATGAAGTTAAGGATGATTTTTATAACCAACTGCAACAACTTATAAACAAAATACCAAAACACGATCTTTTAATTGTAATGGGAGACTTCAACGCCAAAGTAGGACAAGATAACGCAGGAGTGGAACATGTGATGGGGAGAGAAGGCTGTAATACAACAAGTCAGAATGGAGAAAGATTAATAGAATTATGTTAATAGAAAATTTAGTTATAGGTGGGACATTATTTCCACATAAAAATATCCACAAAACAACATGGATATCTCCTGATGATAGAACATCAAATCAAATTGACCACCTATGTATTAAACAACAATTCAGATCATCATTAATAGATGTAAGAGCATACAGAGGTGCTGATGTTAATAGTGACCACAACCTGTGCATTGGGAAAATAAGATTAAAATTTAGAAACCAACAGAAGAGGTCAATTACACATAAAATTGATAGTCATAAACTGAAAGATGAAGCAATAAAGGAAAAGTTTAACATAGAGCTAAGTAATTGTTATTCAGCACTTGGTGAAATAGACTTAGATATCAATGAAATGTGGGACTCACAGAGCAAAATACTAATGACAGCAGCAGAAGCAAGTGCTGGACTGAAGAAAATGGAAAAACGAGCTTGGATCTCAGACACCACATGGAAATACATCAAAGAAAGAAGAGAAGCGAAGAGAGCCATGACTAATGTAAAGACAGATCTTGGAAAGGTTCTGGCAAAAGCAACATACAAAGAATTAGACAACAAAGTGAAAAGTTCGGCAAGAAGAGATACAAGAGCTTATATAGACAACTTGGCAGAGAAAGCAGAGACAGCTGCAATTACAGGAGACAGCAGAACTCTTTATACTGTACAAAAGATGCTGACAAACACCTATACATCCAGTGGAACACCAATTCTAGACAAATCTGGATTAATGCTAACAACAAGCGCAGACATAAAAGCCCGTTGGGCGGAACACTTCAAAGAAATTCTTAACCGTCCACTACCTCACAGTTTAATAGATTTTGAAGCTGAAACACCAGCAGCAGAATTAGATGTAAATTTAGATGACTTCACCTTGAGTGAAATAGAAACCACCTTAAAGCTAATGACCAATAACAAGGCTGCTGGAGAGGATAAGTTAACAGCTGAGATCCTCAAGGCAATTGATAGCCATAATTTAATACATCTCCAAAAAATGTTCAACATCATTTGGAAAACAGAGAAGACGCCTCATAAATGGAAAAAAGGAATCATTGTTAAGATCCCAAAAAAGGGCAATCTTAGAGATTGTAACAATTGGAGAGGCGTGACACTTTTGTCAGTTGCCTCAAAATTATTCTGTAAAATCATCCTAAATAGAATAAAGGATTCAATAGATACAGTAATGCGTGAAGAACAGGCTGGGTTTAGAAAAGGGAGAAGCTGTCTTGACCACATTTTCACTCTACGACTTATATTGGAGGAACACATTGAAAAGCAAAAACCTTTTGTACTTAACTTCATCGACTTCAAAAAAGCATTTGATAGTATTCATAGAGATTCTTTGTGGAAAATTCTGAAGCAATATGGCTTACCATCAAAAATCATAAATATTATCAAAGACATGTATGATGGTTACACATGTGCAGTTCGAACAGAGGAAGGACTGAGCGAATGTTTCCCAATAGAAACTGGGGTTAAACAAGGATGTATTTTATCGCCCTTGTTATTTGGAATTGTTATGGACTTCATAATGAAGAAATGCTGCACTGGTAATAAAGGCATCGAATGGATACAAGGAGACCATTTGGAGGACCTGGACTTTGCTGATGACATAGTTCTCATCAGCAATCAGATAAAAACGATGCAGGAAAACACAAATGAACTATCATCAATAGCCAGCAAAATTGGGCTTGAGGTCAATCATGAAAAGACTAAAGTCATGAAAAGTTTAATTCCAACAAGTGACAAAATATACATGGAAAACAAACCAGTAGAAGAGATCGATCACTTCATCTATCTTGGAAGTCACATTGATCGAGAAGGGGATACGAGCAAAGAAATTAGAATCAGACTGGCTAAAGCAGCAATGTCTTTCAGAAGCCTTGAAAAGTTGTGGAAATCAAAACTCATTAGCACAAACACAAAACTTAGGCTATTCAAATCAAATGTACTATCAACCCTTACGTATGCGTGTGAAAGCTGGAAAACAACAAGAGATATAGAAACAAAGTTGAACGCATTCGAAAATAAATGTCTAAGGAAAATACTTGGTATAGAATGGAACGAATTCAAAACAAACGAGGAAATTAGAGAAATCGCCAATCAACCACTAATATCTTCAGTAATAAAGAAAAGACGATGGTCATACGTTGGACATGTGATGAGAAGAGATAATAATCGAATAGCAAAGCAAGCCCTCATATGGGAAACAACAGGTAAAAGAAAAAGAGGAAGACCCAGGGAGACACTGAGAAGAACATTGATGAGAGAGGCAAGAGCAGCAGGAATCGGCTCCCTCAATGAGATAGAACTGCTTGCACAGAACAGAGACAGATGGCGAGATTTGATAAAATATCTTTAAAAGAAAACTGCTAGAACAAAAATTCATATAGGAGAAGGTGTATCTTGGTCTACGCCCTATGGGCCGGTTACGGCTCGAAAGGTCAATAGATAGATAGATACACTGACAATAATATATATATATATATATATATATATATAAATATATATGTAGGTATGTGTATATATGTGTGTACATAAAAGTGAAAAAAGTAAGTAGTACCTGGTATGGCGTGTGTTTAAGGGGTATATCGTTTTAGTGTCTACAATTTTCTTTATTCACCGAAATATTTATGAATGATGCACTATTCTTCTATTATATTCTATCCTTGGAACCATCTTAATTGCAGTCTCAAATTCCCCATCTTCACTCCACTTACATCTCTAAACGTGTCGGTAAATTCTGCAGACTAGAAAGAATTCCGAGCATGTTTTATTCGACTACAAATTCGATGACTCCAGACTTCCGTACAAAATATAGTATTTGCACCATATCTTTCCCATTCCAGTTTCCTGAAAAGAAACGATAAAAAAAACCGAAACGTTTGTCTGCTAATCCGTTAGCAAGGTTGAACTCCGTGCACTCCATGTTTAGATGAGATTTCAGTTGCATTATTTATTCCGAACGACAGCAGCGAAATAGAGTTCACATAGTAGGTTTCCTACTGCACTGGGCAGAAGTGACAATAAAAGCCATACCAAAAACAGTAACACAATGAACCAACAAGAGAAACGATATAAGTGACTGAATTCTAAAGATCTGGCGAACATGTACGCCCATTTTTTTTATTAGGTTCTAAATATAATCAATTTCAAGCTGGGTCTTTATAGTTTCTCTAATCTTTAATAATCTTTAATATTAAAACAGGTAAATGAATTTAAATATTTGGGAACTTTGTTAACCTCAGACGGAAGATGTACAAAAGAGGTGAGATGCAGAATGGCTCAGGCAAAAGCAGCACTCCAAAAAATGAGGAAGATACTATGCAATCCATTTTTGACAATAGAAACAAGAAAAAGAGTTCTTAAATGTTATGTAGAGCCAGTCTTAACATATGGATGTGAATCCTGGACAATAGCACAACAGACAAGAAAATCACTGGAGTCTGTAGAAATGTGGTTTTACAGAAGAATGTTGAGAGTACCATGGACAGCTAAGAAGAGTAATGAAGATGTTCTAAGAGAGGTCAAAGCAAAAAGAGAGCTAATTTCCAATATTAGGAAGAAACAATCATCATTTTTTTGGTCATGTAATGAGAAGAGAGCAACTGGAGTATATTGTAACAACTGGAAAAATTGAGGGACGAAGAGATAGAGGGAAGCAAAGAGAAAAAAAAATAATAGACAGCTTAAGAGAATGGCTTGGCAGAAGGTCAACAACAGAAATGATAAATAGCTGCCGAGATCGAAGGTTGTGGAGAGACATGATCACCTACGCCAGTAGGCCCGGTTCTTGATGATGATAATGAATCTTTAATATAATCAGTTTCAAGATATGTCTTCAAAGTTTCTCTAATATTTAATATAATCTGTTTCAAGCTAGGTCTTCATAAATTTTCAAATCCTTTAATGTGATCAGTTTCAAGGTCTCATAGTTTCTCAGGTCCTTAATATAATCTGTTTCAAGCTAGTCTTCATAGATTTCTCTGATCTTTTATGTACTCAGTGTCAAGGTCTCATAGTTTCTCAGTTAAAACTCCGGTACCGTTGTTCAGCTGCTGGTAAACTCAAAATTCATTTCAATTAGAACAAATAATATTCGCAACATTGAACCGGAACTATTCAGTCATCAGGTCGTGCACTAATCAGTTGGTCATCACCACTTTTGTCTAATGCTTATTGTTATTATTATCTTCATCTACTTCGCTAAAGTTGCAACTTGCCTCCAATCACAACTGCCCTGGAACTTTCATTGTCTTATTCAAGAAGCCCAGCGCCTGCTACAATCAACCAAGTTATTCTATGATAGCACAGTATGAACGACAGCAGCGAAATAGAGTTCACATAGTAGGTTTCCTACTGCACTGGGCAGAAATGAAAATAAAAGCCATACCAAAAACAGTAACACAATGAACCAACAAGAGAAACGATATAAGTGATTGAATTCTAAAGATCGGGCGACATGTTCGAATTATTCTATGATATCTCCCACCTTCTTTTTAATATTTTTCTACATCACACAAACCATGTCCTATGTTATAATGTTCTCTAAGCTATCACGTTGTTTATGTCTACGAAATATATTCATTTCGTTGTTCTTGTCTTCATTATCAACCGGTTATCAGAAATTGTTACAAAATGCAACTGTTCTTATTTTCTCTGTTTACTCTTCTATTCTACTCTAATTCTCTCGCTACCTCAGTTATATGTTTTATATAAAGGTAAGGTAAAGTACGAGACTTGAATCGGCGTCTTAGCACGCGAGTTTTAACCCATATGTGCTCGGCCGTCTAACTAGAAGTGCTCGAAGACTTCTGGATAGTGTCGCTTCAAGCATCGAAACTAACGATGCGAGGCAGCATTCCTACCTTCCCAGAGTACTACCATTGTACCCATTTCTGCCAGCGGCTGGGTTGACCGCGGGAGTATTTTTTTTTCAACCATGAGTACAACTCACGTTGTTTCTTCCTGTGGGAATCGAACACGGGTTGTCCGAACGTTGGTAGCCTAGTCGGGTATATTTTTATTGGTTATTGGTTATTGGTTATGGAAGGCCTCGGTCTCACAGCAAACGAATTAAAATCCATAATTGCTCAACCGCCCGTGCCAGTGGAATCATCCGAATTACTAACTCATCTCCCAAACAAAGAAAGGTAACTGTAGTCCCCATCGCAGCAGTCTCAGCACACGCCAAAAGACATAAGGCGAAACCGCGCAGAAAGTGAACACAGCCAACTGTTCCCCGTCATACGATATCATCATTCATCGCAAACAAGCGGGATATCGAAGCAGGATCAAAACGGATGAGACACACAGCTCACGGTGTGCACAGAGCACTTAACTCAGTAGCTCCTGCAACAAGCCGGACTTGGAATATGAGGAAACTGCAAGAAGGAACACTTTTCAGACATAGCCCTCAATGGTTCCCGCCGCCTATCCACCATACACCATGGGAGTTTACGTCCTCCCGAAAACGATGATCGTCGTAGCACCTGATGATGTTAGGCCATCATTGATGACTCCAATTCCAAACATATAGACACACAAGGGTGGTAAGTTATCATTTCCAATCCAACAGAAGCCACATGACCTGTAGTTAGTAAAAACACAATTGATGATTTTCTCCGCTCCCTTCTTGTAGCTGCCGCCACACAATTCTGATGTCTCATTATCTTGGACATCATTCAAGAACAATGTCAGATGAACATTCCATAGATATGGCTTTGCTGATGAAGTGTTTGGTGCAACAGTTGTATCAATCATAGTGGAGGCTCCTGGTCTGTGGTCATTAATATCACAGAAGGCACATGATGTTGTTATATTCAGAATTTCTTTCTGTGGCGTAAATATGTGGCACACACATGGAGCGTGGTTTGTGGTCACAGTAATCCCATTAAAGGCAATTCTAGGGTAGCATGGCATAGCTGTTTCAGAACAGCACAATCCTGTGATGTTTTCTGTGTTCGCTATAAAGCTGCTGCTTCTACCCAATCCTGACCAATTATAGGTGTGGACATTATTCACTTGCAATGACAAAACTGCTTTGTTTACATCATAAACCTCTGGAAGCGAATCATTTATGGGATTAATAGTACAATTTATTCTTCCATCGGGGATATCTTCATTGAGTCCCAAAAAAAGTCTTTGGTTAAAAAGCACATATGCTTTTTAGTTAAACACAAAATGAGCCCACTTCATAGATTCAAAATGATCCTTGCCAATGCCATCCGTTTGCACAAGTTAGGTCCTTAGCAACCAAGGTTACAAACTAAGCTATAATTTGACGACTTTATCTACAGCGAAGGTTAACGAACTGTGAACAAACATTTATGTTCAAACCCCTGAATACATTTTCAAAAATCTGCCAACTCGCTGCAATAATATAAATCGTGGTATTCAAAGTAAACATTTTATATTTTATTTAGGAACACTGAAATATATATTTTAAAAAACAAATGATGGAAGTTCTAAAATAACTGACAATTAAATGAGAACTACTAAAGACAATTAGAACAAGACAAATGAAATGTATAGGGCATGTTAAAGGATACAACAGCCAATAAAAGTAATCTTGGAAGGGAAAATACAAGATAATTGATGCAGACCAGGACTAACATGGACGAGTAACATAAAAAGCTGGACAGGTCAGCATATGACAACCTGCATTATTAAAGCAAGAGACAGAGCAGAATGGCGCTCCTTGGCTCAACCTTCGATGCGGATACGGCATTCAATGATGAAATATATTAAACAAATGAACTTTGTTGGTTAAAATAACAAAATCATAGATCACTAAACCTTTTTTAATTAAAAAAATTTATTAAACTAATAGTGTATTAAATTAATGACATTTAAATAATAAAAGAGTGGAAAACCCACACCTGAAAACTTCGAATCTTAATTTATTGCAGAAAAGAAATATATATTTCTGTTTCCTGCTTACGCATGTTGTTACCTTTCTGTCCCACTAATTTCATGTCAAATTATGGGAATTAAGAAATAATAGAGTAAACTATCCATATTTGTTGCTATTTTTAGCCCTGTGTAATGTATTATATCTATAACAAGCCCACCATTTACATGTTTCTCAAGATTAAAACATTCTTTGTAATTAGCGTGACACATGAAAGAAAGGATGATTAATGTTAATGAAGAAGAAGACATAAAAAATGTCTCATTTATTCACGTAGACAGAGGTTATAATGAACACCTCATTAATTCAGCTAACCCACAAAAGTATATATAAAATTGCGTGACCTTTAAGCTTTCTAGATTTCTATAACAGTTAACTAATAATTCACAAAACGATTGATTATCTACTTAGCTATTTTGTTTAAAAAAAAACTGCAAACTATCCATCTAACTAACTATTAATGAGCTAAGAAAGGACCTAATTAATTATATTAGTTGATTAATTCACTAACGAATTAACTGGTGGTGTAGGAACAGGCTTAATAATAACATTATGCCTAAAAAATAACATAATGACTAACAAACAATCTAACTTTCTAATTAACTATTTAACTAACCAACCAAGTAACTATAACTGACAATCTATCTATCTATCTATCTATCTATCTATCTATCTATCTATCTATCTATCTATCTATCTATCTATCTATCTATCTATCTATCTATCTATCTATCTATCTATCTATCTATCTATCTATCTATCTATCTATCCATATATCCATCCATCCATCCATCCATCCATCCATCCATCCATCCATAACCACCCACCCACCCACCCATCTATCTTTCTATCTATCTATCTATCTATCTATCTATCTATCTATCTATCTATCTATCTATCTATCTATCTATCTATCTATCTATCTATCTATCTATCTATCTATCTATCTATCTATCTATCTATCTATCTATCTATCTATCTATCTATCTATCTATCTATCTATCTATCTATCTATCTATCTATCTATCTATCTATCTATCTATCTGTCTGTCTGTCTGTCTGTCTGTCTGTCTGTCTGTCTGTCTGTCTGTCTGTCTGTCTGTCTGTCTGTCTGTCTGTCTGTCTGTCTGTCTGTCTGTCTATCTATCTATCTATCTATCTATCTATCTATCTATCTAACTAACTAACTATCTAACAAATTAACTAACTAATTTAATATCTAACTAGCCAACTAAAAAACTAACTAATTACCTAAACAAACTAAGTAATTAACTCAACAACTGATTCATCAACTTACCATCTGCTACTCTAGACAACCAACGAGCTAGCAAACTTTATCATCGTTATTGAGTATCAGGCCTGCTGTCGTAGGTGATCATGTCTTTCCACAACTCTCTCGACAGTTATTTGTCATCACTGTAGCTGACCTTCTGCCAAGCCATTCTCTTAAGCTGTATAGTATCTTTTCTCGTTTGCTTCCCTCTATCTCTTGGTACCTCAATGTTTCCAGTTGTTACAATATATTCCAGCTGTTCCTTTCTCTTTACTTAGTCAAAAAATGATGATTGTTTCTTCCTAATATTGGAAATTGGCTCTTTTCTGCGTTGGTCTCTTTCAGATCGTTTTCATTACTCTTGTTAGCTGTCCATGGTATTCTCAATATTCTTCTGTGAAGCCTCGTTTCTACAGCCTCCAGTGATTTTCTTGTCCTTTGTCCTATTATCCATAATTCACATCTATATGTTAAGACTGGTTCTACATAACATTTAAGAACTCAAGTCAAAAATGGGTTGCACAGTAACTTCCTTTTCTTGACACTGCTTTTGTCTGTGCTATTCTGCAACTCACCTCTGCTGTACATCTACCATCTGAGGTTAACATTATTCCAAGGTATTTACATTCATGCAACTGTTTTAATATTGTTACACTTGTTTTTATTGTGCATTGCTGTGATGTCTATTTCTTTGTTGCTACCTTTACTTCTGTCTTTTTGCTATTGAGGTCGAGACCTTTGTTTTCACTGTCCTTCACTAAAGTGTTTAACATCTCTTGCAAATTCATTTTCACTCTTAGCGATTAAGACTGTATCATCAGTATCATCATCATCAAGTGCTGTGCCTACTGGCGTAGGTGATCATGTCTCTCCACAATTTTCGATATCTGCAGCTATTTATCATTTCTGTTGTTGACCTTCTGCCAAGCCATTCTCTTAAGCTGTCTGTTATTTTTTCTCTTTGCTTCCCTCTATCTCTTCGTCCCTCAATTTTTCCAGTTGTTACAATATATTCCAGTTGTTCTCTTCTCATTACATGGCCAAAAATGATGATTGTCTCTTCCTAATATTGGAAATTAGTTCTCTTTTTGCTTTGACTTCTTTCAGAACTTTTTCATTACTCTTCTTAGCTGTCCATGGTACTCTCAACATTCTTCTGTAAAACCACATTTCTACAGACTCCAGTGATTTTCTTGTCTGTTGTCCTATTGTCCATGATTCGCATCCATTTGTTATCATCAGTATACCTAAGGCTAATTATCTTTTGACATCCAATTCTTATTCCAGATATGTCCCCTTGTGGATCTTTAAAAAAATATCACTATGTACATTAGATAAATCTGGTGGCAGTACACAACCTTCCCTAACACTACTAAATAAATAACTAATTCACTCACTAAATCGCACAATAAATCAATCACTCAGTCGTTAAATAATTCACTCATCAGTCGCGCATAACTAAATCACTCACTTCCTAACTCAGTAATTAACCCATTCACTCGCTCAATAATTCACTCAAACAGTCGCTCAATAATTCACTCACGTAGTCGTTCAAGAATTCACTCACACAGTCGATCACTAATTCACTCACACAGTCGCTCAATAATTCACTCACACTATCGATCACTAATTCACTCACCCAGTCGATCACTAATTCACTCATTCAGTCGCTCAATAATTCACTCACCCAGACGATCACTAATTCACTCACCCAGGCGAACACTATTTCACTCACACAGTCGCTAAATAATTCAGTCGACCACTAATTCACCCACATAGTTGCTGAATAATTCACTCACCCAGCAGAACACTAATTCAGTCACCCAGTCGATCACTAATTCACTCCCACAGTCGCTCAATAATTCACTTACTCAGTCGATAACTAATATAGTCACCTAGTCGATCAATAATTCACTCACCCAGTCGATCACCAATTCACTCACCCAATCGCTCAATAATTCACTCACCCAGTCGAACACTAATTCACTCACTCAGTCGATTGCTAATTCACTAACCCAGTCGATCACTAATTAACTCACACAGTCGCTCAACAATTCACTCATCCAGTCATTCAATAATCCACTCACCCAGTCGCTCAATAATTCACTCACACAATCGATCACTAAGGCACTCACCCATTCGCTCAATAATTCACTCACACAGTCGCTCAATAATTCATTCACACAGTCGCTCAATAATTCATTCACACAGTCGCTCAATAAATCATTCACTTCACACAGTTCATCACTAATTCACTTACACAGTTCATGACTAATTCACTCACGCATCCGCTCAATAATTCACTCACCCAGTTGCTCATTAGTTCACTCACACAGTCGCTCAATAATTCACTCACCCAGTCGATCACTAATTCACTCACACAGTCGATCACTAAGTCACTCACACAGTTGCTTAATAATTCACACACCAAGTCGATCACTAATTCACTCACACAGTCGCTCAATAATTCACGCACTCGCTTACTAATTCACTCACTCACTGGCTCAGTAATTCACTCACTCGCTCACTAAATCACTCACTCGCTCACGATCACACATTATCATGATCTCGTTACCTAAGAAGGAACCAAGTAATAGAAGGAAAGCACCTCAAATAAGAATCACCCCAGCTAACTTTCTAACAACGCTCTCCACCTTCCACCCTCTTCTCTTATTCTCTTGTGACTCCCAAAGTCGATAAAAATAGAGTGTTCAAGACAAAGCAGTTTTCTTCATAAAATGTGTTATTCGTGGCCTCGGCTATTTCATTTATCCATTAGAAAACTCCCGGTATGCCCCGGAGATGGGTTAAAAGCCATTACGATCGTTTTCTAAGTCTGCACATTTTTGTCTTTACCCGTTGTTTCTTGGGGACAGTGTTTTCTGTTTTATTTTGTTCTGATGAAGTCTTGTTACTTGTACGGGTCATGTGATTTGTTGCAAATTAAATAACTAACTAACTAACTAACTAACTAACTAACTAACTAACTAACTAGCTAACTAACTAACTAACTAACTAACTAACTAACTAACTAACTAACTAACTAACTAACTAACTAACTAACTAATTAACTAACTAACTAACTAACTAACTAACTAACTAACTAACTAACTAACTAACTAACTAACTAACTAATTAACTAACTAACTAAATAACTAACTAACTAACTAACTAACTAACTAACCAACTAACTAACTAACTATCTAACTAACTAACTAACTAACTAACTAACTAAATAACTAACTAACTAATTAACTAACTAACTAACTAACTAACTAGTTAAATAACTAAATAACTAAATTAAGTGTTAACTAACTAACGAAGTAAGTAACTAAGTAGCTAAGTAGGCTGCAAAGTAACTAACTCAATAAAATAAGAACGAGTTAAGCAAGTATCTAACTACATAACTAACTATGTAATAAGTAACTAACTAAATTAATTAACTAACTAGCTAATTAGCTAACTGAAAAGTTATAAAAGTAGAAAGTAATTAAGTAAGTAACAAACTAAACAAACTAAACTAACCAAATAATTAAATAACCAGCCAACAAACAAACACATTAATTAACTGACTAACTAATTAAATAAGTAAACAACTAACTAAAATAGCTAAATAAGTAACTAAATAAGCGACAAAAAACTAAGTAAGTAATTAAATAACTAATTTTTTTAAAAATTAATTAACCAACAAGCCAACAAAAAATAATTAAATAACCCAACTAATTAACAAATAAACTAACAAATTAATAACGTACCGACTCACATCAAATCATCATCATCAAGTACCGTGTCTGCTGCCGTATGCGATCATGTCTCTCCACAACTTTCGATCTCGACAGTTATTTATCATTTCCGTTGTTGACCTTTTGCCAAGTCATTCTCTTAAGCTGTCTTGTATCTTTTCTTTTTGCTTCCCTCTATATCTTCGTCCCTCGATTTTTTCCAGTTGTTAAAATATATTCCAAATGTTTCTTTTAATTACACGGTAAAAAATGATGATTGTTTCTTCCCAATATTGGAAATTAGCTGTCGTTTTGCTTTGGCCTCTTTCAGAACGTTTTCATTACTCTTCTTAGCTGTCCATGGTTTCCCAACATTCTTCTATAAAACAACATTTCTACAGCCTCCAGTGATTTTCTTGTCTGTTGTCCTATTGTCCACCATTCACATTCATATGTCAAGACTGGTATGACATAACATTTAAGAACTCTTTTTATTGTTTCTATTGTCAAATATGGATTGCACAGTATCTCCCTAAATTTTTGTGTTAGCTGCTTTTGCCTGAGCCATTCTGCATCTCACCTATGTTGTACATTTACCATCTGAGGTTAACAAAGTTCCCAAATATTTAAATTCATTTACTTGTTTTAACATTGTTACATTTGTCTTTATTTTGCACAGAGGTGATGTCTTTTTATTTGTTATTACCATCACTTCTGTATTTTTGCTAATAAGGCTGAGTCCTTTATTTTTGCTTTCTTTCTATAATGTCTAAACTTTCTTGTGACTCATTTTTACTCTCAGTGATTAAAAATGTATCACCAACATACCTTAGATTATTTATATTATGACCTCCGATTGTTATTCCAGGCATGCTCCTTATGGATCTTAAAATAATTTCACTATATTAAACAAATCTGGTGACAGCACACAACCTTAGCTAACACCCACCGACTCACATTACTTATACATACAGAGCTCACGCGTTCTCTAAGCTTGCCATGTCATCGGACAGATGGCACTGTCCGACAAAGAAATAACCCAAGAGGCAAAACTGGCATTCTCCAACACAATTTTCATTCCAAATTTGTACTACCAGTGCCAGATGATGACATTAGTCTCAAGAACAATAAAGAAAACAACCACTGCCAAGGTGAAATGGTTTAGACCAATGATGAGACACAATCTGAGAGATAAGAGCAGAAGTGATGATGGGAGAAAAAAGCTAGGAAGAATTCCTGCCATTTAATTCATGAAGAAACAACAAATAGAATGGTTCGTCCTTGTGATGAGACAGAACGATCAAAAGACAACACAACGAGCTTTCAACATATACCAATAGAACACCAGAAGAGGGAAGTTTCCCTATATAATAATATTTATTTATTATTATTTGTCTCCAGTTTAAAACCACTGGAAACTACTATTCGTGCTGTTTCGTCCAATAAATGTTTGTCTCCAGCACAAGTATTCAGCCCTACTGGGAGATACTTGCCTTAATAGGAAAGTACAGAAATACAATTTATTTCCGATCTGTGATCGTAACCCTATGCTATAGCCATGAGAACGCCTTCGTGTAAGACACTGCTCACAATAGCTATTTCTTTTAATTAGCTGAGTGGCAGTGTACCATGCGTTCGGCTTCTCGTGGCAAGGCGCAGTGCCATGGAGTACGGGTTCGATCCTGCTTAGGACCATATATTGTTTTTTGTTTTTTTCTGTTGTTGTTTATTTGTCATTTTTTCCTGAGTGCTAACACATACCTCTTCCTTCTATGATAACGTAAAGAATAGAGAGGAGAAAGTCTTAATATTGAGGGAAAAGCTCTAGCGCCTTCAACGACAATTCATGCACACAAAAATACAGGAACTAAACAAAGTTCGTTTGAAATTGATCAAGCGTTCGATACCTAAGTCAAGAATTCATGAATATCTGTACAAGATAGCATCTTCAGATGACCTGAGGAATGGGAACAACTAGAACCTCCTTTACAAGTATCACATCGCCAATGAATTGACCACTCTAGCCATGGGAGTAACGGGGGGGGGGGGGGTAACATCATGTGGGGTAACAATATGAGAGGATAACATCATTGGGGTAACATCATGGGGTGTAAAATCATTGCATAGCCTTCTCTAATACACATATTTGGGTTCTTTGTTCTACTTACTATGCCATGCTTTTTATAGTTCTTCTCCTCTAGTCCCTTATGAGACACTTCGGTTTTCTCCTCTATACCTTTTTTTTCTGTGCTCCTTACCCCTCATTTATTTTTATTGTACCCCATTCTCAGACATCTCACTCTTGCCGTCTTTTTACACCTTTAGTCTACAATAGCTTGTTTCATAACTCGTGCCCAACTTTTAAAATCGATAGCTTTTTAACCGCTTGTTGTAAGTTGTTCAAAATTTGCATGTAAAGTTATAATGATTAGAACCCAACAGTGAATTAATTTCATAAAAAAAAAACATTTGGTTATTATTGTTGCTTATTTGATTTATATAAATTTATAACGACCCATTGATGTAGTCAAACCTTAATGTTTACAATATTTTAAGTTAAAAATAGCGAGTAAAAATCCATACACGGTAAAATTGACGTGTTTGCACGCTTTTACCGTGGTTTTTTGACACAATTAGACACTTGTAAAAAACACGAGAAATTGTGTGTTCCATTTCCGTTCATTCATAGGTGAAGACGTGGAACGATAACATTTATCATGAGTCTTAAAATGAAATTCTGCAGTTTACAAAACATCACAATAAAAATGTATGACTATTTTTGCAAAGAGGCTAAACGAGGAAGATTATTTCATTCTTTAGAAAACCCTGAGAATAGGACAAGACACATTTTGGATTTATTTAAACGGTCATTTAATCGCTGGATTCAAGCACGTGACCGTCAATGTTCAAAATATACAAAATTACAAGGAAGAGCAAAAATGTTGGATAATTTCGAAAGTGAACTTATTAGAAGTGAAATTCGCAAAATGTTGGGTATGAATGAAACTGTTACAATAAGAAAATTAAAAATTTCGCTGAAAAAGAACAACAGTATTGAAATATCAAAGTCTACATTATGGAGGAATGTGAGAGCTGCAGGCTTTACATTCAGAAAGTATTCCAATGGACGAAATATCATCTGTGAGAAGCCACATATAGTAGTCATGAGAAGCAAGTACTTACGTGAAGTAAAAGAGGTGCGCAAGCAAGGTTATGATATTGTGTACTTGGATGAAACATGGATCAATGCTCACCACACTAACCAAAGGGAATGGCAGTCATCAGATGGAAAGATTAAGAGATTAATACCTAGCAGCAAAGGACAGCGCTTAATAATTGCTCATGCAGGTAGTCGACAACATGGACTAATACAAAATGCAGAGCTCATTTTTCTTTCAAAATCCATAGACAATCGGGATTATCACTCTGAGATGAATGGTCACATATTTAGACATTGGATTGAAAATTCTGTTCTCCCATCACTAGATCGACCATCTTGCCTAATAATGGACAATGCAGCGTACCACAACATTGTTGCACTTGAAGATAAAGTCCCGACGTCATCCAGTACAAAAGATGCTATTAAGATATGGCTCACAAAGGAGCACATACAATTTAATAACATGTACTTAAAACCTGAATTACTATCTCTAGTAAAGCAAAAACAAAGGACAAAGATTTTTCAAATAGATAAGATTATCCAAGAGCACGGTCATATAAGTTTGAGGCTGCCACCTTACCATGTTCATTTAAATCCAATAGAACTAATCTGGGCAAAATTAAAAGGACAAGTGACAGATGAAAATACAGCATTCAAAATATGCGATGTAAAGACTCTTGCTAATCTCGCTTTATTAAATATAGACAAAGATTATTGGGCTAAATGTGAAGACCACGTCTTAAAACAGGAAGAGGAATATTGGAAAAATGATGGTTTGTGGAATGTTCAACCCCAAACAGTTGTTAATCTTTTAGACTCGTCTGATTCAGAATGAAAGTATATAGCCCCCACAATGTTGGCCCCTATATTACCTTAAATTAGTTCAACAAACGGTCCTTATCAGGACCACACAACTATGAAAATTGGACATACAGGTATACCTTGATATTATCGTCCGTCCTCGAACTGAGAAGACAATAATTCTCCTGGTGTTTTGTCTTATTAGGTTATTTCCCCATTACGGCCACGCCTTTACCTAGTGAAAATTAATCATAGACCAGCAACTACGGTAATTTCTATTCTTTAGGGGTTCACAATTTACAATTTTGACAAACATCAAAGAAATTCGCCGCATTAAGAAAACTGCAGCTGAAAGATATTTGTTAAATATACATTTAAAGGGTCT
The DNA here is from genome assembly GCA_032433765.1 of Megaustenia siamemsis. NCBI lineage: Eukaryota > Metazoa > Mollusca > Gastropoda > Stylommatophora > Ariophantidae > Megaustenia > Megaustenia siamemsis. Next base: position 12,745,148 of record JAVIAB010000092.1, read on the forward strand.
TTTGCATTCTAATAACATTTGGACAATTTCAACAGTTTTTAACAAACGGTTACTGAGTAATAGCGTTTTGAAGTTCGGCACGTGATTTGAAACGAGCTATAATCGATTCTTTCTCCTTTGTGTTTGCACACTGACCCCTGTGTGAACTCCTCTGGTTCTGTGTACATTTACGCACTTTTTTGCACGTTTCTCGACGTTCACGACAGCCGCACTTGGTTACGATTTCATTTTGGATTTGACAGGATAGTTTTCTATTTTGTTTTCTTTAACACATTTCGATTATTTTTGTTTTGGTTGTTTCGTTATTAGTTTTGTGTGTGTGTTTTTTTTTGTTTTTTTCCTGATGAAGGCCTATTGAGCCGAAACGTTGTTTAGTCTGTGTCGTCCACTTGTCACGTAAAGCTTCTTACATACCATTTTTTTATTTTTGTAATTTTTCGGTGTAACATCATGGGGGTTACATCATGGACGTAACATTATGGAGGGTAACATCATGGGGGTAACATCATGCATCATGGGGGTGACATCATGGGGATAACATCGTGGGGATAACATGAGGGGGTAACATCATGGGGGTAATATCATGGGGGGGGGGTAACATCATGGGGGTAATATCATGGGGGGTAACATCATAGGGGTAACAACCTCCGTCAGTTGCCTTCCCTAAGGACACAACCTTGGAATATTTTAAAAGTCAGTATCCAACATCATAATAGTAATTAGCATTTGAAGATGTATCGTCAAAAGAAACAATCAGAATAGGATGAAAGGGAATCATATACAAACATAAAACGATAAAAAATAAAACAGTCATAAGCGATATGTGAACTCCAAACAAATTACTGAGCAATGCTAGAAACCACAATTGTACTCAAACAACATGAATAGAGAGAAAACAGCATAGTGACTTTTCCTATGTGACTACACGTCTGTTCTACAGGCTGTCAACTACAATCCAGAAGGTCTTTAAGAAAGACGGTTGTGGCTAAACCAGCTAACTGCTGCCAACAGTTTCATGTAATGGGACACCTGCATAAGGTGCTCAAGGCGGATAGGAAGAGAAGGGGCTGGCAAATTAGCAAAATAAAGTACTCATAAAGAACAGTTGTATCACAGTTAATCAACGAGGCAAACAAGAATAATAATCAAATAAATAAATAAAAATGCTTGCCGAGCTATCACATGCAGCACATTCTCCACAAAATCGTGCTCTGAGCCGAATAGAATACAACAAATTATATTCTTCCCACTGTCATTGTAGGCCGAGCGTTCATCTGTACAGAAAGAAATTCGAAAGCCTTGATGACGTCACGACTAGAGTGTGGTTCATTCTGATATATTTTCTTAAAACGAAAAGTAATTCGATCTTTATATTTGTTCATGTTTATAGATAAGTAACTCGACTAATTGCTCTTTTCAGAACAAAAGGTCAACAAGAAATATTTGCTGTGGTAGTCGCCTGAACAAGCCATGTTTCTAGAAAAGTCCTCTCCAATTCTGAACACAAGAAAGATGATAGCTCTGGTTTTGTCCCTATTTCTGTGTGCCCTTCATGTATTTGCTGTCGATCCTGATCAGCTATACAGCGACGTAAGTCAACATCTTTGTCAACATCATATTGATAGTTAGCATCCCAGCTGTAATATTATCAATAAGATATATTATTACTTTCTACATTTTAATTTTCCGAGCGCCTAGTACACTTCGGTATGGATCTGAAACTTGGACAAGCTATTTAAGGCACGTGAAAGAGAGGTAATGATTATCGAGTAGCAAGACAAAGTAACCGACTATGACATTTCACAGCGTTAAGGTCTTTCATCCACTATGACGAAACATCGCTGGCAAAGATGGTGATGGTTTGAGTACATGAGAGGAATGGACAACAACAGCATGTCCAAACAATTGTTTTATGGAGAATTTACAGAAGGGAAAACGAGCTACATTGAGAATAAAATGAGATATAAATGTTGGAGGTTATTTGGTTGTTACTTCTACAATAATGGAACAGAACTGGATGAATCTGCATAAAGAAAATGTCTGGCTGCACCACAATGGGGACTTATTTTAGAGGAGAGACATAAGAAATGACCACGAAATTGGACGCTGAAGTGAAGTCAAAGTTGTAGATGAAAAAACACAAGAGAAAGGTTATGCTACACAATTACCTTGTTCGCTCTCCTGCCGGGTCTGTCATTCCTCTATTGCGAAACAATTAATTAGAGAAGATATTCGACAAAAAAATCACGACAGTTAGTGACAAAAAACGACATCAGGCTACTTTCACCAGACTATGATGAGATAAAAGGGGGCCTAGTATTTAGTGAACTGGACTACAAAGGACAGAGGTAGGGTTCGATCTCAACCGACGACTTCCGGTTCACCCAGCTTTTAATGGGTACAGGATTTTTTTCTGGGAAAGTAAAGCGGCACGGGCATAATACCGACCAAATTACCCCAAAAATCATGTGCCGAGTGTCTGTAAAATTTATGGTCACTAACATCATATTCCCTATACGCCACTTGGCGTGACGGGGGTACTTTACTTTACCTTTTTTATGATGAAGTAAAGGGATAACCTGATATTTTGTAATTCTGTTTCTTGAAACCCACGATCTAACTTCACACAATGTCTTGTATGGCACTTCGACAATTGAGAGTTAATAAGATATCATTTATGAAACTGCCAAATCTCCGCGCTTTATTGTTTTATGTCTCTATAGATTATGCTGTTTTTGTTTAATAAAAACGCTAATCAGCGCTGTACTTGTTTGTTTACGTTCTGCGTCGCGGTTTGATCACGTTGATATAAAAGAAAGCTGCTAATTTCTTTAAATCCGACTTCAGAACGTACATATATATTCTGTTTGGCATTAGAGTCCTATATCATTTAATGTTATACATGAACACACTTAACAAACAGAAAAATAAATTAAGCAACAACAAATAATAGATTGTAATAAATTCACAATCAGAACAGCAATTTACTCTTATTTACACACGTTTCTTTTTATTGCATTATTATTATAAAAAGAATTATTTGACTTTAATTATTCCCTCACTGTTGTATTTATTTGCTAGTGTTTTGTTCATTGTTATTTACCACACTATTAGACATTGTCCTGTTCACATTTTCTGACAATTTAAACTTATATTCTACATTATTTATTTTTGTGTCCTCACCTTACTCTCAAAATTACATCCTGGCTGAAGTCCAACATAACTCGACATCACATTCACTTATCTACAATTAATAAGTAAGTATAAGTAAGTAAGTGAGTGAGTGAGTGTGAAAAAAGTGGGTGAGTGAGTGAGTAAAAAAGTAGGTGAGTGAGTGAGTAAGTGAGTGAGTGAGTAAGTGAGTGAGTGAGTAAGTAAAAAAATTAGGTGAGTGAGTGAGTGAATGAATGAGTGAGTGAGTAAGTGAGTGTGTAAGTGAGTGAGTGAGTGAGTAAGTAAGTGATTACGAAAATAAGTGAGTGATTAAGTAGGTTAGTGAGTGAGTGAGTAAGTAAGTAAGTAATTGATTGAGTGAGTGAGTGAGTGAATGAGTGAGTGAGTGAGTGAGTGAGTGAGTGATTGAGTAAGTAAGTAAGTAAATAAGTAAGTATGTATAAGTAAGTGGTAAGTGAGTAAGTAAGTCAGTCAGTAAATAAGTAAATGTAAGAAAGAAATAAGTAAATAAACAAGTAAATAAATAAATAAGTAAGTGTAAGAAAAAAGTAAGTAAATAAGTAAATAAGTAAGTAAATAAGTAAATAAGTAAGTAAATAAATAAATAAGCAAGTGTAAGAAAGAAAGTAAGTAAATAAGTAAATAAGTAAGTAAAAAGTAAATAAGTGAGTGAATAATAAATGAGCGAGTGTAAGTAAGAAAGTAAGTAAATAAGTAATAAGTAAGTAAGTAAGTAAGTAAGTAAGTAAATAAATAAGCAATGTAAGAAAGAAAGTAAATAAGTAAGTAAATAAATAAATAAGTAAGTAAGAAAGAATGTAAGTAAATAAGTAAGAGTAAGTAAATAAGTGAGTGAGTGATTGAGTGATTGCGTGAGTGAAGTGAGTGAGTGAGTAAGTAAGTAAGTGAGTGAGTGATAAGTAAGTAAGTGAGTAAATAAGTGAATAAGTAAGTAATTAGTGAGTAGTAAGTAAGTAAGTGAGTAAGTAAGTAAGTGAGTAAGTAAGTGAGTAAGTAAGTAAGTGAGTGAGTGAGTGAATGAGTAATTGATTAAGTAAATAAGTGAATGGGTAAGTAAGTAAGTGAGTGAGTAAGCAAGTAAGTGAGTGAGTGAGTGAGTGAGTGAGTAATTGATTAAGTAAATAAGTGAATGGGTAAGTAAGTATGTGATTGAGTGAGTGAGTGAGTGAGTGAGTAAGTGAGTAAGTGATTGAGTAAGTAAGTAAGTAAATAAGTATGTATAATTAAGTAAGTTAGTAATTGATTGAGTGAGTAATTAAAGAGGTAAATAAGTAAACAAGTGAGTGAGTAAGTAAGTAAATAAGTAAGTGTAAGAAAGTAAGTAAGTAAATAAGTAAGCAAGTAAATAAGTAAGTAAGTGAGTGAGTGAGTGAGTGAGTGAATGAGCGAGCGAGCGAGTGAGTGAGTGAGTGAGTGAGCGAGTGAGTGTGAGAGTAAGTGGGTGTGTAAGTAAATAAGTAAGTAAGTAAGTAAGTAAGTGAGTGAGTGAGTAAGTAAGTAAGTAAGTAATCAAGTAATAAGTAAATAAGTATGTAAGTAAGTAAGTGAGTAAGTAAGTAAACAATTAAATAAGTATTTAAATAAGTAAGTAAGTGAGTAAGTAAGTGAGTAAGTAAGTAAGTAAATGAGTAAATAAGCTAATAAGTAAGTAAGTAAATAAGTAAGTGAGCAAATAAGTGAGTGAGTGAATGAGTAAGTAAGTAAGTAGGTAAGTTAGTAAGTAAGTAAATAAGTAAATAAGTATGTCCGTGAGTGAGTGAGTAAGTAAATGAGTGAGTACGTAAGTGCGTAGGTTAGGTGAATATGTAAATAAGTAAGTAAATAAGTAAGTAGGTAAGTAAATAAGTAAGTAAGTAATTGAGTAAGTAAGTAAGTACGTAAGTAATCATGCAAGCAAGTAAGTAAATAATTAAATAAGTAAATCAGTAAGTAAGTAAATAATTAAATACGTAAATAAGTAAGTAAGTAAATAAATTAGTAAGTAAATAAGTGAGTGAGCAAGTAAGTGAGTGAATGAGTAAGTAAGTAAGCGTAGGTTAGGTGAATATGTAAATAAGTAAGTAAATAAGTAAATAAGTAAGTAGGTAAGTAGGTAAGTAGGTAAGTAGGTAAGTAAATAAGTTAGTAAGTAAGTAAGTAATAAGTAAGTAAATACGTAAATAAATAAGAAAGTAAGTTAGTAAAGTAAGTATAAGTAAAAAAATTGCACAATTAAGTTATATCTTATGCCCAGTTCTTTACTAAAAGGTTGAGCCCAGAGTAAGGTAACAGTTAAAGAAATGTGGTACTGCTATATAGCAGGTAAGCAGGGAACGAGGTATACAGAGTCTAATATAGCAACTTTACATGAGTAGTAGGAGCCACCGTTAGTCATATTTGATTATGGATTTTGCAGCGCTCTCTACAGAAGAAGACAAAACACATTTGTAAAACTTTCATAATAATTGCTCTCATCTCATTCTTAAAGTAATAGCCTAGTCTCTTATTAGGTACCTTAATGGGTGAGGAACGAGACGTATGGAGGCTACTACATACAATACTTGTCTTCCTCTAATGTCATGAACCATTGTTTGGTCAATTGCATCACGGGATAGAATATTCTTTTGATGTTCATACTTCTTCGTGCCCCGTTTTTCCTCCCTTTATTATGCACTCTTTACTCAATTTACTAAACTCTATTTATAAAAAGTAAAAAAAGTAAAGTAAGTCACGCCAAATAGCGTATAGGGAATATGGTGTTAGTGACCATAAACTTTACAGACCTTCGGCATATGACTTTTTGGGTAGTGTGGTCGGTATTACGCCCGTGCCGCTTTAATTTCCAAGGAAAAAATTATGTACCAATTAAAGGCTGGGTGAACCGTCGGTTGGGATCGAACCCTACCTCTTGTTCTCTGTAGTCCAGTTCACTAACCACTGAATTATCGCGGCTCCCGTACTCTATATATAATATACTCTAACTATAGTTCATTTTATTCTTTAGATTTAATTTTTGTTTGCTTTGCTTAATTTATTTACGGATTTTTTTAACTAGAAAAGTTATCTTAAAGTGACCTCAGATTTTTTCATTCAAGACCCTTCTGAATCTAATCTCTGGTGTGATCAAACTACACACCAACGTCGCACAATCATGACAGTTGGCGCAGTTGCGCTGTGTCGTGTTCTACAGCAAGCTGTGATAATAATATCGCGGCTAATATAACGGCTGCAGCCGGGACACCGCTCAGCATGACATCTTTAACTACCGGACTCACATTCCCTACCCACGTGACTAGACTGGTTCTAGATTAGTCCTTTCTCCACGTCCTTAACTCCGAGGTTTACACAACAAAAGAAGCCCGGTCGTATCCAGTTTGACAGCAGATAACAATCAACATGAAGAATATTCTATTATATTGGTGGAATCAGTTTCATTGCAGTCGGGGCATCCCCCAAACCGATCAACTGGCCGACCCAACATTTCTTGAAACGTATGCAGACTGTTCCATTAGGTGTTGATTACAGATACATATGCTTTCCCCACTAAGCTCTTCCAAACGACCAGACCCATTTTCCAACCTTTAGACTCTTCAGTGCTCTCTACGTGTACTTCCTTGTCCCACCTTCACTCTCTCTAGTATTCTTCCACTCCTCTTCTATGTATACATCCTTGTCCCACCTTTAGACTCCTCACGCTCTCTATGTATACGTACTTGTCCCACCTTTAGACTCCTCACGCTCTCTATGTATACATCCTTGTCCCACCTTAGACTCCTCACTCTCTATGTATACGTACTTGTGACTCCTCACTCTCTCTATGTATACATCCTTGTCCCACCTTAGACTCCTCACTCTCTCTGTGTATACATCCTTGTCCCACCTTAGACTCCTCACTCTCTCTATGTATACATCCTTGTCCCACCTTTAGACTCCTCACGCTCTCTATGTATACGTACCTTCAGACTCCTCACCTCTCTGATACATCCTTGTCCCACCTCTCTCACGCTCTCTGTGTATACATCCTTGTCCCACCTTAGACTCCTCACGATACATCCTTGTCCCACTCTCCTCACGCTCTCTATGTATACGTCTTGTCCCACCTTTATCCTCACCTCTCTATGTATACATCCTTGTCCCACTTTAGACTCCTCACTCTCTCTATGTATACATCCTTGTCCCACCTTTAGACTCCTCACGCTCTCTATGTATACGTACTTGTCCCACCTTCAGACTCTTCACTCTCTCTATGTATACATCCTTGTCCCACCTTTAGACTCTTCACTCTCTCTATGTATACGTCTTGTCTCTCTCACTCTCTCTATGTATACGTCCTTGTCCCACCTTTAGACTCTTCACTCTCTCTATGTATACGTCTTGTCCCACTCACTCTATGTATACACCTTTAGACTCTTCACTCTCTCTATGTATACTCTTCACCTTTAGACTCTTCACTCTCTCTATGTATACATCCTTGTCCCACCTTCAGACTCTTCACTCTCTTCACTCTATGTATACATCCTTGTCCCACCTTCAGACTCTTCACCTCTCTTTAGTCTCTCTATGTATACATCCTTGTCCCACCTTAGACTCTTCAGTCTCTCTATGTATACATCCTTGTTCCACCTTTAGACTCTTCAGTCTCTCTATGTATACATCCTTGTCCCACCTTCAGACTCTTCAGTCTCTCTATGTATACATCCTTGTCCCACCTTCAGACTCTTCAGTCTCTCTATGTATACATCCTTGTCCCACCTTTCTTCAGTCTCTCTATGTATACATCCTTGTCCCACCTTCTCTCTCTCTCTATGTATACGTCATTATCCCACCCATCCTCATCTTTCCTTAAGGAGTAAAGAACAAACTTTTAAAACCTCTCTTTCTAGTAAAGAATGAGAAAGTCAAATAACTATAGATGTAAAGTTACAAATATGGAATCTTTCAATGGCTTACGTTTACGCACGCATATAAGATTACAGCACAGTGACCAAGAAAAGGTAAATTAATGGACAACCATACTTGGAGTATTACAATCGAGATAGCAGATCAATATGAACACTCCCACATCCAGTCACATAATAATGACCTAACTAGAAGAGGGGAATACCCTGTCGGAATTAATTATTGAACAGCTGCATTTGTGAAGAAGCATCAACTAATGAGGAAGATGACAAGTACAAAGTGGTAAGTGAATATCAAAGTGAAAGTGAACGAGAACACGAGCATTATCCGTCAGTTTTCTCCACGCGAGAAAGTAAATGCCAGTCTGGCTGACTTCATTCTACACGTCATACCCGTATATTAACATTGGAATCTACAGTCTGCGGCATTTTTTTAAAGTAAAAAAAAATAGGTTGATAAATGATGTCTCGATGTCTTCATCTCCTTGTTATTATCTATATGTGGGCTAGTTGTCTGCATGTCACAGCAGATTAAGATTGTCCGAGAACGAACGAATTGCCTTTCTTGTTGATGAACACATCATCACTACACTTGTAAGTACGTACTAACATTGATACAATGGTAATGGTTGAAGAAATCTTGCAATAACAACAAATTAGATGAGTGGGGTGTGTGCAAAGGTAGTTAAAAGGGTAGTTACAGCGAGAAGGTTAAGGAATGTTAACAGAACTAAAAATTGGTTACAGAGAGAAAGTTAAGGAAATTTAACAGAGCTAAAAGGTGGTTACAGAGAGAAGGTTAAGGAATGTTAACAGAGCTAAAAGGTGGTTACAGAGAGAAGGTTAAGGAATGTTAACAGAGCTAAAAATTAGTTACAGAGAGAAGGTTAAGGAATGTTAACAGAGCTAAAAGGTGGTTACAGAAAGAAGGTTAAGGAAAGTTAACAGAGCTAAAAGGTGGTTACATGAAAGTTAAACAAAGAATTAACAGACAGTTACGGAGAGTTAAGGAGCAAGTACAGCGAGTCAAAAGGGAGTTACAAAGAACAATTACAGAAAGAAATAAGCGACAAGAGACAGTAAAGTGGGCTAGTCATTGAGATCTAGGACAGGTGAATATGAGATTGCGGGACCACAAGTTTCATATCAAAGAAAGCGACGTTGAGCGTGAGCAGTCATGTGATTGTAATACAACAGCCATTTCTGTTAGTGTGGCGGATATGTCTCCCTCGTGGCACATCTCCTCTCAAGAGACACAAAGCGGCGCTACAACAGGGAACAGGTTTCATCTAGTGTCAGAAGGTTTGTTGTCCTGGATGTCGACAGTAAAACGATGAGTCTGACATTTCTTTGTATCTCAGAATTGCCGTGCATTCTTTGGTCCATTTCACTGTGATGGCTGTTGATTTGACTACGAATCCAATCTGAAGGCCCAGGTTTTATTGCTAAAGATGAACGTGGAGATGAACATTTCGTAGTCGTCATCGGTAGCAACCTCACGATACTCATAGCACGCGCCATGACGTCACTGTTTGTGATCGATTTCCAAGAGCCTGGAGATGAAGTTCGCAAACACGCGGTGCATTTTCATGTTTTCTATTAGGAACTCCTAAGTGATTCCATAACTAATTCCAACCATGTGACAACTGATGGTGGCAACCGTACTCGTTAATAAGTTCATTAATTTGTTTCCCGCATTTTCTGAGCGTTTGCATGCGGACAACTCTGAACGCTCGTCAGCTTGAATGGACCTTTGAACGGCTTTGAACCTTGTGTATCAGACAAAGACCTGTGTGCGACCTAATGAATGTTCGCCAAAAGCTTGAAGGGGCATTTTGAAGGTCTCTCTCGTAGATTGGACAAGTTCGCGTAAAATATGACGCAAAGACTTTGCTCGATTATCTCAAGCCTGTAAACCATTGATCGCAGAGAGCCCCATTCATGATTTTTGAAAAATGGCGCACTAAAGCTGATCACGTGCAGGTAACATGATGTCACGTTACACACAATCAAAACTCTAGGCTCATCTTCACATTTTAGCTTGAATTGTCAAGTGGTTGCATCACAATAATCACAGTCCTGACAATTTACTATAACTCTGGTACAAAGTGAGATAAGTTGCCAGATTGAGTTAGGAGTTCCTACTAGAGGGTCTACATTTCTATTATTGTTTAGTATATCTTTATCTTGAGGTCATTTTCTCTGTATCTCATGTCAGTAGTATACAAGGGTCCATTTGTTTATTATTTGGCCCGTAAATTAACAAAGATATATAGTGTGGTGCGCAGCGCACCACATGTACATGAGAGACAGGGGGAGTTAACCATGCCATTTCGTGTCGGGATGTTGACCTCTAGGCCAGGTGACCCCGGAAGGGCGCTGTTTATGTCTGGTGTGTGCTGACTTTGGAGCGCTTGGTGTACTTGAGCGATAGTGATAGGTTAGTAGATTATACAACATCAATGAAAAACGATCAATATAAGACAGAAGACAAAGATATATTTTATTCTTTTATTATCTCAATAGGTGTATAACATACATTGATATTATATAACATTACAAAAATATTCAGTACAGTGAGTCAATATATAGTACATGGATAACATTTATTTACAGATAGGTAGTTGGGTGTCTGCTTAGCGTTGTGTCATAAATGAATCATAAGGGGTGAAACTGTTAGAGATTGCTGGTTAGGCTAAGCTGGTAGTGTAAAGAGTTAAATATCTAAAGGCGTAGTCGAGACGTTATCATCAGCTACCTTTCTTTTTATATAGAAATAGGAAAGAGCATTTCTTGTTTGACTGTAGGAAAATATGGAATTATTTAAGACTTTGAAACCTACATTTTTCCCACCCTTGGCCTTTTGCGTGGCGAGAACCTCTAAAAACATATCTTTATCTAATTTGTTGTGTTGCTTGCTTAACCCTTTACAACTGATTTTATCGTAATCCCCACTACAATGGTACGTCTTACTACATAAGCTAACAAGAGCTGTCCCTTCGTACTCTAGTTTAAAAAGCCCGGGCGTTCGTTTGGTGTACGCTTTAACACCCTTACAGTTTATACAGTCTGTCTTGCTAATATGCGCATCGCAAAACTCGGCAGGAAACCAGTCTTTATATACACTATTAAACTCATCCCGCAGACCTGACTTAACTATGTCCTCTAGCTTAGGTGCGCTTAAGGCTAAGTATAAACTATCAGTATCTGTTTCACATAACTGAAAGTTGGACCTATCTACAAACTTATCTAAGAACTCGAAATAAAAATCTAACATACGAAGTTTTGCATATTGATAGACGAAGAAACCGATTTGTAGGGGCAAGTCCCAAACAGTTTTCTTTTTCTCCATCTCAATTTCAAAAAGATCCTCCCCTATTTCAGTCATCTTTTTAAACCGGGAACTATTAATCATTTTCGATATCTCACCCCCCTGAACGTACGAGACAGCGCTATGATTGGCCTTATTGGTTAGAGTCTTCCCGTAGGCTGAGTTTCCTAAGAGCTTCATCGTATCGCTTACTATAGATTGACTTTCGTCTAGATCACCAGCCCTCCTAGCGTCAGAAACCATTTCGCCAAACTTTTTAAAACAACTAGACGGTTGATATTCTATCACTTGATAAATTTTTGTTACCTCCAAGCCGTGGTCTAAATACCATTTTAACAGTGGTGTTGCCAACAACATTTTTTCCCCGATATAACTACCGATTAGGGTGCGACGAGGGTTGACAACAAGTTATGTTTGAGGGCATATTCACCCATAAACGGTCCAATATCATCACGCGTGACATCAATATTTTTGAAAATTGGAGTCATCTCACTGAAATGTTCCTTCAGACGGTCGGGGACGTGTAGATCACATTCCACTAAACCAAAACATGTCCCATCTGAAACAGAAGCCAGAATCTGTTTATCACTGAGAGGGAGCCCTTCTTTAGAGTAAGAGGGTCTAGCTCTAGGGATGGCTTTAGAAAGGAAAGCCCTAATGGTTGGGTCAGACTTTTTCAGAGCCTGCCACTCACATTCCCACATAACTTCTACTGGGACTTTTACCTCCTCAGTTAGGTAGGTGTGTATCTCACATGTTTTTTCAAACAGCTCGAACAAGGGTTTATTATTAACAGGGTTTCTATCTTTATCTTTGGTGAGGGGACAGTCTTTGTGACCATGGTACAGACAACCATGAAAATTATAGCCTCTTCTATTGGATTTATCCCACCCATCCACAGGGATATTTCTAGCACCTAATCGAAACTCCCTCCCGTTAAACTGAGTTTTCAACTCCACCCCTTTTTGGTGGGCGACCCACGTTAGCCACTCTCTACTTTGTTGGACATAATAGTTATCTTTTTCGATCCTAAACCCGGTCTCCATTCTTCTAATAATTGGGTAATCTGTTGGCATTGGGTTCATCAGAGCCCAAAGATACAACGCGTTGGCATCGTAACCTTGGATGGATTTGACTACCTTTCCACCCCTAATAAGCGTTTTGCCTACCTCGTGATACCTATGGAAAATTATAGAGGGACCCCCGACGATATTATCTCTAATCATTGTGTGTAGACTCGCCTGTTTGCTCGAACATAAACTAAACATTACATCCCTATCAACAGTCTTAAAAAGATACTTTAAACAAACACCCGGAACCGAAATGGCGTCTTTAAAACAGTCTACACCCCGCTCCCCATAAAAGCGAACCTGCTGCTCCAAGGCTTCTAAAAAGGGGACTACATCTTTGTTGTTATACCACACCAAAAAGTCCCTAAGGGTGGTCATGTTATTGGCCTTCCAGACCTTTTTACACAGAGCGTACTCCTCCTTGGAAATATTGGAATTTTTTAACGACGAATAAAACGCTTCGTGTGGGGGTAGTTCTGTCTCGTCCAACTTTTGGGGGTCGTCTATATATTCATAACAAAAGTAACCCTTTGACTCACTAATCTTATAAGCTGCCAGATATTTACTATAGCTAAACCCGGGGGCTAGATAGTTTACTATATCTAAGAATTTTAGATTCTGTGTTGCAATACACATGAAGTTGTTGTTTCTTTTAACTATAAACTTGAACGGTCTTTCTACTTTGTAGTCTACTTCCATTTTATCTTCCTCTTCTTCGATAACATCGGCGTCTTCTTCTTCTTCTTCTTCTTCTTCTGCTTCTTCACCCACTTGGGCAGTGGCATCCATGAAGTGCTTTATTAAATAAGGTTTAATGACGTTGACGTCATATTTCCCCGAGTTAAAACCTATAACTGGAAGCTCTTTTAAATACTCATCAAACTTAGCTATTAGCTTGTCTTTATTCAGTTCATGGAGTTGAGTAAAAATACTTTCAAACCGAGCTCGCAACAACGAGTAAGCCTTAGCAGCTATACCAGTGAGATAATCAACCATCTGACTAACTAAAACCTGTGGGTCACCCTTCGTTATGAAGCATTTTGGGGCCTCCCACCCTGGGACATTTGACGCTATAGAGCAGGAGAGGGGTACGTGTTTAGCTACAAAGGTAGTCGAGTGCGTCTCTTTGGGAACATTCCTACTATCAAAGTAGCATTCATAATCGAATGTCGCCCTGAATGGGTAAATAAAACACTCTGGAGTACTGAGCCCTTCAGCGCTGATCGCGTCCCATACACTTTCAGGTGAAGAGTAAACACCACCTTTATATGTCTCTACAGCCATATCCCCATTGCAAGTTTTTTCGTGCCTATCCATACGCCCAAACTTTTTCCACAATTTCCCACATTTTCCACAAGAAAAGCTTTTACTAGCCCTGGAAAGATCGTTTATATAAAAGAAGTGGTTTTTGTAAAGTAAAAGACGGAAAGTTTCACTATAACTACTGCCACTTCTCAGGACAATACGCAAGGATTGTTGAGAATCAAACTCAAAAATATCTATGTTTATTGAAAAACAACTTTCTAAGAGAGACATTTCAGCAAGAGTTACACCGTGAAAGTTACTTAACTTTAGAGACGGGTTAAACTGTTTGAAAAGTAGTCTCGAAACCTTCCTAACATTAGTATTTGAAGTTCCTCGATAGACAGCTAGACAACGGAAGAAGCAGAGATTATCATTGTAAACTTTAGAATTGGAGTCGTTTTGAAGGATATTAATACCATGATTTGATGCAATGTAGGGTGGGATATCTATCAGACACCCTATAGGATAATCTTGAAGTTTATAAATATAAACACTCGTACTGAGTAATGATTCTAAGGTATATTTGGTTGTCTCCCTGTTTTTATTTGCATACCCTAATATATCACTTTCATTTAATCTATTGACAAATGTTTCAAAATCATTTCTGTTGTTAACTAACAAGGGTTTGTCTAACCCTGTCGCGTTATTCGAGCTGGCGTGAAAGTAACGCAATCCCTGTGTCTCCCTATGTCTTAAAACTAGATGATGACTATAATTCACCTTGAAACGCTTTTTCTGGGCTAGAAAAATTGGGTTTACAAGGGTCTTCCAATCTATAGGAGTATCAGGTTGATGAAATATAGTGTATGTGTCCATGTATTTGGTCCTACGTTCATGTGTTCTAATAGCTAACCAGTTGTTCTTATATATCTTCTTAATATCTTGAGGTAACTTATTTAAAGAGTCTATTTCATTAATAAGTCTTGGTCTCTTTGAGGGTTCTTGAGTCGACCTCTTTACTGCCCGTTTGCGTGAGGTTGTCGATACCAGTGGACCCGCTGGCGTTGATGGTGTTGAGGTGTCCACAGCTATGTCATGACTAGCAAGATGTACTCGCAGATGGCTTGCTCCAGTGAATATTTGTTGACAGATGTGGCAGATATATGGGGTAATACTTGGCTCTTTAGAAGGTACATTAGCTGCTGAGGCAGGGGTTGGTGATGCAGGAACTACTGAGGCAAGAGATACAGGATGCTCTGTCTTGATATGTCTGGCAAGGCTGTCTACTCTTGTATATACTCGTTCACAAACAGCACATTTGTATTGCTGACGCCCATGTACACTAGCAACGTGTCGTTTTACGATTCGGCTCCGGGTGAAAGTTTTGGCGCAGAGATGACAAGTGTTAGACATCTGTAGAAAAGAAATTGAAACATTACAACTAAAGAGTAAAGAACAGTAAACATTACAAGAAAAGTAAACAACAAGATACACAAACTATCGAAATTAGGTTACAAAAGTAACACGTGGATGCTAAAAAACCAACTTATCGAAAATAGGTTACTAAAATAACACGTGGATACTAAACAACCATCTTATCGAAAACAGGTTACTAAAGTAACATACTATAATGTTAAAGAACTAAGATAACACTTACCTTTTATGTGTTTGAAGGTACGAGACACATCCGTCGGCAACAACTGTAAGCGAAAGTCTGATTAGAAGCTTCACAGTCGCGTTATATATACGCCAGAAACACCGGAAGTGTTACTAAAAATAGAACTGACCGCTGATGCAATACCGGAAGTGTTACTAAAAATAGCTTTTGACCGCTGACGCGATGCCCGTGGAGTTTCTAAAAATAGATTTTGACCTATGATGCAATACCAGGCAATTTTATGATAGTTACGCCCCTTGACCCTTTATGAGGGGACGCCCATGAAACTGTTAGAAATAGTAAATTTACACTCTAGGGTTACTCCAAACTTTACATTAGACATACCCATAGCAAAAATTTACTTAAAAGTCACTTTTATGGTTGTTACGCCCTTTGACCCTTTATGAGGGCTACGCCCATGAAACTGTTAAAAATAGTCAATCTAACATCTAGACATAACCCAATCTTTATATTAAACATCCCCGTATCAAGAATTTACATAAAAACAACTTTTGAAATTACTACCCCTGTACCCATTTTTGGCGGTTACGCCCATGAAATCAATAAAAAATTGAAATTTAACACCTAGACATATCCCAAACTTCATTTTAGTCATCCCCGTATCAAGAATTTACATAAAAACAACTTTTGAAATTACTACCCCGGTACCCATTTTTGGCGGTTACGCCCATGAAACTGTTAAAAATAGTAAATTTAACATCTAGACATACCCCAAACTTTATATTAAGCATCCCCGTATCAAGAATTTACATAAAAATCACTTTTGAAATTACTACCCCTGTACCCATTTTTGGCGGTTACGCCCATGAAATCAATAAAAAATTGAAATTTAACACCTAGACATATCCCAAACTTCATTTTAGTCATCCCCGTATCAAGAATTTACATAAAAACAACTTTTGAAATTACTACCCCGGTACCCATTTTTGGCGGTTACGCCCATGAAACTGTTAAAAATAGTAAATTTAACATCTAGACATACCCCAAACTTTATATTAAGCATCCCCGTATCAAGAATTTACATAAAAATCACTTTTGAAATTACTACCCCTGTACCCATTTTTGGCGGTTACGCCCATGAAATCGATAAAAAATTGAAATTTAACCTCTAGACATACCCCAAACTTTATATTAACCATCCCCATATCAAGAATTTACATAAAAACAAAGTTTGAAATTACTACCCCTGTACTCATTTTTGGCGGTTACGCCTATGAAACTGTTAAAAATAGTCAATTTAACATCTAGACATACCCCAAACTTTATATTAAGCATCTCCGTATCAAGAATTTACATAAAAACAACTTTTGAAATTACTACCCCTGTACCCATTTTTGGCGGTAACGCCCATGAAATCGATAAAAAATTGAAAGTTAACCTATTGGTATACCTCAAACATAATATTTGACACGCCCATGTATCAAATTTACCTGAAAAATCAATCAAAAATTAGTAGTATAGATCTAGTGATTGACCGGGAAGACTCTCATATAAGGAAAAACGGCACCAAAAAATGTGCCTCGATCTGCGGGTAGACTATTTATATAAGGATTTAGGTGCCTTCAAAGTCACTTTCCACGGTCCTATCACTAGATCTATACTACTAATTTTTGATTGATTTTTCAGGTAAATTTGATACATGGGCGTGTCAAATATTATGTTTGAGGTATACCAATAGGTTAACTTTCAATTTTTTATCGATTTCATGGGCGTTACCGCCAAAAATGGGTACAGGGGTAGTAATTTCAAAAGTTGTTTTTATGTAAATTCTTGATACGGAGATGCTTAATATAAAGTTTGGGGTATGTCTAGATGTTAAATTGACTATTTTTAACAGTTTCATAGGCGTAACCGCCAAAAATGAGTACAGGGGTAGTAATTTCAAACTTTGTTTTTATGTAAATTCTTGATATGGGGATGGTTAATATAAAGTTTGGGGTATGTCTAGAGGTTAAATTTCAATTTTTTATCGATTTCATGGGCGTAACCGCCAAAAATGGGTACAGGGGTAGTAATTTCAAAAGTGATTTTTATGTAAATTCTTGATACGGGGATGCTTAATATAAAGTTTGGGGTATGTCTAGATGTTAAATTTACTATTTTTAACAGTTTCATGGGCGTAACCGCCAAAAATGGGTACCGGGGTAGTAATTTCAAAAGTTGTTTTTATGTAAATTCTTGATACGGGGATGACTAAAATGAAGTTTGGGATATGTCTAGGTGTTAAATTTCAATTTTTTATTGATTTCATGGGCGTAACCGCCAAAAATGGGTACAGGGGTAGTAATTTCAAAAGTTGTTTTTATGTAAATTCTTGATACGGGGATGTTTAATATAAAGATTGGGGTATGTCTAGAGGTTAAATTTCAATTTTTTATCGATTTCATGGGCGTAACCGCCAAAAATGGGTACAGGGGTAGTAATTTCAAAAGTGATTTTTATGTAAATTCTTGATACGGGGATGCTTAATATAAAGTTTGGGGTATGTCTAGATGTTAAATTTACTATTTTTAACAGTTTCATGGGCGTAACCGCCAAAAATGGGTACCGGGGTAGTAATTTCAAAAGTTGTTTTTATGTAAATTCTTGATACGGGGATGACTAAAATGAAGTTTGGGATATGTCTAGGTGTTAAATTTCAATTTTTTATTGATTTCATGGGCGTAACCGCCAAAAATGGGTACAGGGGTAGTAATTTCAAAAGTTGTTTTTATGTAAATTCTTGATACGGGGATGTTTAATATAAAGATTGGGTTATGTCTAGATGTTAGATTGACTATTTTTAACAGTTTCATGGGCGTAGCCCTCATAAAGGGTCAAAGGGCGTAACAACCATAAAAGTGACTTTTAAGTAAATTTTTGCTATGGGTATGTCTAATGTAAAGTTTGGAGTAACCCTAGAGTGTAAATTTACTATTTCTAACAGTTTCATGGGCGTCCCCTCATAAAGGGTCAAGGGGCGTAACTATCATAAAATTGCCTGGTATTGCATCATAGGTCAAAATCTATTTTTAGAAACTCCACGGGCATCGCGTCAGCGGTCAAAAGCTATTTTTAGTAACACTTCCGGTATTGCATCAGCGGTCAGTTCTATTTTTAGTAACACTTCCGGTGTTTCTGGCGTATATATAACGCGACTGTGAAGCTTCTAATCAGACTTTCGCTTACAGTTGTTGCCGACGGATGTGTCTCGTACCTTCAAACACATAAAAGGTAAGTGTTATCTTAGTTCTTTAACATTATAGTATGTTACTTTAGTAACCTGTTTTCGATAAGATGGTTGTTTAGTATCCACGTGTTATTTTAGTAACCTATTTTCGATAAGTTGGTTCTTTAGCATCCACGTGTTACTTTTGTAACCTAATTTCGATAGTTTGTGTATCTTGTTGTTTACTTTTCTTGTAATGTTTACTGTTCTTTACTCTTTAGTTGTAATGTTTCAATTTCTTTTCTACAGATGTCTAACACTTGTCATCTCTGCGCCAAAACTTTCACCCGGAGCCGAATCGTAAAACGACACGTTGCTAGTGTACATGGGCGTCAGCAATACAAATGTGCTGTTTGTGAACGAGTATATACAAGAGTAGACAGCCTTGCCAGACATATCAAGACAGAGCATCCTGTATCTCTTGCCTCAGTAGTTCCTGCATCACCAACCCCTGCCTCAGCAGCTAATGTACCTTCTAAAGAGCCAAGTATTACCCCATATATCTGCCACATCTGTCAACAAATATTCACTGGAGCAAGCCATCTGCGAGTACATCTTGCTAGTCATGACATAGCTGTGGACACCTCAACACCATCAACGCCAGCGGGTCCACTGGTATCGACAACCTCACGCAAACGGGCAGTAAAGAGGTCGACTCAAGAACCCTCAAAGAGACCAAGACTTATTAATGAAATAGACTCTTTAAATAAGTTACCTCAAGATATTAAGAAGATATATAAGAACAACTGGTTAGCTATTAGAACACATGAACGTAGGACCAAATACATGGACACATACACTATATTTCATCAACCTGATACTCCTATAGATTGGAAGACCCTTGTAAACCCAATTTTTCTAGCCCAGAAAAAGCGTTTCAAGGTGAATTATAGTCATCATCTAGTTTTAAGACATAGGGAGACACAGGGATTGCGTTACTTTCACGCCAGCTCGAATAACGCGACAGGGTTAGACAAACCCTTGTTAGTTAACAACAGAAATGATTTTGAAACATTTGTCAATAGATTAAATGAAAGTGATATATTAGGGTATGCAAATAAAAACAGGGAGACAACCAAATATACCTTAGAATCATTACTCAGTACGAGTGTTTATATTTATAAACTTCAAGATTATCCTATAGGGTGTCTGATAGATATCCCACCCTACATTGCATCAAATCATGGTATTAATATCCTTCAAAACGACTCCAATTCTAAAGTTTACAATGATAATCTCTGCTTCTTCCGTTGTCTAGCTGTCTATCGAGGAACTTCAAATACTAATGTTAGGAAGGTTTCGAGACTACTTTTCAAACAGTTTAACCCGTCTCTAAAGTTAAGTAACTTTCACGGTGTAACTCTTGCTGAAATGTCTCTCTTAGAAAGTTGTTTTTCAATAAACATAGATATTTTTGAGTTTGATTCTCAACAATCCTTGCGTATTGTCCTGAGAAGTGGCAGTAGTTATAGTGAAACTTTCCGTCTTTTACTTTACAAAAACCACTTCTTTTATATAAACGATCTTTCCAGGGCTAGTAAAAGCTTTTCTTGTGGAAAATGTGGGAAATTGTGGAAAAAGTTTGGGCGTATGGATAGGCACGAAAAACTTGCAATGGGGATATGGCTGTAGAGACATATAAAGGTGGTGTTTACTCTTCACCTGAAAGTGTATGGGACGCGATCAGCGCTGAAGGGCTCAGTACTCCAGAGTGTTTTATTTACCCATTCAGGGCGACATTCGATTATGAATGCTACTTTGATAGTAGGAATGTTCCCAAAGAGACGCACTCGACTACCTTTGTAGCTAAACACGTACCCCTCTCCTGCTCTATAGCGTCAAATGTCCCAGGGTGGGAGGCCCCAAAATGCTTCATAACGAAGGGTGACCCACAGGTTTTAGTTAGTCAGATGGTTGATTATCTCACTGGTATAGCTGCTAAGGCTTACTCGTTGTTGCGAGCTCGGTTTGAAAGTATTTTTACTCAACTCCATGAACTGAATAAAGACAAGCTAATAGCTAAGTTTGATGAGTATTTAAAAGAGCTTCCAGTTATAGGTTTTAACTCGGGGAAATATGACGTCAACGTCATTAAACCTTATTTAATAAAGCACTTCATGGATGCCACTGCCCAAGTGGGTGAAGAAGCAGAAGAAGAAGAAGAAGAAGAAGAAGACGCCGATGTTATCGAAGAAGAGGAAGATAAAATGGAAGTAGACTACAAAGTAGAAAGACCGTTCAAGTTTATAGTTAAAAGAAACAACAACTTCATGTGTATTGCAACACAGAATCTAAAATTCTTAGATATAGTAAACTATCTAGCCCCCGGGTTTAGCTATAGTAAATATCTGGCAGCTTATAAGATTAGTGAGTCAAAGGGTTACTTTTGTTATGAATATATAGACGACCCCCAAAAGTTGGACGAGACAGAACTACCCCCACACGAAGCGTTTTATTCGTCGTTAAAAAATTCCAATATTTCCAAGGAGGAGTACGCTCTGTGTAAAAAGGTCTGGAAGGCCAATAACATGACCACCCTTAGGGACTTTTTGGTGTGGTATAACAACAAAGATGTAGTCCCCTTTTTAGAAGCCTTGGAGCAGCAGGTTCGCTTTTATGGGGAGCGGGGTGTAGACTGTTTTAAAGACGCCATTTCGGTTCCGGGTGTTTGTTTAAAGTATCTTTTTAAGACTGTTGATAGGGATGTAATGTTTAGTTTATGTTCGAGCAAACAGGCGAGTCTACACACAATGATTAGAGATAATATCGTCGGGGGTCCCTCTATAATTTTCCATAGGTATCACGAGGTAGGCAAAACGCTTATTAGGGGTGGAAAGGTAGTCAAATCCATCCAAGGTTACGATGCCAACGCGTTGTATCTTTGGGCTCTGATGAACCCAATGCCAACAGATTACCCAATTATTAGAAGAATGGAGACCGGGTTTAGGATCGAAAAAGATAACTATTATGTCCAACAAAGTAGAGAGTGGCTAACGTGGGTCGCCCACCAAAAAGGGGTGGAGTTGAAAACTCAGTTTAACGGGAGGGAGTTTCGATTAGGTGCTAGAAATATCCCTGTGGATGGGTGGGATAAATCCAATAGAAGAGGCTATAATTTTCATGGTTGTCTGTACCATGGTCACAAAGACTGTCCCCTCACCAAAGATAAAGATAGAAACCCTGTTAATAATAAACCCTTGTTCGAGCTGTTTGAAAAAACATGTGAGATACACACCTACCTAACTGAGGAGGTAAAAGTCCCAGTAGAAGTTATGTGGGAATGTGAGTGGCAGGCTCTGAAAAAGTCTGACCCAACCATTAGGGCTTTCCTTTCTAAAGCCATCCCTAGAGCTAGACCCTCTTACTCTAAAGAAGGGCTCCCTCTCAGTGATAAACAGATTCTGGCTTCTGTTTCAGATGGGACATGTTTTGGTTTAGTGGAATGTGATCTACACGTCCCCGACCGTCTGAAGGAACATTTCAGTGAGATGACTCCAATTTTCAAAAATATTGATGTCACGCGTGATGATATTGGACCGTTTATGGGTGAATATGCCCTCAAACATAACTTGTTGTCAACCCTCGTCGCACCCTAATCGGTAGTTATATCGGGGAAAAAATGTTGTTGGCAACACCACTGTTAAAATGGTATTTAGACCACGGCTTGGAGGTAACAAAAATTTATCAAGTGATAGAATATCAACCGTCTAGTTGTTTTAAAAAGTTTGGCGAAATGGTTTCTGACGCTAGGAGGGCTGGTGATCTAGACGAAAGTCAATCTATAGTAAGCGATACGATGAAGCTCTTAGGAAACTCAGCCTACGGGAAGACTCTAACCAATAAGGCCAATCATAGCGCTGTCTCGTACGTTCAGGGGGGTGAGATATCGAAAATGATTAATAGTTCCCGGTTTAAAAAGATGACTGAAATAGGGGAGGATCTTTTTGAAATTGAGATGGAGAAAAAGAAAACTGTTTGGGACTTGCCCCTACAAATCGGTTTCTTCGTCTATCAATATGCAAAACTTCGTATGTTAGATTTTTATTTCGAGTTCTTAGATAAGTTTGTAGATAGGTCCAACTTTCAGTTATGTGAAACAGATACTGATAGTTTATACTTAGCCTTAAGCGCACCTAAGCTAGAGGACATAGTTAAGTCAGGTCTGCGGGATGAGTTTAATAGTGTATATAAAGACTGGTTTCCTGCCGAGTTTTGCGATGCGCATATTAGCAAGACAGACTGTATAAACTGTAAGGGTGTTAAAGCGTACACCAAACGAACGCCCGGGCTTTTTAAACTAGAGTACGAAGGGACAGCTCTTGTTAGCTTATGTAGTAAGACGTACCATTGTAGTGGGGATTACGATAAAATCAGTTGTAAAGGGTTAAGCAAGCAACACAACAAATTAGATAAAGATATGTTTTTAGAGGTTCTCGCCACGCAAAAGGCCAAGGGTGGGAAAAATGTAGGTTTCAAAGTCTTAAATAATTCCATATTTTCCTACAGTCAAACAAGAAATGCTCTTTCCTATTTCTATATAAAAAGAAAGGTAGCTGATGATAACGTCTCGACTACGCCTTTAGATATTTAACTCTTTACACTACCAGCTTAGCCTAACCAGCAATCTCTAACAGTTTCACCCCTTATGATTCATTTATGACACAACGCTAAGCAGACACCCAACTACCTATTTGTAAATAAATGTTATCCATGTACTATATATTGACTCACTGTACTGAATATTTTTGTAATGTTATATAATATCAATGTATGTTATACACCTATTGAGATAATAAAAGAATAAAATATATCTTTGTCTTCTGTCTTATATTGATCGTTTTTCATTGATGTTGTATAATCTACTAACCTATCACTATCGCTCAAGTACACCAAGCGCTCCAAAGTCAGCACACACCAGACATAAACAGCGCCCTTCCGGGTCACCTGGCCTAGAGGTCAACATCCCGACACGAAATGGCATGGTTAACTCCCCCTGTCTCTCATGTACATGTGGTGCGCTGCGCACCACACTATATATCTTTGTTAATTTACGGGCCAAATAATAAACAAATGGACCCTTGTATACTACTCATGTCTTTCAACAGTTCGCAATTTTGTTGCAGTTTAAGAATCAGCTCGACGCATTTACTGTAAACGTGGAGTAGTCTTCATCTGTTAGAAACGTCTGCAGTTAATCTGCAACATTCTGCTTCATGTCTAAATAAATATCATTATCTCTACTTTTCGGTTTCAACAGCCTATAATTTTGGGTTATTGTTTTCTTAATTGCACCTTTTGGTTTATGTGCGTTTTTGTCCACTTCACATGTTCTTCTCTTTAATATTTTTGTGAATCTATTTTTTTTCAATGATCGTATATGGTAATATATACTCATCATTAATTTGTAATGGTGTGTATATATATATATATATATATATATATATATATATATATATATATATATTTGTATTTTATTTCTTTAATCCAGCTGCCTTTGACCAATACAGCCAAAGCCCAGTCAAA
The DNA here is from genome assembly GCA_032433765.1 of Megaustenia siamemsis. Classification (NCBI taxonomy): domain Eukaryota; kingdom Metazoa; phylum Mollusca; class Gastropoda; order Stylommatophora; family Ariophantidae; genus Megaustenia; species Megaustenia siamemsis. The sequence goes on from JAVIAB010000092.1 coordinate 12,769,275, forward strand.
GGTTAGTCAAACGAATGGCGTCAGACTTTCAGACCTTCTCAGATTGAAAGAGTCAGTGTCAGATATAGTGGAACCAAATAATGAGGAGCAATTATGGTCTTCTGGTGTCTCTAAGAGAGTTTTCTGCAACGGGTTTACTGGATGTGGCGGCCGTTCTCGGGGCAGACGAAGGATGCAGGAGCCGATCTCTGAGCAGTTATCTTTATCCAAACGACCATTCTGTAATACCTATGGTTGTTACAACAGCGGACGAAAAAGATTCAGCCAATCGCCCTCTCAGCCCAAGAATGAAGCACCACAGGGTCAGCGTCAGAATCCCATGACCTTTTCTGACGATTGGCCCTGGGCTAGAATCAAGAAACTATTCTGCAATGGCTACGGTGGTTGTCAAAACATGGGCAAGCGGTTATCTCTCCTCAATCCTGATGTCACCAAGGACGCCAGTTCTGTACATCGTTTGTCTCCCCTATTCTCGAAATCAGTGCTCTCAAGTGGAGGCAACAAGCGGATGATCAGCGGCGACTTTGACAAAGAATTTGACAGCTTTGTCGACGATTACAGAAGGTACTTATATTTGTTGAAATATTTTACACTTTTCTTTTTCATTTTGTATTTGTATTACTCTTTCTTTCTTTCTTTCTTTATTTATTTCTTTGCCATATGCATGTCCCCCACCAACCCCCACCCCCGAAGGTCAATGTTGTCCCTTTTATTCTGTTATTTTCACCCTCTATTTATTTAGTTTTAAATCTGACAATCTCTAATTTACAATGACAAATTAATACATCGTTATACAGACAATTATGGGAGATAAATTAGGAACGTTTGACTTGATTTTTCGATCGATTGTCGGTTTGATATTGTTTTCATGCTCTGTTTTTATGAAAAATACTAGGTTTAGGTGATGCTTTAAGCAGTTACTTGAAAACGCGTTTTCTGGATTGTTTTCGTGACCCTTACATTTTCATTGTCTGATTTCATCGCTTTTTCTTAAAATTATTCCTTGAAAAAGTATGTATGGCTGTCTTATCTGTTAACTCCCACTTTAGTTTAGTTAACGGATCATCCTCATTGCACACATCTGGCATGTCCTTAAGTACTCAGATCTCCTCCCCTGTATGCTCCTCAGTGTATGGAGGCTGATGGCTCTGATTCTGTGCTTTGTTATTCGTCTGTATTTCCCCGTGCAGAATGTCCTTTCTGAAATCCCCTGGTTTGACTTGATCTTCGTGCTGTCTGAACATGGTTGTAGGTTCATGATATTTCAATTGTCAGCGCGCCCTACCTCCCTGAGGGCATTCAGAATGTCACACAGGTAAATTTCACGTCCGCCATCCACGACATATGTTCCAGCCTGGCTGTCAGCTCGTTCGTTTCCTCTCACACCAAAGTGTCCAGAAACGAAGATGAAACAAATCAAAATCAGACCTTTTTTCTTCACTTTACTCCAACCGCTGTCTTCGTCCCTAGCGTCCTTCGATTTTCCCGAGCCACTCATCGAATAACTAGGGTGTCCGGTTAGCGCAATCGATAGGCGGTTGGCTTACCACGGCAACAGCCGGGGTTCGTACCCTGGCGAGGACACCTGGGTTTTACTAATTCCCTAAAAATTAGTAGGAGCCGCGATAGCTCAGTGGTTAGTGAACTGGACTACTACGGACAAGGGGTAGGGTTCGATCCCAACCGACGGCTCCGGGTTCACCCAGCCTTAAATGGGTACCGGATTTGTTCTGGGAAAGTAAAAGCAGCACGGGCGTAATACCGACCACATTACCCCAAAAATCATGTGCTGAAGGTCTGTAAAATATAGGGTCACTAACACCATATTTCCCTATACGCCACTTGGCGTGACGGGGGTACTTTACTTTACTTTACTTTTACTCATCGAATAACTCAGAAAACACACTTGAGTACAATGTAGTGTTTCTAGCCAGGTCATGGCTGTAGTTACTGCCATGATCTCCATGGTCAAACGACTGGTAGTTACTGCCATGATCTCTATGGTCAAACAATTAGTAGTTACTGCCACGATCTCGATGTTCAAACAATTAGTAATTACTGTCATGATCTCTATAGTCAAACAATTAGTCGTTACTGCCATGATCTCTATGGTCAAACAATTAGTAGTTACTGCCATGATCTCGATGTTCAAACAATTAGTAATTACTGCCATGATCTCCGTAGTCAAACAATTAGTAATTACTGTCATGATCTCTATAGTCAAACAATTAGTAATTACTGTCATGATCTCTATAGTCAAACAATTAGTAGTTACTGTCATGATCTCTATAGTCAAACAATTAGTAGTTACTGTCATGATCTCCGTAGTCAAACAATTAGTAGTTACTGTCATGATCTCTATAGTCAAACAATTAGTAGTTACTGTCATGATCTCCATGGTCAAACAATTAGTAGTTACTGTCATGATCTCGATGGTCAAACAATTAGTAATTACTGTCATGATCTCCATGGTCAAACAATTAGTAATTACTGCCATGATCTCTGTGGTCAAACAATTAGTAGTTACTGTCATGATCTCCATGGTCAAACAATTAGTAATTACTGTCATGATCTCCATGGTCAAACAATTAGTAATTACTGTCATGATCTCTATAGTCAAACAATTAGTAATTACTGTCATGATCTCCATGGTCAAACAATTAGTAGTTACTGTCATGATCTCGATGGTCAAACAATTAGTAATTACTGTCATGATATCTATAGTCAAACAATTAGTAATTACTGTCATGATCTCCATGGTCAAACAATTAGTAGTTACTGTCATGATCTCCATGGTCAAACAATTAGTAATTACTGTCATGATCTCCATGGTCAAACAATTAGTAGTTACTGTCATGATCTCGATGGTCAAACAATTAGTAGTTACTGTCATGATCTCTATAGTCAAACAATTAGTAATTACTGTCATGATCTCCATGGTCAAACAATTAGTAGTTACTGTCATGATCTCCATGGTCAAACAATTAGTAATTACTGTCATGATCTCCATGGTCAAACAATTAGTAGTTACTGTCATGATCTCCATGGTCAAACAATTAGTAATTACTGTCATGATCTCCATGGTCAAACAATTAGTAGTTACTGTCATGATCTCTATAGTCAAACAATTAGTAGTTACTGTCATGATCTCGATGGTCAAACAATTAGTCGTTACTGTCATGATCTCGATGATCAAACAATTAATAGTTACTGTCATGATCTCTATAGTCAAACAATTAGTAGTTACTGTCATGATCTCTGTGGTCAAACAATTAGTCGTTACTGTCATGATCTCGATGGTCAAGCAATTAGTAGTTACTATCATGATCTCGATGGTCAAACAATTAGTAGTTACTGTCATGATCTCCGTGGTCAAACAATTAGTAGTTACTGTCATGATCTCTATGGTCAAACAATTAGTAGTTACTGTCATGATCTCGATGTTCAAACAATTAGTAGTTACTGTCATGATCTCTATGGTCAAACAATTAGTAGTTACTGTCATGATATCTATGGTCAAACAATTAGTAGTTACTGTCATGATCTCTATGGTCAAACAATTAGTAGTTACTGTCATGATCTCGATGTTCAAACAATTAGTAGTTACTGTCATGATCTCTATGGTCAAACAATTAGTAGTTACTGTCATGATCTCGATGTTCAAACAATTAGTAGTTACTGTCATGATCTCTATGGTCAAACAATTAGTAGTTACTGCCATGATCTCTATAGTCAAACAATTAGTAGTTACTGTCATGATCTCCGTGGTCAAACAATTAGTAGTTACTGTCATGATCTCTATGGTCAAACAATTAGTAGTTACTGTCATGATCTCGATGTTCAAACAATTAGTAGTTACTGTCATGATCTCTATGGTCAAACAATTAGTAGTTACTGTCATGATATCTATGGTCAAACAATTAGTAGTTACTGTCATGATCTCTATGGTCAAACAATTGGTAGTTACTGTCATGATCTCCGTAGTCAAACAATTAGTAGTTACTGTCATGATCTCTATGGTCAAACAATTAGTAGTTACTGTCATGATCTCTATGCTCAAACAATTAGTAGTTACTGTCATGATATCTATGGTCAAACAATTAGTAGTTACTGTCATGATCTCGATGGTCAAACAATTAGTAGTTACTGTCATGATCTCCGTGGTCAAACAATTAGTAGTTACTGTCATGATCTCCGTGGTCAAACATATTAGTCGAATAGTCCATATCATCTAGTTGTATATCTTTTAGGCGTTCTATATGTTGTTTATGGTGTATTCTATCAACAGTTTTGTTGCAGTCTATGAAGCAGACATGTATTGGTTTGTTTACTTCTTTGTACTTTTCGTTTTACGTCCTAATGTTGATTATGGCATCTTTTGTCACACTGTTTTTCCTAAATCCAAATTATTGCCCTTCTAATTCAGTATTGTTTTTATTCTGAGTCCTTCCTTGTATGACTTTTAGCAAGATTTTTTTTTATATGGCTCATTAGGCTTATTGTTCTAAATCGATGCGTTCAACTGCACCATTCCTTTTAGACAATGCGATAAACATTGATGTTTTTGGTTCATTTGGCATGTATCCTGTATGGTATATGTCCTTGCATATGTCTGTGATCTGTAAAGGGAGAATAGTTTTTAAAAAAATAGATACAAATGTAAATGCTGTATTTATAGCTTACAGCATTATGTGAATTGTGAAGAATAAGGTAAAACGTTCAAAAAATGATGTCTAGGAACTGACCCTCTACCATTTCTCCTCCGTGGTCAAATCTACCCGTATTGTCAGCATATGCATCTGTTATTTCATATTTCATTTTCTTCTTACAATATTATTTACCAATTATCTTTAACCTTTACCTTTTTCTAGCTAATCAATGTTTGAACAATCTGTGTCTCAAACGAAAGGCAATTCATAGGCTACAACGTCAACACGTTTTGTGTCTTTGAAATTCTGTCCAAATATAATTTCCTCTGGTTTGTTTTAATATTTTTCCTTAATTCAAATTATGAGGTAGAATTTTAAAACAGCAACACAGATCGAAGGTAACGAATATAGGCACATAAAGCAGCACAAAGAAGATTGTAGCAGCGTAAGCTATAGGAAAAAGATTATAGCACAACAAAGACACGTTGATTGTAGCGAAACATAAATAAAAATAGCATCAAGAATAATAAGACTTCTAGAGCTTCAATCTGACTTGGCAGAGAACTGACGAGATCATGGATAGAGCTCTATTCACTCACTATCTGCAATGAAGCTACAAAAGGATATGGTGGGTTTTTGCGTTGCCAGATAGGCTATCTCTTGACCCAAAGAATAGACGAAAATGATTATTTAAAAATAGACGGATTGAAAGTCGCTTTGCAGCGTGCAGAAAGCGGTGCACCATTTCCAGATGACATCCAGCACGAGGACATTGGCAAATTGTCAGATGAGGGTTTGCAGAAACTAACAAGTGCCTTTAACATAAGTATCTTGAGCGTTGCTGTCTTTGAAGTCTGGGAAAATAACCATTTTATCTCTCTGACGAAGATTGGAAAAGACGAAACGAAAAGAATACCGAGTAATCACCATGCAAAATATGGCTGGGAGTTTGTTGGAGAAGGTAACTGTCAAATTAATAATCTACCAGCTGGAGAGACTACGTCTTCTTGCATCTTACCTTGTATGATACCGTCCAGAGAGACGTAAGTAAATGCTACATTCTTTGCTAACAGATATTGAAACCCTTACTATTGCCATTTAGCTAGAGGACGCTTACAGCAGCCTAGCTCTGGATTTGATTTCCTGTTTCTGCTCTTGGAACTTCAGATCATCATTTTCTATTTAATTCAACTTCTGCTGGGCTTGTCCAACGAAAAATGGTATTTAAATGTGGTACGTTGGCTTCTGAATCAACAATACACCCCAACCAACATGATGCACCATTATCTCCAGCGCTGTTCAGCGCACACATAGAATCACAAAACTTTGATGAGCCTCCCTCCGATTCAGTGCTGACGCACAACATCCGGTATATCGTGAATTTATGGATACAAGAGGCAGTAGGTTAAAAAGAGAATAATCATGGATGGATCAGGCTATGAATATCTTTCAGCAGATGTGTTCAATCATATAGTCCGGTGAATAAACAAACAGGAATGTTTTGAGAATGTAGCATGTCTTTACTAGTAGTCATCACATTGGACAGAGAATGAAGTTTATAAAATCCATTGGTCGTTAAGGCAGAGGTGCAGGCCTTGATTTGAGAGAAATCTTCTGCGAGACTCGATCATCTTTGACACAGTTTGATTTACTTTTCAGCGCGTACGGAGTTTGTGAGCTTCCACTGCTCATTTAGAATTAGAACCATGAAGGAAGACAGTTGTGATTTCACATTGACTAAAACTAGTTTGGCGGTGAAAGTTATGGCTGTGAATAAAGCACAGACATGGCTTAAAACGCATAAATAAGCATATGTGTCCTCAGTGACTCAGTAAGTAAGGTCAGGATGATCACAACTGGCTGCACTCGATGGCAGTGGTCAGAACCTCTGGGGAGGTCTAGCCTGACATGTCTGCTTCATTTTTGTGCCAGGGCACTTGGTTGCAAGATTTAATGAGCGTGCAGACAGGTTTGCCAGGTTGGCTGATGATGGGTGCACAAGGGCAATGGAACGCACTGACATTCTAAATGCCCTCAGGGACGCTGGATATAATTCCGCCTAAAAAAATACTCAGAAACTTTAAACCACAAACAGGCAGCTGAATATCATGTCAAAGTGAAAAATACTATACGGGGGCGTTACGGGGGAAGCTAAAGAACTTTCATCATCATCATCATCATGTGCCATACCGGTTGGCGTAGGTGATTATATCCCTCCACAATCTTCTATCTACAGTGCATTGTATCAGTTCTGTTGTTGACTGTTTTCCATGCCATGACACCAAGCTATCCAGTATTTTCTCTCTTTGTCGCCCTCGATCTCTCTTTCCTTTTATTTTGCCAGTTGTAACCAAGTATTCCAACTTTCCTCTTCTCATGATGTGCCCGAAAAATGTTGATTGCTTCTTTCTCCTGTTTTTTAAGAGCTCCCTTTTTGTCTTGGCCTCTTTGAGAACTTCCTCATTGGTCTTTTTAGCTGTCCAGGGAACTTTCAACATTCTTCTGAGAAATCCCATCTCTGTGGCCTCCAATCGTCTTTTCATTTGTTTGTCCGCTGTCCATGATTCACTTCCATAGGTCAGAATTGGTTCTATATAGCACCGATGAACTCTCTTTCTCATTTTTATTGACATAGATTTGTTGCATAAGTAATTGTAAACCTTCTGAAATGCTATTTTGGCCCGAGCTATTCTGCTGTTTATTTCTGTGGTGCATCTCCCATCTGATGTTATTATTGTGCCCAAGAATTTGAAACGTTGCACTTGTTTCAGATTTGTCTCGTTTATTTTTATGCTGCATGATGGTGATGATTGTTTCTTCGATATAACCATTACTTCTGTTTTCTTACTATTCAGACTGAGACCTTTCTTGTTGCTTTCTTTTACTATTATGTCTATCATTTCTTGTAGTTCATTCTCTGTCTCTGCTATTAAGACTGTGTCATCCGCATATCGCAAATTATTTATGTTGTGACCGTTGACTTCAATTCCTTTTTTGTCTATTATTGATCTCATAATATATTCGCTGTAAAGTGAAAAGAAATCCGGCGACAGAACACAGCCGTGTCTGACTCCTTGCTTTATATATTTGAATTGTCATGTTTGGTTGTTAATTCGTATAGCTGCTGTTTGTTGCCAGTACATGTTTTTTATGATTCGAAGATCCTTGCCCCAATGTTTAATTTCTCCAGCATATTGATTATTTCCACATGCTTTACTTTGTCAAATGCTTTCGTGTAGTCTATATAGCACATATATAGATCTTTCTTTACCTCTATAGATTTTTTTATCACGAAGAACTCTAGTAGACAAATACATTACCGTGTACTTGCTGCACTTTGAGGGATCAACTTTGGAGGAGATCTGGCCACTAACTGACTTGCTCAATATGCAATAAGGATGAACTGTCGACTAAAGTAAACCTGGTTGCATTACAATGGGTCCGTGTGACATACCAGGAAATGAGATATCTTTCATCCTGACCAAGGATGGTAGCAGAATAAATACCAAGGTTCTAATCACATACCGGGAAAATATGTTTCATCAAACGGACCAGACGCAGTCAACCCCAACTAACCATCTACTTGATCTTAAGAAACAGGTCACGATCTACCGACTAGGAACTACTTCGAAACCAGATGCACACAACGAGCTGTGTTTTTCATCCGGATCGTGTTTCAATATTCCGATTGCATACGATAAATTATGAAATCATATGACGGAGGATAGTTCAGCCGCGATCAATTTCGGTGCTGATACAACTTATGCTTTTTGATGTGTACTGTTTTTGTTGTGATGGGGACTGCATTTGCCTTTCTTTGTTTGGATATTCGATGAGATGTTAATTCGGATGATTTCACTGGCATGGGCGGTTGAACAATTATGGATTTTATTTCGTTTTGCAATGATATCAGGGTCTTCGACTAACTATAACCATGCCCACAAATGCAAAATGTTAAATACAAACATAAGGCATGTAGACAAGCACCACTGACTGTATGACATAGCCAACAGGACTGCAGCCAGTACAATGCTTGGTAGATGCCTACTGACCTAGTAGGACCACACTAAAAACAAAACGTTACGGCTCTTTTCTGGAGCTTCTTAAGACAACCAAATTCAGATTTAAAAAAAAAACAGCTTTGAAAAATTAGTTGGAGATGCGTAAATAAGACACATAAGTAAAGTAGAATGCACTAAAATGTTTTAATAAATTATTTAAATTAATTGCCTGAATACTTAGGTATGGAGATTCAATAAGCAAGAAGTCTGAATTTAATATGAAAGATGAAGTAGAGAATTAATCGAAATTCAAGTAGTAGATAATTAAAATGATTGTAAGTCTTGGCTTATTATGGTTATGGTTATTCGAAGGCCCCGGTATTACTGAAAACGAATGTAAATTCAGAATTGCTCAACCGCCCATGCCAGTGGAATAATCCGAATTAACAACTCATCGAATATCGAACAAACAACGAAAGGCAGCTGCAGTCCCCGCCGTTGCAGATACAGCACACGTCAAAAGACATGTGGTGTTTCGGAACGGAATTTAACGCATCAGAACTGTCCTTTGTCATACGATATCATCATTCATCTTAAAGCAATCTGAATATAGAAACACTATCTGGATGAAACACACAGCTCACGGTGTGCATAGAGCACTAACTCAGTAGCTCTGGCAGCAAGCCGAACTTGGAATATGAGGAAACTGCAACAAGGAATATTTTTCATCGGTGACTCAATGGTTCCCTGTCGCCTATCCGCCGTATTGACAGGAAGTCCGTCATGGCTGAGTGTTACATTAAATGAAAGATGACAACTAGAATAAATGAGGGATATATGTGTTAGAAAGAAAGATGTGAGTAAGTATATACATAAGTGAAAGATGTCGTGGAGATTTAACATAAATGACAGCTGTAAGAGAATTAAAATAAATAAAAGAATTAATCAAGAAAACGAAAGATGACGTAATTAAAATAAAGGAAACATGTTGCAAAACATTGATTTGAAAATGATATAAAATATATATATAATATAGAAAATATATGAAATATGTTGGTGCCTTTTGACATCCCTAGATGTATGTGAAAATAATAATAAATGAAAAAAATGTTGCAGGTAAATAAAAAATAATGAAAGATGTTGCAAATTTTAAAAATGATAGATATGAGAACTAAAAAAATACTCGCTGTCACGAATTGCAATCTCATACAGCGAAGCCTAAGATAGCGGATCTAATATAACGTGATCGAATATAACGAGATCTAATATAACGAGATCTAATATAGCGGATGTATTATAACGGATCTAAGAAAAGAGGATTTAATATAGCTGCTATAATATAGCGATGCCTACTGTAGCGAGATCTAAGATGGCGAATATAATATAGCAAGATCAAATATAGTGAGATCTGATATAGTGAGATCTAATATAGCAAGATCAAATATAGTGAGATCTGATATAGTGAGATCTGATATAGCAAGATCAAATATAATGAGATCTGATATAGTGAGATCTAATATAGCAAGATCAAATATAGTGAGATCTGATATAGTGAGATCTGATATAGCAAGATCAAATATAATGAGATCTGATATAGTGAGATCTAATATAGCAAGATCAAATATAGTGAGATCTGATATAGTGAGATCTAATATAGCAAGATCAAATATAGTGAGATCTTATATAGTGAGATCTAATATAGTGAGATCTGATATAGAGATACGATGCACGGTGGATAGAAGATTGTGGAAGGACATGATCGCCTACGTCATCCAGTATGGCACATGATAATGATGAATATAGCGGATGTACTATAGGGGATCTAATATAGAGGATCTAATATAGCAGATCTAATATAGCGGATCTGCTATAGAGGATCTAATATAGCAGATCTAACAGAACGAGATCTAAAATGAGTTAGATGTAACACAACGAGATTTATTAGCGTGATCTAATATAGCGGATCCAATATAGTGAGATCTGATTTAGCGAATCTAATAGAGCGAGAGCTAATATCATCATCATGTTCCATACCGGTTGGCGTAGGTGATCATGTCTTTCCACAATCTTTTATACACAGTCATAGTATCAATTATGTTGTTGAGGGGACTGGTTGGTCTCAAGACATGACGCCGGTGTCGAGACAGAGGTTGTGAGTTCAAATCTTGTCTGCACAAGTTGGAAAATTTATTTGTGATTTCTCTCTGGTGGCAATCACCTTGCCTTGAAACTGTACGTCAATTACTCATCAACAGATGAAATATGAGTAACTCCGAAGACGGAGTTATCTGCCTGTGCGGCGAGGAATACCTGTGTACATGGCTGCCAGGAAAAAGGGATTGACACGTCTTATTCAGTTCCCAGTTTCTAGGGACTTCGCCAGATGTGGAAGCCGGCGAACGCTTAATGTCCCATTATTATATTTCCTTTCTTTGATTTCACACATCCTGAAACTTTGACTTCATTTCTTCCTATTACTTCATTTAACTGATTGTGCATACATTTTGAGTCTTTCTTTTGTTGTTTTTCCATTTCGTCGCATTTCTGCTTTAATCTTCCTTCCTTCTCTGCATTTGTCTTGGATCTCTTTGTGCAATATTTTTTTTGGTATGTCCGTTTTTCTTTTTTGTGTTTTCGACTTTCGTCCATTGTTTCTATTATTTCGTCTGTCATTCATTGCTTTTTCTTAATTCTTTCTATCACTGGTATTACTTTTTTATGTTTGTTGAATGGATTGTTTGAGCATTTACCACTGCTACCCGATGTTCGGTATTTTCTCAATAGCATTATATCTATTTTGTACAATCGCATTCTATGCTTAACACTCATCTATCTACCTACTCTACGCATATCTAATTCTAATTTCATATTTCTTGGGAATGTTTGTGTCTTTGTAGTTTGATTCTCATATTTCCAACTACTGGTACATGGTCGCAATCTGGTCCTGGCCTTGTTTTAACAGATTGTAGCCCATCCCAGTATCTTCTCTGTACAAGTATAAAATCAATTTGATTGTGTACTTTTTTGTTTTTACCATGTCCATAGTCGCCTAGGGTGTTGCTTGAAACAGGTGTTACCTATCATTATTTCATGTGTCTTTGTCAATCTGTCGGTCTATCCCCTCTATCCTTCGTCTCTCCTCGGCCATGTTCTCCAATCACATTTAGTACTTTAGCTGTTCCTACCTCTACATTGAAATCCCCTAATATAATAGTTATTTCTTGGGATTTACACTGTTCTATGGTCATCTCTAGCTCGTTGTAAAAAGTGTCAATGTCTTCTTCTTCGCAATTACTTGTTGGTGCATAAGCTTGAATTATGTTGATAGCCATTGGTTTACTTCTCAATTTTACTAGCAGGATTCTGTCTGATACTGGCCAAAATCATTTTAGCTCTGCTTTTTTATCTATCTAACATGATGCCTACTCCTTTTTCGTTTGTGGTCCCCCAGAGTAAATTACATTTCCATTGTCACGTTGTAATAATCAATTTCATCCTCTTCATTTCTTGGCTGATGTTTTCGAGCTTACCAACCTGGAATGCTGATCTCATGTTCCAAGTTCCTATTGCTAGTGTCTCTTTATTTTGGATCTTGCATACAGTAGCTTGATGACGATCGGGTGTCACCTGTAGCACATGACGCTCCCTACCGGACGAGGTGGCTGTGGAGTCCCCATTAACGTAGTTAGCTGTAGATATTAAGTTATATTTTGACATAATTATACTAGGCAATATAAGAAGGTAGTTTGCCATTCATTTCCTTCTTGGCAGTCACTGTACTAGTCGGAGATCGCAGCCATTGTCTCTATACATGAGATCATCTGCCTGCCATCGCGGAGTGCCATAACCGGCACTACTTGTCGGCTGCTCCCACACCGCCCACTCTCCAATGACTTCACGTAACCCTAATGGAGGTGGGGGGGGGGGCGGCTAAACGAGGGCTCCACCTTGCCCAAGGGTGTCTCGAAGACTAGCGATGAAAAGGAAATTGACTACTCTTTGGAGGGGATAAGTCGATCCCGCAAACAGAGGATCTAATATAGCAGATCTAATATAGCGAGATATTATATAGCAGATCTAATATAGCAGATCTAATATAGGAGATCTAATATAGGAGATCTAATATAGCGAGATATTATATAGCAGATCTAATATAGCAGATCTAATATAGCAGATCTAATATAGGAGATCTAATATAGCGAGATATTATATAGAAGATCTAATATAGCAGATCTAATATAGCGAGATATTATATAGCAGATCTAATATAGCAGATCTAATATAGCGAGATATTATATAGCAGATCTAATATAGCAGATCTAATATAGCGAGATATTATATAGCAGATCTAATATAGCAGATCTAATATAGCGAGATATTATGTAGCAGATCTAATATAGCAGATCTAATATAGCGAGATATTATATAGCAGATCTAATATAGCAGATCTAATATAGCGAGATATTATATAGTAGATCTAATATAGCAGATCTAATATAGCGAGATATTATATAGCAGATCTAATATAGCAGATCTAATATAGCGAGATATTATATAGCAGATTAATATAGCAGATCTAATATAGAGATATATAATACAGCAAATTTAAAATGGCAAGTTATTCAAATTGAATTTAAAAATATAAAAGAATCAAAGCGAGGGAAATTTAATACATCGAGATCTAATAAAGCGAGATCCAAAATAGTAATATCTAATATAGCGAGATCCAAAATAGTAATATCTAATATAGCGAGATCCAAAATAGTAATATCTAATATAGCGAGATCCAAAATAGTAATATCTAATAAAGCGAGATCCAAAATATTAATATCTAATATAGCGAGATCCAAAATAGTAATATCTAATAAAGCGAGATCCCAAATAGTAATATCTAATATAGCGAGATCCAAAATAGTAATATCTAATATAGCGAGATCGAGATCTAAAGTAGCGTAATCTAATATAGTAGATCTAATATTGCGAGATCAATACAAGGAGTAGGAAGAATTAGATGGAAAGAAAATAAAACAAACAATAAAGTTTTAAAACAACTAAAAATTAAAATATAACCACTAACTCAATTCAAATAAGAAAAATGAGGCTTTTGGGACATGTTAAAAGACACAATAGCTTACTAAAAGTAATCTCGAAATGGAAAATAAAAGGTAAAAGAGGCAGCGGCAGACCAAGACTAACATGTACGAGTTACATCAAAAGATGGACAAGTCAGCCTATGACAACCTACACCATCAAAGCAAGAGACAGAGCGGAATGGCGCTCCATTGTAGCTAACCTTCGATGCGGAGACGGCACTCAATGATGATAACATAAATATCATACTTATTATCTACAGACAAAATGATTACCAACTGTTAACTATGTACTAATAATGGGTTTCAGCTGGTTTTTAAAGGCGGGAAATGATTTCCAGAATTTAGCCAGAATTTATACACAGTAAATACTTCTTCTTTCGTTCTTATGTTGCCTTTCAGCGTCGAGGGGATATATAATTTGCGGTCTATTTACTCTTCTGTTAGCCTCTGCTGCTGTTATGTTTCCTAGTGCTTCTAATATTCCATCGATCCATATTTTTCGTGGTCGGCCCTTGGGTCTAGTATTCTCACAACGTTTGTTGAAGGCTCGTTGTGTTGTGTTTTGATCACTCTGCCTTGTCACGAGGCCAAACCATTTTATCTGCCATTTCATTATATATTCTAAGGCGGGGGCTATTCCTCGCTTTTTTTCTCAGTTCTTCATTTGTGATCTTATCTATCAGGCTGTTTCCTGTTATTCGTCTGACACATTTCATCTCAGTAGAGGTTATTTTTCTTATTGTTCTTGCATCTAGGGTCCAGGTCTGGCATTGGTAGCACAACGTTGGGATGAAGATTGTATTGTATAGTGCTCATTTTGTCTCTAGAGTTATTTCCTTGTTGGACAATATTGGTGATAACTGTCCAATGATTTGACAAGCTTTGTTGAAATTCGTCATATCTGTAACATCAGTTTAGTGGTTAGGATACTAAATATGCTCAAGATGCAATAAAACGTATCAAATCATCGAGCAGATGTCATCACTCTTGTCCAATAAAAAATTGCATCAGAGGTAGAACGGGTGTAGAGAACAAAATCTTCATTCAACTGTTGTGCTACCAGTGCCAGACCTGTACTAAAAAATCAAGAACAACATAAAAAATCATCGCTACAGAAATAAAAAGTCTTAGACACATTAAATGAAACAGGCAGAGAGATAAGATCAGAAATGAAGAACTGAGAAAAAAGCTTGGAATAATTCATGCTATAGAATATATAAATAAACAACAGGTAAAATGGTTTGGACACGTGATAAGACAGAAAGACCAAAATTCAACGAACATTTTAAATAAACATTGAGAGAACACCAGACTCAAGGGTCGACCACGCAAAAGTTGAATTGATGAAGTATTAAAAACACTAGGAAACATAACCGCAGGATAGGGCCTATAAAAACAAAAGACTGCACACTATATCTACCCTGAAAGCTGAAAAGCAAATGAGGAAAGAAATGTAAAAAAAAAGAAGAAAATACTAGGAAGTGAAATATTGAGCTGAACAAATGTCTCAAGAGAGTAAATTCCAGCCATCGACCTGAGATCAGAATGTGTCGTCATTCTTTCCGAAACTACCTTGCTAGGGTGCCTGGTCTGAGAGTAAAAGGCAACACCCACTCCCATTGCATTCAACAAACACAGATAGGAAACTTGCAATCTGTAGAGACTGACACGGCCTACAAAGAATGAACAACTCGCAGCATCGGATTGACCTATACAAGCAGTTTGTGCACGGGGAGAAGATACAGTTGAAAGGAAAGAGTGAAGGAGCGTCATATAGGAAGGAAATTAGCTTCATATCGGTTATAAGTTCGTCGGTGGACACACACATCAACCATTCAAGTGGAGATGAATCAGTTTTGTTTCGCTAGCGTTGATGTTAACAGCAAAGGAAAATACAGGACTCCATCGCTGTGATATTTACCACCTTTGTATTGCATGTAAGGGAGTGTCGAAGCATAGTGACTGTAATAAAGTGATTGAACTTGGCGCTCTCCAGGTGACCCATATGTCTGATAATGTATTGGCTCACTGACGTGTGGACAATTAATGACAGCAAAGATGAGCACTAGCCCCCTCATCTACAAATGCTGTGTCTAGTGATGTGAAATTGTATGTGACTCTCCCACTCACAAGCACTGTTACTTGACATGGATTTGAGAGAACTCAAGCTTTGAATGAATGATAAGAATGCACATTTTAAAAAAAAGTAAAAAGTGGTAAGTTACAGATGGACAATGGTGTGGATCAAAACAAAGGCAGAACGACGTTTCGGCACATTAGGCCTTCAGCTGGAACAATAAACACAACTCAAAAATATGTATAGACACACACATAATCCTAACTACATGGCGATAATATCCTGGTCTATCTAAAAGGAAAATAAGTCACTTCCCTGTCGTCCGGAGTTTGGTTAAACAACGACTGGACGGAAATTAAAAAAAGGCCGGGTAACGGAAATGACGCAGGTGTAAAATATATGGGACGGGTTGTAAAAATATTTTGAGGTGGGTACAGGTTCCCAGGCTATATAACTGCTATTAATGAATGGTAACCATATTCTTATGATCCTCTCAACTAATTGCTCAGTTATAGAGCCGGTGGACTATTAGCACCTCCCACTAGAATCATTGCCATATATTGAGGTCTGCGTGTTGTTGTCAAGTTACTTGTTGAATGTCCAAGAACTCGAATGGAACAAGCGCTTTCTAATAATCAATAAGAACAAGATCTTGTAATTGATGACGCTCAACATCATGTAACGACAAATCTGATGACAGCTGTACGGAACAAAGAAAAACGAACCACATGAAAGTTCTGACGTGTCCACCAAGTTAAAAACAATAATATTTTTGAGAATGTTAATTATTAATGCAACCGAAGGTATGATAAATGATACAGATAAACAAGACATCAAATATAAGCCATAATATTACATATTGTTTGTTGTTGATCTGACACGGGTCATGCAGACTCAACCCGATCCAAAATGTGTAGCCAGTAGGATTTTCCAACTAAATTATTGACAAAGTAGCCTGGCAGCTCGCGTGGTATCACAAGAAAATATCACCAGGTCGCAGGAATAGTTTCATGATAAATAAGCAATTGAGGTCACCCGAGATAATGCATGGGATGCACGAAGGTTGACGCAATGCTAGCGTGCGTGTAGATGCCTCTGAGGTCTGTCTCGTCTGTGTCTGGTTGATGTTTTAGGTCATTTGTAGTCTCACAACAAGTTATATAAATCGGCAGTCAATGAGACGTAGTGCCTGCCAGCAGTAGATGATGGCCAGATGACATACAGTGTTTAATTGGAGAAAAATATGGCTTGTATAAATGTAGCAAACAAAGACAAGTCAACAGTTATAAAAGTTATACAGACATTCATGAACCATTTGTAAAAGGCGATTAATGTAATACAGATATTCTTTAAACATATGTAAGAGACGGTCAGTATAAGACAGACATTCACAAAACATATGTAAGAGACGGTCAGTATAAGACAGACATTCACAAAACATATGTAAAAGGCGGTCAATGTGAGACAGACTTTCATGAAACATATGTAAAAGGCGGTCAATGTAAGACAGACTTTGATGAAACATATGTAAAAGGCGGTCAATGTAAGACAGACTTTCATGAAACATATGTAAAAGGCGGTCAATGTAAGACAGACTTTGATGAAACATTGGTAAAAGACGGTTAATATAATACAAACATTTGTAATGCTGATCAGCTGTAAAAGTAAATTACACCCCCAGTAGAAATCTGTAATCATCTATCAGAAAACAAGAACACGTCTTGATTCTGGTTCCTTCCAACTCTGCTAGAAGTCATATAGGGATCGTTGTGCTTTACGACATCCATCTCTATTCTGGGCGATTTGATCAAATGAATCTATGCCTGCCAATTTTGCTTCTCTTATTAGTGTTTCTTTAAGTGTCTCTCTGGGTCTTCCTTCTTTTCGTATCCTGATGTTTTCCACATGAGAACCTCTTTTGAGATTATCTTGTTGTCTCTTATCAACATAAGTCCAACATATCCCCAACATATGTCCAACATATGCCCAGCATATGTCCAACATATGCCCAACATATGTCCAACATATGCCCAACATATGTCCAACATAGGCCCAACATATGTTCAACATATACCCAACATATGCCCAATATATACCCAACATATGTCCAACATATGCCCAACAAATACCCAACATACACCCAACATATGCCCAACACATGCCCAACATATACCCAACATATGTCCAACATACACCCAACATATGCCCAACATATACCCAACATATGCCCAACATATACCCAACATATGTCCAACATATACCCAACATATGCCCAACAAATACCCAACATATACCCAACATATACCCAACATATGCCCAGCATATACCCAACATATGTCCAACATATACCCAACATATGTCCAACATATACCCAAAATATGCCCAACATATACCCAACATATGTCCAACATACACCCAACATATGTCCAACATATACCCAACATATGCCCAACATATACCCAACATATGTCCAACATATGCCCATCTTCTCTTCCTAATCTCAAGTTACACCGTCAATTCCATTATTGTTTCTATTAATAGTCTTGAATTAATTCAATTGAACACCAAGTATCCATCTTAGGCATGTGATGTCAAGAGAATTTAGTTTTTATTTCAGTCACATTTGTTGTTTTCCAGCTATCTCATGCATACGTGTAAAGTACTATAATAAACGCAGCAAAAGAGCGGTAATTTAAAATAAAAAAATAAAAGACATAAGCAGACATCAACCAGGAAATTATATATGTCGACAGTTAAAATGATATGTCATAACAGGTAACTCTTGGTCGAGAACATAGTGCGTGTTTGCTATGACTGTAGATTCCTATTCTAGAGTGGCCGTCATGTCAGTGTATAGCACAGATGTACCTAGATGTTGAGCCTGCCGTTGGTAAAGGTAAAAGGTAATGTACGAGACTTGAACCGGCGTCTTAGCACGCGAGTTTCCACCCATATGTGCTCGGCCGCCTATCCAGAAATGTTCGGAGATTTATGGATAATGTCGCTTCAAGCATCGAAACTCAGATGCGAGGCGACATTCCTCACCTTCCCAGGGTAATACCCTGGTACCCATTTCTGCCAACGGCTGGGTCGACCGTGGGGGTATTTTTTTTTCCAACCACTCGTATAAATCACACGTTGTCCCAACGTCGGTAGCTAAGTCGAGTGGTTTTCCCAACTAGGCTACCGAGTCCTCGAGGCTCCCGTTGGTGTTTTTGTTTATGAATGTATGCAAGTATGTATGAATGTATATGTGTACGCCTGTTTGTATGTATATCTGCATTTGTTTTTATGTATGTATATATGATTGCGCATGTGTGTATGAGCGTGTATGTATGTATGTATGTATGTGTTTATAAATGTATGTATGCACATATGTATTTATGTTCGTATATATGTATGTAAAAGAATAGGAATGGCAAAAAGTAATTTTAATGCCATGAAGAACATACTACCATTAAAACAAATAACACCAGGGCTAAAACTAAGAATAGCAAAATGTTACATCTTCTCAATATTCCTATATGGTGCAGAAACATGGACATTAGACAAGAAAACAGAACAGAGAATTGAAGCCTTTGAAATGTGGATATATAGAAGAATAGGTAGAATTGGATGGAAGGAAAATAAAACAAACGAGGAAGTTTTAAAACAGCTAAAAATGAAAAGAGAACTACTAAGCACAATTCAACCAAGACAAATGAGATTTCTGGGCCATGTTTAAAGACACAACAGCCTACTAAAAGTAATCCTGGAGGGGAAAATACAAGGTAATAGAGGCAGAGGCAGACCAAGACTAACATGGATGAGTAACATCAAACGATGGACAAATCAGCCTATGACAACCTGCACCATCAAAACAAGAGACAGAGCGGAATGGCGCTCCATGGTAGCCAACCTTCGTTGCGGAGACGGCACTCGATGATGATGATGATGATAATGATGGTGATGATGATGATATGCATGTGTGTACATTATTCTTGTTCTCTATTCTATTTTTGTCTTCCAGTGTCGAGAAAAGAAAACTTCAACATTCATGACTCTGACTCTTCTCACATATGGTGCTCTGTGTGAACATGTGGAGAGTCATCCTCCACTTCGCTTCACCCCCTGTTAAAGTCGGTAACCATGTTATCCAACACACTCTGTTTGCTGTTTCTGGATGAACCTCAGAGCTGTTGTTACTCCAACCCATTTCCATATTATTTAATTTCTTATTTTGCCCCGTAATCACACTAACATTTTTGATTTATCTAATGGCTGGTGCTATCTGTCTGATTTCTTGACTTTCCTGGTGAAAATCTTTTTCATCTTATATTTAACTCTCAGCTTGGAAGGTTTTTATCTATTTGGTGGTAGAGATTTCAGAGACAAAATGTGTTTCATGTTTTATTGAGTTATTTACTCAATAAAACATTTTGTCTCTGAAATCTCTCTTTCATGTAAATAGTATCTACATGTTTGCATTTATCTAACACTTAACATAAAGTAGTAAAGTGCCCCTCACGCTAAGGGGCGCATAGAGAATATGGTGTTAGTGACCATTAGTTTTACAGACCTTTAGCATAAGATTTTTGGGGTAATGTGGTCGGTATTGCGCCCGTAGCACTTAACATATTACGCATGAATTTTTAGATAATTAAACAAGGAATTATATTTCACCAATACCAAGATGATACAACACATATAAGAAGAATATACTTTGATGAAAGTTTACACTAATCAAATTGAGATTGACTCACTGTATGGCTAAACTTACTTGACCGAAATCGGCATGGCGCATGGAATGGCGAACGTACGGAAAGGGTTAAATTCCTTGGTGTTGCGGCTATAACACTTCTAAAAGTATTTACATTATTTTACTTGTTTAAGTTTATTTGTATATACAAAAGAGCACTCTACAATACAATCTTCATTTAACGTTGTGCTAATAATGTCAGACCTAGACCTTATATGCAAGAAAAATAAGAAAAATGACCACAACCAAGATGTGTTAGACGAATAACAGGAAACATCATGAAAGATAAGATCAGAAACGACAAACTAAGAAAAAGGTTAGGAATAACCATCACCACTATATATATATATATATATATATATATATATATATAAAGAAGCAACAGATAAAATGGTTTGGCCACGTGATAAGGAAGAAAGAATAAAGCAGCACAACAATCCTTCAATAAACGTTGCGAGAACACCAGACCCAAGGGCCGACCACGAAAAAGATGGATCGCGGAATATTAGAAACACTAACAGCAAACAGAAGAGCAAACAATTGAAAATTATATCTCCCCATGACGCCAAAAGGCAAATGAGGAATGAAAGAAGAAGCAGAGGAAGAAAAAGAAAGGAGCAATTATATTAATTATAACAATTAAAAATGCCATGCCTTTCGGTAGTTATAAAGCAGTGTGTATTATTTAAAAGATATCAGTTCTATCAATGTTGGCATATATAGACGGTTATTCTCTGAAATATGGCAACGCTTAAATAGTAGTTGTGTCAATTGTGTAACAGATAAGACAACAAATCTATTAAACTGCGGCAAACATGAGGCATGCTCTATATCGTTTTTGCCATACGTGAGACAGTTCATGTTACACGAAATAAAACAGTCTAAAATAGAAATAAATAAACACAAATTGAAGCACCAACACAATGAATTGTTCACAGTTTTTGACTATTCTTCCCAGCTGTATGTCAATATATGGATTTGTTCAAATATTTTATTTCTGTCCAGTCTTTGATACCTGCAAAGTATATCACCTTTTTATCTATCTACCGTCTTTGTCACATGTCTTCGCAATATTGACGGTGTTAACTAGGCTATAGATCTAGCCACGTGACTATACTATCGTGGCTTTTAACCGCGGCAAGAAATTCTTCCTATGGTTCAATATGTTATAGTTCTGCGAGTTTTTGTTTCTGTTTGTGACGTCACTGAACGAGATATTGAAGATCTTGCGCCAACATTTCATGTCCATGCTTTGTGTTTTCCTTGCTAAGACTGCGTTAAATGTCCATGTTTTCCAGACATTTAATAATACTGCAATATCCAAGCAATATTCTTCTGTACTTTATGCTGATTCCGCCGAAGCAGTTAACTGTGAATAAATAAAAGGAAACCCTCACCTGAAGCTACTGCACTGAGGCATGCGGCTTTTATTCTCCATAATCTATCAAATACCACATGAAGCCCCAGCCGATAACAAGATGTAAATACAAATTAAAGTTTACCTAAAAATGATTGAAATCGTTGTCAGAAGGTAATTCTGTGAAAGATACTCATGATTATATGTTTCTGCTATAGTAACGCTTATTGCCATGCCTGATGTGCAATAAGGATGATCTGTCGACTAAACTTAACCAAAACTAGAGTAACAAACGTCATCATCATTATCATCATCAAGTGCCATACCGGTTGGCGTAGGTTATCATGTCCTTCCACAATCTTCTATCCGCAGTGCATCGTATCAATTATGATGACTGTTTCCATGTCATGACACCAAGCTATCCAGTATTTTCTCTCTTAGTTGTCAACGATCTCTCTTTCCTTTTAATTTGCAAGTTGTAACCAAGTATTCCAACCCTTCCTCTTCTCATGATGTGCCCGAAAAATGTTGATTGATTATTTCTGATGTTTTTTAGGAGCTGCCTTTTTGTGTTGGCCTCTTTGAGAATTTCCTCATTAGTCTTTTTAACTGTCCAGTTAACTTTCAACATTCTTCTGAGAAATCCCATCTCCGTGGCTTCTAACCCTCTTTTCATTTGTTTGCCTACTGTCCATGATTCGCTTCCATACGTCAGAATTGGTTCTATATAGCACAGACTCTCTTTCTCACTTTTATTGACATAGGTTTGTTGCATAAGATATTTTTCACTTTTGAAATGTTATTTTGGCCTGAGCTAGTCTTTCTTTTACTCTTCATCTAATTGATTATTGACGGCACTTCAACTCACATCTGACTATACTCAAATATTATTGACGGCACTTCAACTCACATCTGACTATACTCAAATATTATTGACGGCACTTCAACTCACATCTGACTATACTCAAATATTATTGACGGCACTTCAACTCACATCTGACTATACTCAAATATTATTGACGGCACTTCAACTCACATCTGACTATACTCAAATATCCCTAACCGATTCTCTTCTTACATGCTATAAATGTACGCTTGGATTTACAGTTCTTTTAGTATCTCCTATAACACTTTGAGCTTTAAATCCACCCTCTCTGTCTCTCTCTAGTGGAATAAATCATAATAATATTCTGTGTAAACCCTCAGGAATTACATGCCCTTTCCATGAGTGAGACGGTTTTGGGCAGGACTTATAATTTTGCTTGTGTTGCTTTGTCTGTCGTAGCCTGATGTGTACATGCACATTTGGCAAACATAAATAGGAGGCAGTGAGATACACATCTTTCATGTTGTACTCATTCATCGACGTGTTGGGGTTAGAGATATACACTATAAATAATATGGTAGCAGACACATGTAGCAGACCATCCAGCTGTGACAAACAGTAAAAGTGAAGCTCCTATGTGTGTGAACGTATGGGGAATATGTGTTATTGACTATACTCGTATTTTCTCTATGAACTACGTCACGTTTCAGTATCACGCCCGGGACTCCATTAAGTAAAGTTCACTTCCATGACTCGCTAGGCATATGGGGAACATGATGTTAGTGGTCATATTTTCCTTTGCCTAAGACATATTTTTGGCTGATGTGGTCGGTATCACGACAGGCCGCCTATATTTCCCTGAAAAATTTATGGTGCCCATCTTAAAAGACTGGGTTAACCCCGGAACCTTGTCGATCCGAAAAAAATCCGCCATTTCTGGGGATCGAAACGGGACCCTTCTGATGATGAAGCGAGAACACTAACCACTCAGCCACCAGACACCTTCGTTATTTCCAGTAAAAATAAAGAACAAAAACTCTAAGATCAATTTTGAGAGGCAGGATGAACCACGGAGCTGTTCCGTTCCCCCCAAAAAAAACGTGTGTGATTGAAGCCAGATACTACTGATCAGAACCAATTGTAATAGACACTCAGTAACAGAGACTCCTTTTTTCATCATCATCCACATACCATGCCTGCTGGCGTAGGTGATCATGCCTGTCCACAACTTTCGATCTCGACAGTTATTTACCATTTATGTTGTTGACCTGCCAAGCCATTCCTTTAAGCTATTTGGTATCTTTCCTCTTTGCCTCCCTCAATTTTCCCAGTTGTTACAATATATTCCAGCTATTCCCTTTTCATTGCATGGCCAAAATTGACGATTGTATCTCCCTAATATTGGAAATTAGCTCTCTTTTTGCTTTGGCCTATTTCATAACGTTTTCATTACTCGTCTTAGCTGTCCATGGCATTTTGAACATTTTTCTGCAAAACCACTTTTCTACAGCCTCCAGTGATTTTCTTGTCTGTTGTCCTATTGTCTATGAATCACACATCCATATGTTAAGACTAACTCTATATAACATTTAAGAACTTTTTTTCTTGGTCCTATTGTCAAAAATAAATTGCATAGTATCTTCCTCATTTTTCAGAAAGCTGCTTTTTCCTGAGCCTTTCTGCATCTCACCTCTGTTGTACTGCTACCATGTCACCTCTGTTGTACATCTACCATCTCACCTCTGTTGTACATCTACCATCTCACCTCTATCGTACATCTACCATCTCATCTCTGTTGTACATCTACCATCTCACCTCTGTTGTACATCTACCATCTCACCTCTGTTGTACATCTACCATCTCACCTCTGTTGTACTTCTACCATCTCACCTCGGCTGTACATCCACCGTCTCACCTCTGTTGTACATCTACCATCTCACCTCTTTTGTAAATCTACCATTTCACCTCTCTAGTACATCTACCACCTCACCTCTGTTGTATATCTACCAACTCACCTCTGTTGTATATCTACCACCTCACCTCTGTTGTACAGCTACCATCTCACCTCTGTTGTATATCTACCACCTCACCTCTGTTGTACATCTACCATCTCACCTCTGTTGTATATCTACCACCTCACCTCTGTTGTACAGCTACCATTTCACATCTGTTGTACATCTACCACCTCACCTCTGTTTTACATCTACCATTTCACCTCTGTTGTACATCTACCACCTCACCTCTGTTGTACATCTACCACCTCACCTCTGTTGTACAGCTACCATTTCACATATGTTGTATATCTACCACCTCACCTCTGTTGTACAGCTACCATTTCACCTCTCTTGTACATCTACCATCTCACCTCTGTTGTACAGCTACCATTTCACATCTGTTGTACATCTACCACCTCACATCCGTTGTACATCTACAACCTCACCTCTCTTGTACAGCTACCATTTCACCACTGTTGTACATCTACCACCTCACCTCTGTTGTACAGCTACCATTTCACCTTTGTTGTACATCTACCATCTCACCTCTGTTGTACATCTACCACCTCACCTCTGTTGTACATCTACCATTTCACCTCTGTTGTACATCTACCATTTCACCTCTGTTGTACATCTACCACCTCACCTCTGTTGTACATCTACCATCTCACCTCTGTTGTACAGCTACCATTTCACATCTGTTGTATATCTAACACCTCACCTCTGTTGTACAGCTACCATTTCACCTCTCTTGTACATCTACCATCTCACCTCTGTTGTGCATCTACCATTTCACATCTGTTGTACATCTACCAACTCACATCTGTTGTACATCTATCACCTCACCTGTATTGTACATCTACCACCTCATCTCTATTGTACATCTACCATCTCACCTCTGTTGTACATCTACCATCTCACCTCTGTTGTACATTTACCATCTCTCCTCTGTTGTACATCTACCACCTCACCTCTGTTGTACAGCTACCATTTCACCTCTGTTGTATATCTACCACCTCACCTCTGTTGTACATCTACCACCTCACCTCTGTTGTACAGCTACCAATCGACCATCTCACCTCTCTTGTATATCTACCATCTCACCTCTGTTGTACATCTACCACCTCACCTCTGTTGTACATCTACCACCTCACCTGTATTGTACATCTACCACCTCACCTCTATTGTACATCTACCATCTCACCTCTGTTGTACATCTACCATCTCATCTCTGTTGTACATCTACCATCTCACCTCTGTTGTACATCTACCATCTCACCTCTATTGTACATCTACCATCTCACCTCTGTTGTACATCTACCATCTCACCTCTGTTGTACATCTACCATCTCACCTCTGTTGTACATCTACCATCTCACCTGTATTGTACATCTACCATCTCACCTCTGTTGTACATCTACCACCTCACCTCAGTTGTACATCTACCATCTCACCTGTATTGTACATTTACCATCTCTCCTCTGTTGTACATCTACCATCTCACCTCTGTTGTACATCTACCATCTCACCTCTGTTGTACATATACCATCTCACCTGTATTGTACATCTACCATCTCACCTCTGTTGTACATCTACCACCTCACCTCTGTTGTACATCTATCATCTCGCCTGTATTGTACATTTACCATCTCACCTCTGTTGTACATCTACCATCTCACTTCTGTTGTACATCTACCATCTCACCTCTGTTGTACATCTACCACCTCACCTCTGTTGTACATCTACCACCTCACCTGTATTGTACATCTACCACCTCACCTCTATTGTACATCTACCATCTCACCTCTGTTGTACATCTACCATCTCACCTCTATTGTACATCTACCATCTCACCTCTGTTGTACATCTACCATTTGAGATTAACACCCTCCTCCATTACTTCCAATTAAAAAAAAATTTTGGTTTACATTTTGATTGAATTGATGAAGCCGTTCCGTTCCCAAAAAACGTCTGTGAAGTGATCCCAGACCCCCTGGTCAGGCACTAGCCGCTGAGGATCCCGTAAGATGTAATGTCCCATGGCCACCAGTTAGAGTGTAATAATATTTCCCGTTACCACGATCTAGCATTTGGAAATGAGTGAGACAATGCTAATTTGAACAACCCAGTTATCCATTAGCTCGTTAGCCCGGAGAGCGCCAGGCTGCGTTATGGCATACTATTTCATATGTAGAATACCATACAATTCACCATTAAAGAGAAGATACAGATGCATAAAGGAAAACCATTGATAGAATAGAGGAAAACAATGACTCAGTGCTAGGCATACTTGTGGTAGTCTGTGATGAATGCTCAAGGGCCGAGGGGGATGTGCATATATCATAAAGGTAAATGACGTCCTGCAACATTGGGGATCAGTCTGTGGAGCGTCCTCTTCTGGATAAAGCCCATGCTGAACGTGGACCTCAAACTTGGCCCAATGACAGAGACTAGCAGCAAAGACTGTGTGGACCTGGACTGATTACCTCATCCTGGCGACAGGAAAAGACACAGCGCATCTACACATTCTATAACGCGGAAGAGAGAGAGAGAGAGAGAGAGAGAGAGAGAGAGAGAGAGAGAGAGAAATTAAAATAGAATAAAAAGTAGAGATACACGTTTGTTGTGTTTTATCTGCTTAAATGTAAATGCCTTTTCCTTGTCCTTTATACACTGTCGAGTTTTCATCATTTTTATCTCTTTTCTTGGGTTATCTTAGATAAAAGTATTTTCAAGACAGAAATAGATAAAGAATATACCCTTTATCATGTCCCCTTGGTTTCTTTATGTAACACATTAAAACTTTTTTAAAAGAATTATGTTTCTCTTTCACATTCCTTCGATAATAAGGGAAGGTTGATACAAGATCTCAGGTCTGATATGTCAGTGCCGATGGAAAGGTGCATTATGGGATTGAGCACTATGTAGTTGTCTGGTACGGATGTCGATGATCTGTCGCCTGACCTGTAATGTCTTCTTCTACAAGTGATCCGATTAGTATATTATCACTGTAGATGTTCTTTAACATATTAATCGATCCTCATCCTAACCCTGGTTGGTCGTGTGTTAATCGATGCATTAGACTAATCATTAATCGATACACTTACAACATTCCTTAAAGCCTTAAAAATGCTCACAGAATTCGTCACATAAGTTAGGGCTTTTGTTTGATCCGTGATAAAAAAGCATTCCTTGACACTAATTGAATTAGAATCGATGTCCAAATGAATGGATTCAGTTCACTCGGCAGCCGGCTCCTTCAAAGAAAATTATTTTTACAAATATTTAAAATATGAAAAGATACGTCACACGCTATATATGCAAGAAATAAAATGTACAGGCTTTCAAGCATGAATGGTGTTAATAGATGGACGTGTAATATTTTTTTTTGTTCATGAATTCTATGAATATATTCTTAATTCACATTTAAAACGTATCCATGTAATTACATTAATTTGAAGTGTTCAGCAACCAAAATAAGCAATTACTACCTACATTTGTGTGAATTAATATAAATAATTCGTTGATCCCATCATTTTAAAAAGGATAATTAAATTAATATGCTTATTTTGTCTGTCCGTAGCCTTATATAGACATTACAAAAGCTTTTGTTTAATTTAGTTCAAATTAGCAACAGTTGCATTTCTGTCTCATTGTATGTGTGTAATTGTTTATCAAATATATCATTTTATGACTTATCATTGATTATTATTATCATTGACTTAACAGAAAAATAACGATTTTTGATATTTTCTTTTTCATAAGAAATGTATGTCCATTTTGTTATAGAAAATATGCGTCACTGTTTAAAAAAACACTTTTATATATTTATTATTTAAATTTATTTCTCTGATTGTTTGAAAAGTAGCGTTTCTCAGTTTGATTTAATTACAACGTTTCTCAATTTTATTTCAAAAGAATGTTTTTTGGTTGGTTAAAAAATAGCTAGCGCTAGTCTGGTACAAAATAACGCTTTCTCTATTGCTGAAAGTTATTGCCTTTGAGTTTTAAAATAACGTTTTCATTATTGTTAAAAATTGTTGTCTTTGAGTTTTAAAATAACGTTTTCATTATTGTTAAAAAGTGTTGTCTTTGAGTTTTAAAATAACGTTTTCATTATTGTTAAAATTGTTGTAATTGAGTTTTAAAATAACGTTTTCTCTTTTGCTAAAAACTGTTATCTTTGAGTTTTAAAATTATGTTTTTACTATTTCTCTTAAAAATAATACATGATTAATTGTTTGGATGCTTGTTTGGTTTATAAAATACACTTCCTTTTTAGTTTTAAATAGCTTTATAATCTAAAAAAAACCTTTATCTTGTTTTATTTAAAATAACTATTGCATTAGGCTTACAATAAAACTGTGAATTATTTGTTGATGGAGAGTTAAGGAACATGAAATATGTTGACTCCTAATAGTATCATGTTTCATTATTAACTAGAATTTCTTGTTCACAGGTGAACACGGGACAAGAATTATCTTGTTAAAGGAGGACAACTCCCTTTGAATCAACGCGAACAACCTGCCGTCTGCGCAGATTGTTAACATCAACTATTATGCTGATCATCAAATATAAAAGGCTTGCTATTTTAAAACAACAACAAAATAAATCAGATCTTTAGCAGTTCTGCTTCTGTCTTCACATCACTTCAGTTATGTTTGTGCGGTTATTTTGTTCTGTGTTATCAAACTTCAACAATTGAAACAAAAATAAATATAAACATCGCTTTTATTTTGTTGTTTGTTTTCTTGATGATGTTGGTTTATAAGCATGTAATCTGCTTGAGCTGTACATTTTAGAACACAGTGTAAGAGTTAAAAAATAGAACGACGCGAACAAAGAAACAAAATCAATAACCGGATACATCATTTTGCATTCCCTGGGGAAATTCAATAAAAAACATTAAGATACCTTGGATAATGAATAAAAGAAATAAAGAGATATTTAAAAGGTTTAAATATTGAAATGAACTTCCTTACCAACAATAATCTTACATGGGAAATTAAAATACTATGGCCACATAAAAAGACACAATGGTCTGGGAATAACAATGGAAAGCAGTGTAATAGTTGCAGCAAGAGAAGACATGAAGACCAAGAAGAAATTGGTTTCAAAACATCAAAGAAA
Source organism: Megaustenia siamemsis (assembly GCA_032433765.1). NCBI lineage: Eukaryota > Metazoa > Mollusca > Gastropoda > Stylommatophora > Ariophantidae > Megaustenia > Megaustenia siamemsis. The sequence goes on from JAVIAB010000092.1 coordinate 12,799,140, forward strand.
CCTTTACGTGACAACAGAAGAAGTTTGAGATCTGGCTATAGTCAGAGTTTCTTTCAATTGGGCTGCGATGAGTGCAACGTTCTATAAAGTACATGCCGCTACATCAAGATGGGATCAATAGCGACTTATATTCTCAACATGCTCGTCACAACAACAATATGCGTTGAGCTTTTTTTAAAAAAAGCATTGGAATTAGATCGTCCTTGTGCTGAGAATGATTGAAGAAAGACTTTCGTGTCAGGCATTCATGTGGAAACCATCTAGTAAAAGAAAATTAGGCAGACCAAGAGAATCGCTACGCTGAACAACTGTTAGGGAAAGTTAATATATATGGACATTAGACAAGAAAACAGAACAGAAAATTGAAGCCTTTGAGATGTGGATTTATAGAAGATTAGGTAGAATTGGATGGAAACAAAAGATAACAAACGATAAAGTTTTAAAACAGCCGAAAATAAAAAGAGAACTACTAAATACAATTAAGACAAGACAAATGCAATTTTTGGGGCATGTTAAAAGACACAACATCCTTCTAAAAGTAATATTGGAAGGAAAAATACAAGGTAAAAGAGGCAGAGGCAGACCAAGACTAACATGGACGAGTAACATCAAAAGATGGACAAGTGAATTTATGACAGCCTGCACCATCAAAGCAAGAAACAGAGTAGAATGGCGATCCATGGTAGCCAACCTTCGTTGCGGAGTAGGCACACGATGATGATGAATATATATGGGACAATCAAACAAGCAAGAACTACAAGAACTAGCAGCTGTTCGCCAGTCGTGTAGAACTTCAGTCCTATCTTGCTGTCTCCGACCCGCGAGGAAATGAATGAATGATTGTTGTTCATTCCGTTGTTGTAAAGAATGCCTCATTTCCGTGTGGTCAATTAGAACTGTAATGAAGTTATTTGATCTTGACCTCACTTCGGCTCTCATGCCTGTCAGCGATACGGGAACATGAATTGTGCCATCTGCATGGTGCTAATATCCGGGATGTCACATTTTCACTGACCATTGTATTAAAGGTCAACTCTAAAGAAGGCTACTATACGCATCATATATCAGCAGCATTAAAACTTTCGTTATAAATAAACACAAGAATATTAATGATATTTTATGTAACATAAGATTCTATGCAAACATCATTCTACAACTTTTTACTTCGGTCATGTGTTGCTGCATTTCCTGTTCTCAACATAGAACTGGGTTATCTAACTTTAAATGTCATAAAAGAATGTATGTCAACATAAGCTTCCAGAAATCGAGTATCTACCATGTTGAAGTCACCGGCTATGTTTATCCATCATCCAATAAAACATTACTTGGCATGTCCGCCCAGCATGTCTCATGTTGCCCTAACATTTAGACAGCTTTCACAATTTCCGGAGCCTCTGATGTATTTTTAACTTATGGTAACATTCATATCTTCACAATTTGCGATGTACCTTAATGTAAAATGGGAGCCGCGATAACTCAGTTGTTAGTGAACTGGACTACAAAGGACAAGGGGTAGGGTTCGATCCCAATCGACGGCTTCCGGGTTCACCCAGCTTTAAATGGGTACCGGATTTTTTTCTGGGAAAGTAAAGCGGCACTAGCGTAATACCGACCATATTACCCCAAAAATCATGTCCTGAAGGTCTGTAAAATGTATGGTCACTAACACTATATTCCCTATACGCCACTTGGCGTGACAGTGCTCTTTACTTCCTTTTATCTTTTACTTAATGTAAACTAGAGCACCGTACGCACCGTTTTGCACAGGCCGTTATTTGATCAAACTCGTAATCCACTGCCGCCGCGTAGTTTATATATTCTTTAGTTCTGTCCCTTTTTGTATGAACGTCAATTGGCAATCAACATCGGCAAAACAGAAGTCATGAATGTCGCAAAAAATAAACAGAACATCAGCATAACTATAAAAGGCAGGCAACTAAACAAATAGATGAATTCAAATACGTAGGAAGTTTAGTGACAAACGATAATTCACAAACTGCAGAGATAGAAACAAGATGCAACAAAGCTTGTCAAATCATTGGACAGTTATCACCACTATTGTCCAACAAGGAATTAACTCTAGTGGCAAAAACGAGCACTATACAATACAATCTTTAACCCAACGTTGTGCTACCAATGCCAGACTTGGACCCTAAATGCAAGAACAATAAGAAAAATAACCTCTACAGAGATGAAATGTGTTAGACGAATGTCAAAGAGATAGTATCAGAAATGAAGAACTGAGAAAAAAGCTAGTAATAGCTCCAACCATAAAATATATAAATAAACAACAGATAAAATGGTTTGGCCACGTGACACGGCAGAAAGATCAAAACACAACACACCGAGCCTTCAGTCAACGTTGTGAGAATATCAGACCCAATGGTCGACCACGAAAAAGATGGATGGATGGAATATCAGAAACACTAGAAAACAAAACAGCCGAGCGAACAGAAGAGCAAAAGACCCTAAATTATATCTCCCCTCGACGCTGAAAGGCAAATGAGGAAGGAAAGAAGAAGTCAATTGTCTTGTGCCGTTTTTAATATAACGCCTATTATGTTTCATAGTTAGAGAAGAAACATATAGACACAATTCTACAGAGGAAATTAAAATACTATGGCCACGTCAACAGGCACAGCGGGATGGAAAGAACAATATTGAAATGCATGGTTCCTGGACAACGCTTCAGAGGCAGACCAAGAAGTAGGTGGTTGCAAGACATCAAAGAAACCTTGAATATGGCAACAGAAGAATTGGGACATCTGTCCAGAGACCGAGATTTTTTAGACGGTCTGTGATGAATGCAACGTTCTGTGGGAGATCTGTCTAGAGACAGAGATTCTTTCAGACAGGCTGTGATGAATGTAACGTTCTGTGGGAGATCTGTCTAGAGACAGAGATTCTTTCAGACAGGCTGTGGTGAATGCAACGTTCTGTGGGAGATCTGTCTAGAGACAGAGATTCTTTAAGACGGTCAGTGATGAATGCAACGTTCTGTGGGAGATCTGTCTAGAGACTGAGATTCTTTCAGACGGTCTGTGATGAATGTAACGTTCTGTGGGAGATCTGTCCAGAGACAGAGATTCTTTCAGACGGTCTGTGATGAATGTAACGTTCTGTGGGAGATCTGTCTAGAGACAGAGATTCTTTCAGACGGGCTGGGGTGAATGTAAAGTTCTGTGGGAGATCTGTCTAGAGACAGAGATTCTTTCAGACGGTCTGTGATGAATGTAACGTTCTGTGGGAGATCTGTCTAGAGACAGAGATTCTTTCAGACGGGCTGTGGTGAATGCAACGTTCTGTGGGAGATCTGTCTAGAGACAGAGATTCTTTCAGACGGTCTGTGATGAATGCAACGTTCTGTGGGAGATCTGTCTAGAGACAGAGATTCTTTCAGACGGGCTGTGGTGAATGCAACGTTCTGTGGGAGATCTGTCTAGAGACAGAGATTCTTTCAGACGGTCTGTGATGAATGCAACGTTCTGTGGGAGATCTGTCTAGAGACAGAGATTCTTTCAGACGGGCTGGGGTGAATGTAAAGTTCTGTGGGAGATCTGTCTAGAGACAGAGATTCTTTCAGACGGTCTGTGATGAATGTAACGTTCTGTGGGAGATCTGTCTAGAGACAGAGATTCTTTCAGACGGGCTGTGGTGAATGCAACGTTCTGTGGGAGATCTGTCTAGAGACAGAGATTCTTTCAGACGGTCTGTGATGAATGCAACGTTCTGTGGGAGATCTGTCTAGAGACAGAGATTCTTTCAGACGGTCTGTGATGAATGTAACGTTCTGTGGGAGATCTGTCTAGAGACAGAGATTCTTTCAGACGGTCTGTGATGAATGTAACGTTCTGTGGGAGATCTGTCTAGAGACAGAGATTCTTTCAGACAGGCTGTGATGAATGTAACGTTCTGTGGGAGATCTGTCTAGAGACAGAGATTCTTTCAGACGGGCTGGGGTGAATGTAAAGTTCTGTGGGAGATCTGTCTAGAGACAGAGATTCTTTCAGACGGGCTGGGGTGAATGTAATATTCTGTGGGTGATCTGTCTAGAGACAGAGATTCTTTCAGACAGGCTGTGATGAATGCAACGTTCTGTGGGAGATCTGTCTAGAGACAGAGATTCTTTCAGACAGGCTGTGGTGAATGCAACGTTCTGTGGGAGATCTCACTAGAGATAGAGATTTTTTCAGACAGGCTGTGGTGAATGCAACGTTCTGTGGGAGATCTGTCTAGAGACAGAGATTCTTTCAGACAGGCTGTGGTGAATGCAACGTTCTGTGGGAGATCTGTCTAGAGACAGAGATTCTTTCAAACAGGCGGTGGTGAATGCAACGTTCTGTTGGAGATCTGTCTAGACACAGAGATTCTTTCAAACAGGCTGTGGTCAATGCAACGTTCTGTTGGAGATCTGTCTAGAGACAGAGATTCTCTCAAAAAGTTTGTGGTGGGTGAATACAAAATTCTACAAAAGACATGTGACCTGAAGAAGATGATGATGTATTAGAAAAAAAAAACCAAATGGTACATTTTTACATTGTTTAATTTGCTGCAGTTTGATCGCTTTGAATATCGCGAATAGTTCTCTTCATAACCGAACTGATATTTTTAACTGAAGTCAGAATCTTTCCAGAATGTTTGTGGCTGTGACGATATTAGTTCATATTCATTGTGGCTCATGAGCCAAATAAGAACAAATAAAAGACCATTACAGTGTTGATACAACTGGTATTCCATCAGCACACAACTTGTTTAGTTTAATCAATTTCGATTCTTTCTGGAAATGATAATTAAAACTACAGTTTTGTCTCTTCGGCATCTACGATATTTTTATAGTGAGTGAAGTGAACGCTGATCACGACATGCTAGTGTGGGTCTGTCTGTGTGTCTATGCCTACATTGCACCACTAGTCCATCGCTCAAACACCGATATTTCTCCTCATGCACTACTACATTAACCTGATCCACGGTGGTGGGCTGCACTCTAGCCTATTAACTGATCTGACAGCTAACCTTCTCAGTTACAGCCTGACCTAAACTATCTCTTCACTCTTAGCTTGTTTCCTAACACATCTTACCACCATCCAGCCCGTTTTCTCTCTTTCTCTCTCTCTATTTATCTCTTTCACTCTCTCTCTCTCTCTCCTCTCCGGTACACGTTTAATGTCACGTATGAAGACTGTCACGTTGATTATGAAGCAGTTTGGTTTATATGAGCTTCAAAAATCATTATTTAAAAAAAAAATTGAAGTTGAAATAAAGTTTGAGCTGCAAATTAATGGAAAAAGCAAGCCCGTTTTTCTCTTTATGTTCTATTTTTTGTTATATTGTTGTTCACTTGTTCTATTGTTGTTCTATTTTTGTTCCAATTCTCTAGAGGAGTCGTTATAATCGGTTTAGAGATCACTGATGCAGAGAACCGAACTTAATGTATTCAAGGACAACCAGATTGATGCTTCGTGAGAGAGCTGGTCTGTGGTGATGTTTTCTTTAGCTTACTGGTTTCATACAATCATTACAATCATTACAATCATTACCATCATCTCTCTCTTCTCGATTCTACTACCTAACCCAACTCCCGATTCCAGAAGTCTCATATTTTGATACCCATTAATAAAAGAGGATTCGATATATATTTCTTACAAGTTGCAAAGCTCTCACTATTTGTGCTTTCAAATTAAGCCTGCCAGCTGTTTCGCTGCCGTGGTTCCAGATTTACTAAAATAGAACATCCATATAATTCCTTGGATGTTTGGGGCCTCCAAATATCTTAACTAAGCGAGACGGAGTCACCCTAGTGCACCTTAAACGGTCTTGACTGAGAGTTGTCTTAATATCTTGTCATCATGGAAGTTTCAGAAACAAACCACAGAGCAACAACAACCAATATATGAGAGACGAGATGTTTTGTTCATTCTATCACCCTCTATTAGCTTTTTAAAAGATTACAAATAAACTTCAAACAGTAATCATCATTAGTCTATTAGTAGTAGTTGTATTAGTAGTATTTGTATTAGTAGTAGTTGTATTGGTAGTAGATGTATTATTAGTGGTTGTATTAGCAGTAGTTGTATTAGTAGTAGTTGTTTTAGTAGTAGTTGTATTAGTAGTAGTTGTATTAGTTGTAGTTGTTTTAGTAGTAGTTGTATTAGTAGTAGTTGTATTAGTAGTAGTTGTTTTAGTAGTAGTTGTATTAGTAGTAGTTGTATTAGTTGTAGTTGTTTTAGTAGTAGTTGTATTAGTAGTAGTTGTTTTAGTAGTAGTTGTTTTAGTAGTAGTTGTATTAGTTGTAGTTGTTTTAGTAGTAGTTGTATTAGTAGTAGTTGTATTAGTTGTAGTTGTTTTAGTAGTAGTTGTATTAGTAGTAGTTGTATTAGTTGTAGTTGTTTTAGTAGTAGTTGTATTAGTAGTATTTGTATTAGTTGTAGTTGTATTGGTAGTAGATGTATTATTAGTGGTTGTATTAGTAGTAGTTGTATTAGTTGTAGTTGTTTTAGTAGTAGTTGTATTAGTAGTAGTTGTATTAGTTGTAGTTGTTTTAGTAGTAGTTGTATTAGTAGTAGTTGTATTAGTAGTAGTTGTTTTAGTAGTAGTTGTATTAGTAGTAGTTGTATTAGTTGTAGTTGTTTTAGTAGTAGTTGTATTAGTAGTATATGTATTAGTAGTTGTTGTATTATTAGTAGTTGTATTAGTAGTAGTTGTATTATTAGTAGTTGTATTAGTAGTAGTTGTATTAATAGTAGTTGTATTAGTAATAGTTGAATTATTAGTAGTTGTATTAGTAGTAGTTGTATTAGTAGTAGTTGTTTTAGTAGAAGTTGTATTAGTAGTATATGTATTAGTAGTTGTTGTATTATTAGTAGTTGTATTAGTAGTAGTTGTATTATTAGTAGTTGTATTAGTAGTAGATGTATTAGTAGTAGTTGTATTAGTAGTAGTTGTATTAGTAGTAGATGTATTAGTAGTAGATGTATTAGTAGTAGTTGTATTAGTAGTAGTTGTATTAGTAGTAGATGTATTAGTAGTAGTTGTACTAGTAGTAACTGTATTATAGTTCGTTCACAAATTCATGCCCACAGAGTTGATCAATTATCTCGGAAACTGTTTGATGAATTTATGTAATTCTTTTCATGAAATCTTATTTTTTCACTGACCTTCAGATTTTATAACATACAATATAGTTTGAATAGTACAAATATAGTTTGAATTGTGCACAAATAGTTTTTTGTCATATAATTTTAGGAAAATATCAAACTGCATGCTCTAAACAATAGATCTTACTGCAAACTATGTTAATTTTCTAACAATGCAAGCCAAAGGCGTATCCATATTACATTAAATAGGGCAACATTTTTCATTTGATTTTATATCTTCGTCATAGAGATAGGTAGACTTCCTTGCGTGACCGTCGCCTCTGCAGAGTCAAAGTTCTGTCCTATCCATCGATTGAAAGATTTTCTATCTATATTTAGAGCTGCCCGTGTTCTGATTTTTGGGTTTTTTTTTATATCGTAATTTAATCAACCCTTTTTAGATTTCTTGCAAAAATGCATGCACAATAACACAGTTACCTTTTGCATAGTGATAAATTTACACTTTAAATTCTTCATGGTTTTAAAAATCAAGTAGTCACTTCACAACAGCTTACAAATTATCACACACATACAAGAATATTCATTAATAGTAAATATTTTGTCAAAATAGGCCTCTGGACCAATTTAGCAAGAAACCAGAAATGAAATTACCAAAAAAAACCCTCGAAATTTGTGCGGGTCTTACAAGTTAAGGGTGCGAAACGGTGCTACGATTGTGTGGTGTGCTCGTGAAATTTACCTTTTTAATTGGTGAGTTTACTACAACAAATGTGGGTATTGTAAAATCCTAAAATTTAGGACAAGCAAGAAAATCATATTTTTATATACCTCAAATAAGTACAAATCTTTCCTAAATGTATGACAGCAGGACAAAAAATCAGACTGAAGGTCGGTGAAAAAAAGATTTCACGAAAAAAGAATTACAGAAATTCATCAAATAGTTTCCAAGATAATTAATCAACTCTGTGGGCACGAATTTGTGAACGAACTATAGTACCCTCAGTCAGTCATAGTTGACTATAGTACCCTCAGTCAGTCATAGTTGACTATAGTACCCTCAGTCAGTCATAGTTGACTAGGTATTTTGCTGCGCCCCTAGGAAACGTTTTGTTTTCTTTTGAAGTGAATTTTCTTCTTCTATGAATCTGTCTGTTTCTTGCTAGAGTTGGAGATTTAGAGTGTTTCCAAATATTGCTGTCTGCAACTTTCTCTGCCAGGCTATAAACCTGGTTTATGTTCAGAGTTTTAATACCACGTTTATGTACGTCTATAAATCGGAGTTTTGATACCACGTTTATGTACGTCTATAAATCGGAGTTGTGGGCGTTCCCTAGTGCTTTCGCCATCTGCTACTTGTCCATAAAGTATGTATTTTAGTCTGTGCTCATCTTCCATATGGTGTAGGTGGCTAAGCCAACGTGACCTACTTTGTTTTTTGAGATCGATGTCTATATTCAGGAGGTGTGTGCGAGCGAGGATCGCCACGTTTGTCACTTTGCCCTTCCTGGTGATACCAAGAATGAAACATAATCAACATCAGAAAAAAATATGGACCAAAGCAGGATCGAACCGGTACCCGTGGCACAGCGCCTTGCCACGAAAAGCCAAACCCTGGGGAATACTGCCACCCCTTGCGTTTGGCTTTTCGTGGCAAGGCGCTGTGCCACTGAGTACGGGTTCGATCCTGCTTTGGTCCATATTTTTTTCAGTTTTTGATTATATGTCAATTTTTCCGAGTGCTGTAAACATACCACTTCCTCTGAATTGATTCGCTCATTATCGCCTCGGTTGTTTCCCTCTATAATAATATTCATGTATTATGATTTGTCACCTGATACCAAGAATACAGCACTGAGATCGCACATGGAATGAATTTAGCCTTTTCTCTTGCTTTGCATAAGTTTCCCAACATTCGACGCCATATAAAAAGATACTGATGATGTAGGCGTTGTAAACTGCGGCCTTTGTTTTAGTTGTCAATTTGCTGCTTTGTCAAACGCGCCTAGAAACGCGGGCGGAAGTTGTAGCAGCTTTACCAATGAAGGTTTCAATTTCTGTATCTAAAATTAGTTTGTCGATGATGATAGACCCCAGGTAGCTACACTGCTGCACGATATCAAGTTTCTAGTTGTCAATAAGTCGATGTCAATACAGCGAAGACGATAGCGCTGGATGAGACACACACTGTGGAAGTTAACTGAGAGTATTACACAACAAGCCCTTTTTTGGAATCCCCAGGGGAAAAGACAAAGAGGAAGGCCAAGAAATTCTTGGAGAAGATAGACATAAGCAGAGATGAAGATGATGGGGAAGACATGGAATGATCTTAAAAGAATGGCAAGAAACAGGACGACTTGGAAAGTGTTTGTTGAAGAACTTTGCTCCACATGGAGCTGAAAGGTAGAAGAAGTCACTCTACAAACTCAAGCATTTCATTCTGACCGATGTTTTACATCACCAACATCTTCCACATAATTTTCATCTTCATCATGGGAGACAATCTTAATCCCATCGTTGAGCCACCAAGGTCAGCGTCGGGCTTAAGCCCAATCAGAAAAATAATCACCGCCGATATGAAATGTGTCAGACACATGGCAGGAAACAAACTGAAAGATCGGAATTGGAAATCTAAGAACAATGCTAAAAATAATTCTCTCGATTGATTGTTTTAGAGCGGGAGACCTGCTCGATGATTTGTCCTGCTCCAAACAAGGAAGACACGATGAGGTCAAAAGTTTTTTTTTTTTTTTTTTTCTATTAAATCGAGGTGAAATAAAATCTTTGACCAAAACTCCTCGTGGCGACCGCACGCCAAAAAGCAGACTTTATTTTCAAATCCAGCAAGACCCTCGACAGAACAAAGGAATGAGATAAATGTCAAGATAGTTTTCCTTCTTATTTTTTAAAATACATAAAGAAAGAAGAATTTGTCCACAACAAAAGATGTGCATGAACAAAAGATGAGACATAATAAAATAAGCATTCAATAAACTCAACAACACCAGACCCAAGGACTGAGCACGAAAAGGATGATTGTTGGGAGTGTTAGGAAGATTCGGAAACATAAGAGCAGCGGGGATTAACAGAAGATAAATGAATACATACAAGGTATCCTCTTGGTGCTGAAAGGAAAATGAGGAAGAACAAACAAATAATGGAGAATGGAATTCGGCAGACTCAACACTGGAGCAACTTCAAAGTCGTCACCTCGACATAATTAACATAGTGGACATAACTATAGTTTCACTTCACAGTTGTTGCATATGCCGTAACCAACATAATAAAGAAAACAATAGATTTACTTGAAAGTGGCTACATGCGATATAACTAACATAATGGACATAACAATAGTTGTACTTGAGAGTAGCTGCATGCGAAATAATTAACATAATGAACATAACAATATATTCACTTGAAAGTGGCTACATGTGATATAACTAACATAACGGACATAATAGTTTCACTTTAGAGTGGCTACATGCGATATAACTAACATAATGGACATAACAATAATCTCATTCTGACATTTATTGAAATATATAGAGAGAGAGCGTTTAAAAAGGGAAGTATTTTTGTCTTTTTCTTACGCTAATATATAACATATGTACTGTCTTTTTCCTATGAGAATGTTCTAGGATAGCACGTGAAACTAAAACCTCTATTTTGAGTACCATTATGTAAACACAACATTTATAAATATTTGTTTAGCCCCGACACGCCAAGTGGCGTATAGGGAATATGGTGTTAGTGACCATACATTTTACATACATTCAACACATGATTTTTTAAGGGGGAATGTAGTCGGCATTACGCCCGTGCCTCTTAACTTTCCCAGAAAAAAATCCGGTACCCATTTACGGCTGGGTCTTGTCCGTTGTAGTCCAGTTCACTAACCAGTGAGCTATCGCGGCTCAAACAACATTTATACATTTCAATATATTTAATTATATATTTTTTATTCTGTGATTTTTAACTTAATTCCAGCCTAACAGAGTTTATTGCTTGTGTAGGTTTGTTTTACAAATTAATTTGATGAGAGTAGATAATATGTAAGAAGTGCACATTATTCTTTGTCTGTATCACACTGATGTTCTGCGAAGATACTGAAAATTATGTCTAGCTCTTGATTTGTTTCGTGTTCATGCGTTAAGAAATCCCTTGTAGTTTTATTCAGATCAACAGCTACAATCACTCATGATTGATTACAGTACGGCTGGTGGAACAACTTCGAGCAGCTAAGATTATAAAACTGAAATCAGTAAAACAGTGCTAAGATTTATCCAGTAGCGAAGACTCAGCAAATAAAACTCTGGAATAATATCATCTTCCTCCCGTGATAACCAAACGGAAAGCTCAAGTGCTGACTGTTTGAATTAACTACAGTAGCTCCTTGGACATTTCTCACAAAGAGTAATGACATCGCAAACATCTTCATCGACATCGATTCACGTTTAAAAGCAAGAAAATAATTAAAAGAATAATGTCGCCTGGCATTACAGCTGTAAGGTCCATTTAGACTCGACATGTTATCATACTTAAACTGTATATTATCACGGCAGTGTTTTACAATCGTCAATATCAGTTCGGCTGTGAAGGAGATAACTTCTGACGTGTAGAAACACTTTGTACAGTAGTCTCCCCTCACTGGCACCATCTCGTCCTCGACGTAAAGTTCTCTGTGGAATAAAAATTGAATCAGATTAAGGAAGTTAATCTTAAATTACCACATTCCCACTTTCTTGAGTGTTGACTGTGTGGATTCAGCAAAGATTGGCACTTAATCTCCAAGACGAACCTTGTTGCATCAGGGATTATGAAGGATGAATGTGGGGGTGTTTGGACATAAGTGTGGTCAACAAGCAGACTTTGAGTGTTGAGTTTGGGGCCGTGACTGGGTGTTGGTGAACTGTTCCAAAGGCTAAGAAACTCTTGACACAGATATGATGAAAAGGTTAGTAACAGTTACAAATAAATATGTCACATTAAAGCCAACATTAATGAAGATTACAAAATATACAACTAAATTCGAACGAAACAAAAACAAGTATTACACTTTCACACAATACGTATAAGTATATGTGTTCGATTAAGAAATACGAAAAATGTAGTTCCCATACATAGTTTGGTCTTTTGTAGTTTAGGCATGTACAACTTCCGGGCCACAGAGTAAGAATTAAAAACAACATATTAAAAAAAGACAAAATGATGGTAGTATATGACAGCTAAAAGCAAATGTATGGAACGCAGCAAAACTATTTTCTTTACATAGACAGCAAAACTATTTTCTTTACATAGACAGCAAAACTATTTTCTTTACATAGACAGCAAAACTATTTTCTTTACATAGACAGCAAAACTATTTTCTTTACATAGACAGCAAAACTATTTTCTTTACATAGACAGCAAAACTATTTTCTTTACATGGACAGCAAAACTATTTTCTTTACATAGACAGCAAAACTATTTTCTTTACATAGACAGCAAAACTATTTTCTTTACATGGACAGCAAAACTATTTTCTTTACATAGACAGCAAAACTATTTTCTTTACATGGACAGCAAAACTATTTTCTTTACATAGACAGCAAAACTATTTTCTTTACATAGACAGCAAAACTATTTTCTTTACATAGACAGCAAAACTATTTTCTTTACATGGACAGCAAAACTATTCATTTTATCATCCTCATTATCATCATCATTGAGTACCGTCTCCCCATCGAAGGTTGGCTACCATGGAGCGCCATTCCGTTCTGTCTCTTACTTTGATATTGCAGGTTGTCATTGACTGACTTTTCCATCTTTTGATGTTACTCGTTCATGTTAATCTCGTTCTCCCTCAGCATCTTTTACCTTGTATTTTCCCTTCCAAGGTTACTTTTAGCAGGCTGTTGTGTCTTTTAACAAGGTCCGAAAATCCTACTTGTCTTGTTTGAATTGTATTTAGTAGTTCTCTTTTCATTTTTAGTTGCTTTAAAACTTCATCATTTGTTTTCTTTTCTTTCCATCCAATTTGTACTATTCTTCTATAAATCCACATTTCAAAGGCTTCAATTTAATTGTCTACTTCATTTTCTTGTCTAATGTCCATGTTTCTGCACCGTGCAGCAATGTTGAGAAGATATAACATTTTGCTATTATTAGTTTTAGCGCTGGTGTTATTTGTTTTGATTAGTTTGTAGACTTTTCTTTACATTAAAATTACTTTTTGCCATTCCTATTGTTTTGTTTATTTCAGTTTTACATTTCCCATCACTGGTTATAGTGTGTCCTATGTAGTTGTAGCTCTGGACTGTCTCCAGGTCTATTCCTTCAACTTTGATACCCACTTGTAGGTTTTGAGCATTATCTTTGTTCATGATCATAATTTTTGTTAAGTCGGTTCTATTATATGGCTGTGAAACATGGAGAATAACAAAATTGACAATCACGAAGGTACAGACTTTCATTAATGGATGCTTGCGCAGAATAAAGGGATGGAAATGGCAGGACAAAGTCACTAACGTGGAATTATGGAAATGTACCGGTCAAATACCAGTGGATAAAGAAATACAGCGAAGACGATGGCGATGGATAGGACACACACTACGGAAACCAACTGAGAGTATTACACAACAGGCCCTTTTTTGGAATCCCCAGGGGAAAAGACAAAGAGGAAGACCAAGGAATTCTTGGAGAAGACAGATTGAAGCAGAGATGAAGATGATGTGGAAGACATGGAATGATCTTAAAAGAATTGCAAAAAACAGAACGACTTGGAAAGTGTTTGTTGAAGACCTATGCTCCACTGGGAGCTAAAAGGTAGAAGATGATCATAATTTTAGTCTTTTTTATATTCATATCTAATCTATATTTTATGCTTGTCATGTTTATTTCATTAAGTAATTGTTGTAGATTTTTAGGATTTTCTGCTAGTAATATAGTACCATCAGCATATCTTAAGTTACAGATTATCTTTCCATTAATGTATAAACCTGGTATCTCTATGATGTTTTTAAAGCACACCTCTTTATAATAGATAGCAAAACTTATTTCTTTACCAGAGATAGCAAAAACTGATTTCTTTATCAGAAATAGCAACACTGATTTCTTTATGAGAGATAGCAAAACTGATTTTTTAAAAGAGATAATAAAACTGAATTCTTCATCAGAGATAGCAAAATTGTTCTGTTTATCAAAGATAGCAAAACTGTTCTGTTTAACATAGATAGCAAAAGTGTTCTGTTTATCATAGCTAGCAAAACTAATTTCTTTATCAGAGATACCAAAACTGATTTCTTTATCAGAGATACCAAAACTGATTTCTTTATTAGAGATAAGAAAACTGTTCTCTTTATCAGAGATAGCAAAACTGATTTCTTTATCAGAGATAGCAAAACTGATTTCTTTATCAGAGATATCAAAACTGATTTCTTTATCAGAGATAGCAAAACTGATTTCTTTATCAGAGATAGCAAAACTGATTTCTTTATCACAGTGAGCAAAACTGAGTTTTTAAAATGAAAGATAGCAAAACTGAAGTGATACAGGAAAGCAATATCTTAAAACGTCTCAATCGCTGGAAGTGTTCCAGAGTTCATTGATCGTTCTAAGATGGACATCTTTTTACTTGGCGAGCGATCACAACATAGTGATGGTGGTTCTAGGTTAATCGCCAGGGCGAAAAGGGCATTATCCATTACTGTATAAGAAAACTGTTAATTATAAATGATTATGCGCATAGTAATAGTAGGATCAACATACAATATCCTTCAGAGTATTCTAAAAACCATGGAAAACAATAACAAAAAAAACTAAATAACAATACCAATGACAAAACAATAACAAAATAAACTAAATAACAATACCAATGACAAAACAATAACAAAAAAAACTAAATAACAATACCAATGACAAAACAATAACAAAAAAACTAAATAACATTACCAATGACAAAACAATAACAAATAAGTTGAGTATAGAAGGCACATTATATGTCATAGCCAATGTTCAGCCTTATAAACATATGAAACATTGTCGGCACTGTGTGTGGACAAAGAGGACATCGCCAAGTATGTTCTTCATTCTTTAAGAGAAGAAGAGGAGAATTTGTGGGAAAATGATGGACATTGAGAGACTGAGAAGTCTTCCGATGGAAAGGGATCTCGTTTATCCAGAAGCTTAGTGGGAAAAACAGATGTATCTACAAGCAACATCTTAAAGGAACGATCAGTCTGCATACGCTTCAAGAAATGATAAGACGAGCGGTGGAGTGGATTTGGGTATGCCTCGAATGCAGGGAAACTGGTTGCATTATTATAGCAGATTAGTTGTAAATGACAGAGAGATCACTTACACAACCTCACTCGATCTTGATAAAACTATATAAAGTATACGAAAGTGTAGACTGAAAGTAGGCAAACTGATTTAGAGAAATTGCGTTTACTCTAGGACACACGGGAAGAGAAAGTAACCTCTAACAAGATCCATACTATTACATTAAATACATTGCCTCCCCTTACTGATAGGATATTCCTATGTAACTGCAACAGGTAGGTTTAAAATATTCACTATGTAGGTGTAAAGTATTCACTATGTGGGTTTAATATTCTGTATGTAAATAATAACAGAATCATGTAACATACATACGCCACAGCAAGTATGTCGCACCTGTTGTGAATGGGTAAAAATTGGAAGGCTTGACTTTGTTCGTCTTTCTGTAGCCAGGCGGCACGATCTTCCAGATGGTCACGTCAAGACTAGAAGATCTCATCTCCTGGAATCAAGAGACACAGTACACGGTGATTGATTTATGACAAATTATGAAGTGTTGATATCAAACAGGCTCCAAGTTAGAAAGTAGCATATATAAAAACACTAGAAACCTCAAAATCTGTAAAGATACAATTGTTACAAAATTGAATTAATAAATATGGTGACAAGTACAATCAATCTCAAAATGTATCCAGGAGACTATAGTGCTTCAACAAGGTGTAGCCAGTCCCACAGCTATACCATTAAATAACACACATCTTGAATCTGTGAAGAAGTTCACTTATCTCCGTTCGATGTTCACAACCAATGTCTCCCTTGAAGAAGAAATAAATTACCGAATTGGAAAGGCAGCTTTCACATTTGGTAAACTTAAAGATAAAGCATGGGCCAACACCAAATTAACTTTCAGATCTAAGATTCAAATCAACAAAAGTTATGTGCTTAGAACACTTCTATACGGATACAAACTTGGGCTACCTATGCAGGGCAGGAGGAAAGGGTAAACAGCTTACACGTGCGTTGCCTTCACAACATTATGAACATAAAATGGAAGGACTAAGTAACCAACTCTAACGTCTTACGACGAGCCAAACGCCCATACATCGTGGCATCACTTAGGAGTCGTAGAATATGGTGGCTGGGTCATGTCAGAAGAATGGCAAACAATCGTATTCCCAAACAAATATTGTAAGGCGAACTTAAGGATGGAAAGAGACTAAAGGGCAGACCAGTGCTGAGATATAAGGATGATTGTAGGGCTTCCTTGAGGGAATTCTCTATCAGTGAAAGAAACTGGGAAAATCTAGTTGCAGATCGTAGCACATGGAGAACAAAAATAAAAAAAATGGCACAGCAACTTTCGAGACAGTGCTGATATCAAATTCAGAAGACAAAAGGCGCAGGAGAAATGAGACAAGCCCAGGCACCACGAATACATCTTGTTCTTTCTGCGGATGGATCTATCTGTCTAATATTGGGGGATTCAGTCACGAAAGAAGCTGGTCAGTAAAGCAGCATCCAGTATAAGACACTAACATATTTATCAACTACTGACTTATAAGTATTGCTTGCTACCAACCGTCTGCCAAGACACCAAAGACCATACATATAACATAAATCATGCGAAATAGTTACCAGAGGTTATGGTAGTTTGGCAGCAGATTAACTTTTATTTATGTTTTTTTTGTTGACAACGCTAGAGATTAAACTCAATACAACTTATGACACTTCATTTTATTACATTACTCTACATTACATTACATTTATACACACCACTTCTGAATACACCACATCCCAACACACACCTCAATACGTCATATCTCAACACACCACATTGTAACACACATCTCAATTCATGATACAACACCTCAACATAACACTTCTCAACATATTACATTTAAACACACCACATCTCAACATACCACGTCCCAACAGCGCAGCTCAACAAACCACATCTCAACACATCACACCTCAACACATCATATATCAATACATCATATATCAACACACCACCTTGAAACAAACATCTCAACACATCACACAACACCTCAGCATACTACTTCTCAACACATTATATTTAAACACATCCCATCTCAACACACCATATCTAAACACACCACATCTCAACACACCACATCTCAACACATCACTTCTAAACACACCACATTTCAACAGACCATATCTCAACACATCATATCTCAACAGATCATATTTCAACACACCACATTTCAACACATCATATCTCAACACACCATACCTCAAAACACCCATCTTAACACACACCACCTCAACACACCCCACCTTAACACACCACACCTTAACACACCACATTTCAACATACCCCATCTCAAGACACCAAATGTCGACACACCACATCTCAACACACAACATCTCAACACACCACATCTCAACTCAACACACCACATCTCAAAACACAACATCTCAACACACAACATCTCAACACACAACATCTCAACACATCACATCTCAACTCAACACACCACATCTCAGCGTATCACAGAACACCTCAACATACTACTTCTCAACACATTACATTTAAACACACACCGTATCAACAAACCACCTCTCAACACACGCAATCTCAACACACCACATGGCAGCACATTACATCTCAACACACCATATCTCTACACACCACATTTCAAAATATCACACGACACCTCAGAACACTTTATATCACCACACCACATCTCAATACGCCACATATCACCATACCAAATATCAACACACCACATCTCAACACACCACATCTCAACACGCCACATATCACCATACCACATTTCAACACACCACATCTCAACACACCACATCTCAACACGCCACATATCACCATACCACATCTCAACACACCACATCTCAACACACCACATCTCAACACACCACATCTCAACACACCACATCTCAACACACCACATATTAACACACCACATCTCAACACACCACATATTAACACACCACATCTCAACACACCACATCTCAACACACCACATCTCAACACACCACATTTCAACACACCACATATTAACACACCACATCTCAACACACCACATATTAACACACCACATCTCAACACACCACATATTAACACACCACATCTCAACACACCACATATTACCACACCATATCTCAACACGCCACATATCACCACACCACATCTCAACACGCCACATATCACCACACCACATCTCAACACGCCACATATCACCATACAACATCTCAACACACCACACATTACCACACCACATCTCAATACACCACATATTACCACACCACATCTCAACACGCCACATATTACCACACCACATCTCAACACGCCACATATTACCACACCGCATCTCAACACGCCACATATTACCACACCACATCTCAACACGCCACATATTACCACACCACATCTCAACACGCCACATATCACCACATCTCAACACGCCACATATTACCACACCACATCTCAACACGCCACATATTACCACACCACATCACACTTTAGCACAAGCCATCTCGCCTCATCTGATCACACCTTGTCACCTGAAAATAACACACATATACTCAACATATACACCACCTCGGTGCAGTATAAGACTGATATGTAATTATTACCCACAACAGTCATTGTCAGTGGAAAAATCTAGAGAGAAATAAAGACAACAGCAATCTCGTTCATGAACTAGGTAGTGATGGCGAGACAGAAAAAAAAAATGTAAATGATTGGAATGGCAAAAAACGTTTTAGACAAAATGAAAGATAAACTCACATCAAAGAAAATAACATGATTTTTATACATGAGAATAATGAAGTGTTATATCTACCCAATACTTCTGAATGGTACAGAAACATGGACACTAGCTTAAAAAAACAGAATGAAATTAAAATGCAGGGTAGAAGACTGAGTTGAATTGAGTAGATAGAACAGTGGTAGAGTTTGGAAACAGCTTAAAATAGAAGAAATTCATCCTGGAACGGGAAATACTAGCTAAACTCCAAGTACCATGCCTGCTGACGTAGGTGATCACGTCTGTTCACAACTTTTGATCTCGACAGTTATTTATCTTTTCTGTTATTGTCCTTTTGCCAAGCCATTCTCTTAATCTGCTGGTATCTTTTCTCTTTGCTTCCCTGTATCTCTTCGTCCACAAGTTAAACAAGTTAGAGTTGATTGACGACTTTAGGAGAGCGACAGGAGGACATGGAACAGCGTGTACCATCAAGGCAAGAAACAGAGTGAAATGACGATCCTTGGTACACAAGCTTTGATGGAGTGATTGATAATACAATGGTGATGTATATTGTTGGTGATGATCTTGATATATTTTGTCAAATGAGCTGCTCGTGTCTATGAATGTAGCTGTGATTTGATTCGATTTATCAAAGCGGAGAGACACTTGAAACTGTTCATCAAAATGCAAAAATGCAAAAACTTTAAATAACATAATTTTTTGTTAGACCAGAGTGGTGATGAGTTCTTCATCTTGCTCCATTGAACATAATATAGGAAACTCTAAGGTTATTGAGTTATACAGAGAAACTCTAAGGAACATAATATAGGAAACTAAGGTTATTGAGTTATACAGAGAAACTCTAAGGAACATAATATAGGAAACTATATGGTTATTGATTTATATAGAGAAACTCTATGGTTATTGAGTTATATACATATAAAGAAACTCTAAGTAAGGAACATAATATACAAACTCTAAGGCTATTGAGTTATTGAGCTATATAGAAAAACTCTAAGGCTGTTGAGTTATATAGAGAAACTCTAAGGTTATTGAGTTATATAGAGAAACTCTCAGGTTATTGAGTTATATATAGACACTCTTAGGTTATTGAGTTATATAAAGAAACTCTAAGGATTATAATATAGAAACTCTAAGGCTATAGAGTTAATGAGTTATTTAGAGAAAATCTAAGGTTATTGAGTTAAATAGAGAAACTCTAAGATTATTGAGTTATTGAGTTATATATAGAAACCTCTAGGGTTATTAAGTTATATAGGAAACTCTAAGGTTTTTGAGCTATATAGTTAAAATTTAAGGAACATAATAGAGAAACTCTAAGGTTATTGAGTTATGTAGAGAAACTTTAAGGTTATTGAGTTAATTAGAAAAAACTCTAAGGCTACTGAGTTATATGGAGAAATTCTAAGGTTATTGAGTTATGTAGAGAAACTTTAAGGTTATTGAGTTATGTAGAGAAACTTTAAGCTTTAAGGTTATTGAGTTAATTAGAAAAACTCTAAGGCTACTGAGTTATATGGAGAAACTCTAAGGTTATTGAGTTATTGAGTTATATAGAGAAACGCTAAGGTTATTGGGTTATTGAGTTATATAGAGAAACTCTAAGGTTATTGAGTAATATAAACTCTAAGGCTAGACAAACATAATTAATATACATTCACAGTTCATGCACATTTTGAATAGGATTTATGAGGCATGAGATCTGGAAATCTGATCGAAATATGGAACAGGGTTGGTCACATGGATTCTTGTCAACCAATCATCTTTCATCTGTACCCATATCTCACTGCCATCGACTTACCGATGACGATGGCCTGTCACAGGTTGATGGTGTGTTCATCGACTCTCTCCGACGTAATCTCCTCTTCTCCTGTATTCTCCTCAAGCTGTACCGAACCTGTGCAGTCAATTGTTTATTTAGTGTCAACAGTCACTAAGACATATCTTTGAAAAAAAAGGTTTAATTATCATAAAAATTGTATAATATTTACTCATCGCGACATTCATAATTAGACTCTAATACTAAGACATCAGTGTCAGGAACAGCAACATACTGCGAGATCTGATCGAGGGCTCTACGGTTTTGAAATTAATTAAAAACTGAGAGACAAGAGAAGAATCATAGCTGAAGTCTGATGTATCGGGCTTGTCTCATCACATTTTCCTTGAGCGTCAGAATCATTACGCGATGTTGAACTACATTCTACCAACAAAGTCCCGCTTACTAGGCGTAAGAATGGGCACTCCATATTATAGCTGGGTCAAGTGAGATATGACAGAGCATAAAAAAATATCATTCATAATCAAGAGAAGAAGATGGTCATGTTGTCAATGAAGAGATGAGACGATAAGAGAAGAAGGTGGTCATGTGTTGGCTATGTGATGAGAAACGACAAGAGAAGAAGGTGGTCATGTGTTGGCTATGTGATGAAAAACGACAAGAGAAGAAGGTGGTCATGTGTTGGCTATGTGATGAGAAACGACAAGAGAAGAAGGTGGTCATGTGTTGGCTATGTGATGAAAAACGACAAGAGAAGAAGGTGGTCATGTTGTCAATGAAGAGATGAGACGATAAGAGAAGAAGGTGGTCATATGTTGGCTATGTGATGAGAAACGACAAGAGAAGAAGGTGGTCATGTTGTCAATGAAGAGATGAGACGATAAGAGAAGAAGGTGGTCATATGTTGGCTATGTGATGAGAAACGACAAGAGAAGAAGGTGGTCATGTTGTCAATGAAGAGATGAGACGATAAGAGAAGAAGGTGGTCATATGTTGTCAATGAAGAGATGAGACGATAAGAGAAGAAGGTGGTCATGTATAGTCAATGAAGAGAGGAGACAACAAGAGAAGAATGTGGTCATATGTTGGCTATGTGATGAGAAACGACAAGAGAAAAAGGTGGTCATGTATAGTCAATGAAGAGAGGAGACAACAAGAGAAGAATGTGGTCATATGTTGGCTATGTGATGAGAAACGACAAGAGAAAAAGGTGGTCATGTATAGTCAATGAAGATAGGAGACAGCAAGAGAAGAATGTGGTCATATGTTGACTATGTGATGAGAAACGACAAGAGAAGAAGGTGGTCATATGTTGGCTATGTGATGAGAAACGACAAGAGAAGAAGGTGGTCATGTATAGTCAATGAAGAGAGGAGACAACAAGAGAAGAAGGTGGTCATATGTTGGCTATGTGATGAGAAACGACAAGAGAAGAAGGTGGTCATGTATAGTCAATGAAGAGAGAAGACAACAAGAGAAGAATGTGGTCATATGTTGTCAATGAAGCGATTAGACGATAAGAGAAGAAGGTGGTCATATGTTGGCTATTTGATGAGAAACGACAACAAAAGAAGGTGGTCATATGTTTGCACAGTGACCACAAAGCTGTCATATAACTATCACACAACTGCCATAAAGTGAATGCAAAGCTGCCATATAAACAAACACAACTGTTACACAGTGACTCCAAAGCTATCATGCAAACATCACACAACCGTCACACAGTGACCACAAACCCGTCATACAAACAAACACAACTGTCACACAGTGACACCAAAGCTGTCATACAAACCTCACACAAATGCCATGAAGCACCACCCATTGTCACGACAATTCAGCCACCACCTACCTACCGCACACCGATCACAAATTATCACAAAAACACCAACCACATGAGTATCCAATAAGAACCACCACATGACTATTATGCAACCGCGATAGCTCAGTTACGTTGTCATAACAAGACAGAAAGAACTAACAATGAATCAAAGAGCCATAAACAAACGCTACGAAAACGCCAGATTAAGAGGAAGACCGAGAAAGAGATGAATAAAGGGAATACTAGAGTCACTAGGAGGAATAACATCAGAAGAGGCCAACAGAAGAGCAAAGAATCGCAGATTGTTTCTCCCCTCGACGCCAACGGCAACAGAGGAAGGATAGAAGAAGAAGAAGAAGATAGCTCAGTGGTTGGTGGACTGGACTACCACGGACAAGGGGTAGGGTTCGATCCTAACCGACGGCTTCCGGGTTCACCCAGCCTTAAATGGGTACCGGATTTTTTTCTGGGAAAGTAAAGCAGCACGGGCGTAATACTGACCACATTACCCCCAAAATCATGTGCTGAAGGTCTGTAAAATATAGGGTCACTAACACCATATTTCCCTATACGCCACTTGGCGTGACGGGGGTACTTTACTTTTACTTTTTAAAATGACTATTATACACCTCACACAAATCAATAACACAGATATCATATTCATCTTAGAAAAACACTATATACCAAACATTAACAACGTTTTCTTTTTTCTTATCCTTCATTTCAACTTCCTGTAGAACATAGGCCATCAAACAAACACTTTCCAAGCCGTCATGTTTCTTGCAATTATCTTAAGATCATTTGCCCCCACCCCTTCCTTCAAGGGGGAATAGTTGGTCTTGAGGCAAGACGCCGGTCTCGAGACTGAGGTTGTGAGTTCAAATCCCGGCTGCACCAGTTGGAATTTTTATTTATCATTTCTCTCTGCGACAACCGGCACTAGTCTCAGCAGCGAGGCCCAGCATGAAACGTCTATTAGCCATCGACGCAAAACATACATAGTACCTCTGAAGCCGGAGTTATCTGCCTGTGCAGCGAGGGACCCCTGTGCACACGGCTGCTAGGGAAAAGCGGATAAATAAGCAAAATTCAATGTATCGTCTTTTGGGACTTCCCCAGAGGTGAAAGCAGGCGAACGCAAAAAATAAATAAATAAAAATAAAAAAATAAAAAAATTTTAAAAATGATCGTTCATGTCTTCCCCATCTTATCTATTAATATCTACTCCCATCTGTCATTTCCAAGTATATTTTAGTCTTCCCCTTTGTCTCATCCCTTGTAGATTCCATAAAAGGACTTGTGTTATACCAACAGTTGGCTTCCGCCGTGTGTCCTATTCAATGAACGTCTTTGTCTTATAATTTTGCCCACTGGTATTTGACTGGTATTGAACATTTTTAACGTCAACCATGTTCCCACGAAATAAACACCACAAAGCTATCCAGAAAAAGATAATAGATCATACATTTGAGATAACAGACAAATCACCATACAGCTATCATAAAACACACCACACAATCAATGCTGCCTAATACCACACAAACACGACAAACAATCAATGTACAATATCACACAAACACACTAGCAATCAACGCCTAATACCACACAAACACGCCAAACAATCAACGCCTAATACCACACAAACACGCCAAACAATAACGCCTAATACCACACAAACACGCCAAACAATCAATGCCTAATACCACACAAACACACCAAACAATCAATGTACAATACCACGCAAACACGCCAAACAATCAACGCCTAATACCACACAAACACGCCAAACAATCAATGTACAATACCACACAAACACGCCAAACAATCAATGTACAATACCACACAAAAACACAAAACAATCAACACCTAATACCACACAAACACGCCAAACAATCAACGCCTAATACCACACAAACACGCCAAACAATCAACGCCTAATACCACACAAACACGCCAAACAATCAACGCCTAATACCACACAAACACACCAAACAATCAATGTACAATACCACGCAAACACGCCAAACAATCAACGCCTAATACCACACAAACACGCCAAACAATCAATGTACAATACCACGCAAACACGCCAAACAATCAACGCCTAATACCACACAAACCCGCCAAAAATCAATGCCTAATACCACACAAACACGCCAAACAATCAACGCCCAATACCACACAAACACGACAAACAATCAATGTACAATACCACACAAACACGCCAAACAATCAATGCCTAATACCACACAAACACACCATACAATCAACGCCTAATACCACACAAACACACCATGCAATCAACGCCAAATACCACACAAACGCGCTAAACAATAAATGTACAATACCACACAAACACACCATGGAATCAATGCCCTTTAACCATACATTTATTGAGTCAACATATTTAATTAAGACCTCTCACCTCTGAGTTAAAGACGCAATGACACATGAAGATGAAGAATCCCTGCAATAACCAACAAGTAAATATGTGATGATGACTCAAAATAAACACCTAGTATTAGTATATGATTACAATTATGTCACTGCCCTGTGTGACGACTTCTTTATTACCAGACCATATTTTCTAAAATTGCAACAAAAATGAAACATTTCAACATTTTAGGAAACCAAAGACATTTGTGTTCATTGTATTTGTTCTAAATGATTCAGACATAACAACACTAGACCCCATTTATAACAAATTGATTTTTTCCTGGCAAACAGCATTAATAGCAAATTTATTGTTACATAGAAAACAGCATTAATAACAAATTGATTGTTACCTACAAAACAACATTAATAACAAATTGATTGTTACCTACAAAACAGCATTAATAACAAATTGATTGTTACCTAGAAAACAGCATTAACTAGTTGCAACATGTGTGGTTGTTACTCACAGACTGTGAGGTGTACAACGTACACAAGGCAATGATCAAACACTTTTGTTATTTATAGAAACCAGGGTGCGGAAAGCCGCTGGAACATTTTAGCAAAACAAATCAAGACATCAGGAAATGGTCAATTGGTACATTGTAAATGTAAGACACTTTAAAGGTTAACACCAGAGCTGGGCTACGGGTATATCTTGACCTCGGAGAACGCGGTTGTAAACAAGCTAAAGATGAACTCTGTCATTTCTCCTCGATCATCATCATGTGACATACAAGTTGTCGTAGGCGATCATGTCCTTCTACAATTTTTCTAGTCACAGTGCATCGTATAAATTCTGTTTTGATTGTTTTTCATGCCATGACACCAAGCTATCTATATAGCAGATATAGCTAGACAAAGCTTCTCCCTTTGTCGTACGTGCTCTCTCTTTCCCTGTACATATCTATTTGTAACCACGTATTCCAATTAATTCTGAATGTTAATTTTAAAGGTAAAAAAAAATAAAATAGAAGCGGTTAATAAATGTCATTATTGTTAAATATATTTCAAATTCTAGAGTCCAGCGTCCAATTCTGGCAGTTAATAAATGTCATTATTGTTAAATAGATTTCAAATTCTAGAGTCCAGCGTCCAATTCTGGCAGTTAATAAATGTCATTATTGTTAAATAGATTTCAAATTCTAGAGTCCAATTCTGGCAGTTAATAAATGTCATTATTGTTAAATATATTTCAAATTCTAGAGTCCAGCGTCCAATTCTGGCAGTTAATAAATGTCATTATTGTTAAATATATTTCAAATTCTAGAGTCCAGCGTCCAATTCTGGCAGTTAATAAATGTCATTATTGTTAAATATATTTCAAATTCTAGAGTCCAGCGTCCAATTCTGGCAGTTAATAAATGTCATTAGTGTTAAATATATTTCAAATTCTAGAGTCCAGCGTCCAATTCTGGCAGTTAATAAATGTCATTATTGTTAAATATATTTCAAATTCTAGAGTCCAGCGTCCAATTCTGGCAGTTAATAAATGTCATTATTGTTAAATAGATTTCAAATTCTAGAGTCCAGCGTCCAATTCTGGCAGTTAATAAATGTCATTATTGTTAAATATATTTCAAATTCTAGAGTCCAGCGTCCAATTCTTGCAGTTAATAAATGTCATTATTGTTAAATAGATTTCAAATTCTAGAGTCCAGCGTCCAATTCTGGCAGTTAATAAATGTCATTATTGTTAAATATATTTCAAATTCTAGAGTCCAGCGTCCAATTCTGGCAGTTAATAAATGTCATTATTGTTAAATAGATTTCAAATTCTAGAGTCCAGCGTCCAATTCTGGCAGTTAATAAATGTCATTATTGTTAAATATATTTCAAATTCTAGAGTCCAGCGTCCAATTCTTGCAGTTAATAAATGTCATTATTGTTAAATAGATTTCAAATTCTAGAGTCCAGCGTCCAATTCTGGCAGTTAATAAATGTCATTATTGTTAAATAGATTTCAAATTCTAGAGTCCAGCGTCCAATTCTGGCAGTTAATAAGTGTCATTATTGTTAAATAGATTTCAAATTCTAGAGTCCAGCGTCCAATTCTGGCAGTTAATAAATGTCATTATTGTTAAATAGATTTCAAATTCTAGAGTCCAGCGTCCAATTCTGGCAGTTAATAAATGTCATTATTGTTAAATAGATTTCAAATTCTAGAGTCCAGCGTCCAATTCTGGCAGTTAATAAATGTCATTATTGTTAAATAGATTTCAAATTCTAGAGTCCAATTCTGGCAGTTAATAAATGTCATTATTGTTAAATATATTTCAAATTCTAGAGTCCAGCGTCCAATTCTGGCAGTTAATAAATGTCATTATTGTTAAATATATTTCAAATTCTAGAGTCCAGCGTCCAATTCTGGCAGTTAATAAATGTCATTATTGTTAAATAGATTTCAAATTCTAGAGTCCAGCGTCCAATTCTGGCAGTTAATAAATGTCATTATTGTTAAATATATTTCAAATTCTAGAGTCCAGCGTCCAATTCTGGCAGTTAATAAATGTCATTATTGTTAAATAGATTTCAAATTCTAGAGTCCAGCGTCCAATTCTGGCAGTTAATAAATGTCATTATTGTTAAATAGATTTCAAATTCTAGAGTCCAGCGTCCAATTCTGGCAGTTAATAAATGTCATTATTGTTAAATAGATTTCAAATTCTAGAGTCCAGCGTCCAATTCTGGCAGTTAATAAATGTCATTATTGTTAAATAGATTTCAAATTCTAGAGTCCAATTCTGGCAGTTAATAAATGTCATTATTGTTAAATATATTTCAAATTCTAGAGTCCAGCGTCCAATTCTGGCAGTTAATAAATGTCATTATTGTTAAATATATTTCAAATTCTAGAGTCCAGCGTCCAATTCTGGCAGTTAATAAATGTCATTATTGTTAAATAGATGTCAAATTCTAGAGTGCTAGAGATCTTACTGCCATAGTCTCAAGCGTTACAACAACGTCACGTAAAGCAACAGACTTTAGATTGACGGTCAAATTTGTGTGACGATTGTGTGACCAGATAGAAGGAACAAGCAAGATCTATAGTATTGCTGCCAACAGGAAAACAATAAGGTGGGCAGGTTGGGGGATCAATAGGAATATTGAGAATGAGGCAAATAAGGAGCCAATAAGGATATAAAGATGAGGCCAATACGGAGACCAAAAAGAATGATAAAATGAGCGCATTGATAGACCAATAAGAATATCATGAATGATGTTAATGGGGAGATCAATTAGAATGTCAAGAATGACGTCACTTGGGAGACTACATACTTTTCAAAAGAGATTCTGATAATGAGCGATACAAGAAAGTTGATAATTCTCTATCTCCTATATCAACTTTCTTTAGTGTGATATTGTAAATTAGGAGACCTACGGCGAGTCCAGTAAGTCAAAGGTGAAGAAAAATTAACGAAAAATAAAGTGGTTAAAAGGACAGAAAATGAGAGTACATAAATTTGAAGTCATTCTGTGCACAATGAAAGGGAGGCAAGACGGAGGAAAATAGGCACGACCTTCTTTCAGGTAGCCAGTAATGAGGTTAATTCACATACAAATATGGCAGCGATAAGTGTTAACGTACGCTTGTTGAATAATAAGCTCACCTGTAGTGTGTTCAAGATGGCGAATATATACTGGAAGATGAGCAGATGAATGTTGACAGCCATCAGACCAAACACCCAGGTCAGACCTACCAGCGGAAGAAGAAACAGTGCGGCCTTGACTCCAGCTCTGTTGAAGTCACCAGTTTCATTAATTTCATTATCATCGTCATTAGGGGCAACAACACCATTAATTTCATTATCATCGTCAATAGGGGCAACAACACCATTAATTTCATTATCATCGTCATTAGGGGCAAAAACACCATTAATTTCATTATCATCGTCATTAGGGGCAACAACACCATTATATGGCATCTCTAGGTCTCACACCTTCATCATATTTCATCAATTATTCACTCTCTCTTCATTACACAAATTATCTGGTTTTCGTGTTTTATAATGAAGATAAAACACACACAAGCAACTCAATACACAATGTTGTCTTCAGCTGGGATTCAAACAATGACACCTAACTTCTATGGAGATGGTATACTCATTTTTTAAAATCATGAGCATATCATGTTCAGACCATGTTACCAGCGATGATATTGGTAACATCAAACAGTTTGACAACGTCATCATTGAATGACTGCTGCGAATGACGTAAACTGTCTTATGTTTATCATCATCATCAAGTACCATCCCTGCTGGCGTAGGTTTCTATGTCTCTCCATAACTTTCATAGACCGCATAGGACAGCATAGACCAAAGCAATGTGCCAATGTTTCAGAGACTGAAATCTCTAACAGATCTAAGTGACTGGAAGGGAGCCGCGATAGCTCAGTGGTTTGTGAACTGGACTACAAAGGACAAGAGGTAGGGTTCGACCCCAACCGACGGCCTCCGGGTAACCCAGCCTTTAATGGGTACCGAAATTTTTCTGGGAAAGTAAAGAGGCACGGGCGTAATACTGACCACATTGCCCCAAAAATCATGTGCTGAAGGTCTATAAAATTTATGATCACTAACACCATATTCCCTATACGCCACTTGGCGTGACGGGAGTACTTTACTTTTTACTACTAAGTGACTGGCAGTGGAGACACTTCGTTTAATGCTGCCTAGGGATAACTCCCGCCTGGATCTGAGGTGTCAGCTATAGGTAAACAAACTAAATAGAATACCAAAGGCTTTTTAAACATGTTTTTTTCTGGTATAATGTTGGTATGTTTTCTAGAAAGATTTAAAAACAAAACAATGAAAAAATTCTTATTCGAAGTAACAAGCAAGTAATGACGCCAAGAACATCAGAAAGAAATGGGGAAAATGAAAAATAAAAAAGAAATAACGATATGGTTAAAGCTTTACGTATTAAGTGGACGACACAAACTAGAACAACGTTTTGGTTCAATAAGCTTTCAGCAGGAACAAACATACAACACAGACACGTATTTGTATTTAAAACAACAAATAATAAAGAATAAACACAGTTTTGACAAATAAAAAAAAAATTAACAATTAAATAAATAAACTATAAAAATTAATAATTTCATAAAATGTTTAATGGAAATAGGACAACAGATAAAAATGAAGTGATAACAGGTAAAGTACAATAAAAAATCATCAGCGAATACACATGAAGATTCGACATTGTGATGTGACAGATGACCACTAGGTGATTTGATGCACAAAACTGAGAAAAGAAAATTGTGGAAAAACACTGTCGCTGACTCCAACAGATATAACAATTTAAATAGAAGATTGTCTATATTGTGCCATGATATACACACACAAAGATGACACAAAGAACAATTTAGCTAAAACAAAATTAAACACATCACCTGATATGGCCATAATTATTTGCCTTGTCCATCTTGGCAGAGGTCACCACTATTCGAATCACCACAACCAAAATAATGCAGTTTACCTGTCAATAAAAATTCAAAGCTAAATAGATGAAATAATAACTAATGAGTTATATTGTGGAGCATTAACAGCGCTTACATTGAAGTGTTAAAATAATGATACCACAAAATATAAACGTAAAATAAGTAACAAGAAAAAGTGACATGAAGCTAATCTGGCATCATCATCATCATCGAGTGCAATCTCCGCAACGAAGGTTGGCTACCATGGAGCGCCATTCTGCCCTGTCTCTTGCTTTGATGGTGCAGGTTGTCATAGGCTGATTTGTCCATCTTTTGATGTTACTCGTCCATGTTATTCTTGGTCTACCTCTGCCTCTTTTACCTTGTATTTTTCCCTCCAGGATTACTTTTAGTTGGCTGTTGTGTCTTTTAACATGGTCCAAAAATCGCATTGGTCTTGTTCTAATTGTGCTTAGTAGTTCTCTTTTCATTTTTAGTTGTTTAAGACTTCATCGTTTGTTTTTTTTTCCTTCCATCCAATTTGTACTATTCTTCTATATGTCCACATTTGAAAGGCTTCAATTCTCTGTTCTGTTTTCTCGTCTAACGTCAATGTTTCTGCACCATTTAGAAATATTAAGAAGATGTAACATTTTGCTATTCTTAGTTTTAGCCTTGGTGTTATTTGTTTTCATGTTAGTATGTTCTTCATGACATTAAAATTACTTTTTGCCATTCCTATTCTTTTGTTTATTTCAGTTGTACATTTTCCATCACTGGTTATAGTATGTCCAAGGTAGTTGTAGTTCTGAACTGTCTCCAGGTCTATTCTTCAATTTTGATATCCACATGTGAGTTTTGAGTATTTTCTTTGTTTATGATCATAGTTTTAGTCTTTTTGATATTCATATCTAGTCCATATTTTTTGCTTGTCATGTTTTTTTCATTATGTAATTGTTGTAGATCGTTAGGATTTTCTGCTAGTAGTACAGTAGTACAGTAAATCTGACAAGGAAAGCGATAATCGACAAGCAGAGAAGCATGGTAGCAATGAGCCAAATTGCCGGTGCATGAAAACATCACCAATGACAGTTCAATATCTGAACCTTTAAATGCTAGTAGAGTAGTTTATGTATTCTAGTCACAGCAGACATAATTCAATAGTTGAAAATGTTTTGTAAATGATTTCTTAAAATTAAATCATCATCAAGTACGAAGCCTGATGGCGTAGGTGATCATGTCTCTCCACAACTTTCAATCTCGACAGTCATTTATTATTTCTGTTGTTGACCTTCGGCCAAGCAATTCTCTTAAGCTGTCTGGTATATTTTCTCTTTGCTTCCCTGTATCTTTTCGTCCCTCAATTTTCCCAGTTGTCACAGTATATTTCAGCCATTCTTTTCTCATTACATGGCAAAAAAAATGATGATATTTCTTCCTAAAATTGGTTGTCAGCTCTTTCTTTGCTTTGGTCTATTTCACAACGTTTTCATTACCCTTCTTAGTTGTCTATGATATTCTCAACATTCTTCTATAAAACCACATTTCTACAGCCTCCAGTGATTTTCTTGTCTGTTGATCTATTGTACAAGATTCACATCCATATGTTAACACTAGCTCTACATAATATTTAAGAACTTTTTTTTAATTTAAAAAAATGTATTTCACAGTATCATCCTCATTTTTGTGTGTGTGGAAAACTGCTTTTGATTGAGCCATTCAGCATCTCACCTCTGTTGTACATCTACCATTTGAGGTTAACATTATTTTCCCAGATATTTAAATTTATTTACCTGTTTTAATATATTTTCCAATTTTTCTTCTTTCATAAAATTAGAGAAGTTGATAAAAGCAAGAGAGAACGTCTGTTCTCTAATATTCTAATTCAACGACGCTTTAAAACGGTATATGTCATCTACAATGAACGGTAATGTGTTGCTAACAACAGGTAGCTGAATACTGCAATCATGAAAACACATGAAGTGAGTAAAGAGACATTTATTGGTCTTTAGAAGACTTACACAGATAACAGCCATTGCTGGACTAAGGAATGCCCAGATTGTGGATCTCTTGATGGATAACCAACAGCTGGGGAATAGATCATGCATTAGTTGGGATATCATAGATCATGCATTAGTTGGGATATCATAGATCATACATTAATTCGGATATCATAGATCATACATTAGTTGGGATATCATAGATCATGCATTAGTTGGGATATCATAGATCATGCATTAGTCGCGATATCATAGAGCATGGCTTGGTCGGGATAGCATAGAGCATACACTAGTCGGGGTAACATCGTCATTGAGCATACACTAGTCGGGATATCATAGAGTATACATTAGTTGAGATACCATAGATCATGCATTAGTTGGGACATCATAGAGCATACACTCGTACACACTTTAGTTGAGATATCATGGAACATACATTAGTTGAGATATCATGGAGCATACATTAGTTGGGATATCAATACATTAGTTGAGATATCACAGAGCATACATTAGTTGTGATATCATAGAGTATACATTAATCGGTATATCATAGGTGATACATTAATTGGGATATCATAGAACATACATTAGTTGAGATATCATAGAGCATACATTAATCAGTACATAATAGGTGATATATTAATTGGGATATCACAGAATATACATTAGTTGAGATATTATAAAGCATGCATTAGTCGCTTTATCATAGAGCATGCATTGGTCGGAATAGCAGTCATTGAGCATACATTAATCGGGATATCATAAGGTATACAATAGTAGGGATACCATAGAGCATACATTAGCCAGGACATCATAGAGCATGCATTAGTCGGGACATCATAGATTATGCATTAGTCGGGATATAATAGAGTATACGTTATTCGGAATATTATAGAGCAAACATTAGCAAAGATATCACAGAGCATGAATCAGTCGGGATATGATAGAGCATGCATTAGTCGGGATATCATAGAACATGTAATAGTTTGGATATCATGAGTGAGAGATTCTATGTTTCACACATAGTTCACGGAACTCTTCGACTCATAGCGAGCGTCCACAATCGTTACATGATTAAATAGATCACTCTCTAATTCACAAACAATATTTTGTAGATATTTCTTCTATTTCAGCTAAACGTAGATTTGAATTAGAATGAACCAATTTTTCTAAATGTTTCAAATACTTGTTGCTTTATAAGTCATTCTTTTCACTGTTTATCAAGAAAAATACCCTTCTTTATTGTTCTCTGTATGCTGTTGTAGCGTTATTTAACACATATTGCTATAACATAAGCTTGTCATCTTATTTCTTTCCCAAATTGAATAAACAAGTTCCACTGCAAGTGTGAGCTTGTTCTGTTCCATACCTACCATGATGATACCCCTAGATACGCACAAGTCACATTTAACACAATATTATATCGCGTTCTCAGATAATCATCATTTTTTGGTAATGAGAAGGGAACAACTGGAACATATTATGATAACCGGGACAATTGAGGGACGATGTGACAGATGTAAAGAAAGAGAAAAGATACCAGACAGCTTAAGAGAATGGCTTGGCAGAAGGTCAACAACATAATTGATAAATAACTGTCGAGATCGAAAATTGTAGAGAGACATGATCACCTACGTCTGGAGGCACGGTATTTGATGATGATGATGACTCAAATAATATGATAATGTTCTATTATGTACATGGATAAATAAAAAGACAAAAATCTTAAATGAAAAACTCTATCTTATTTCAATGTCTTTTCAAAAAAGAATATATGCTCTTTACTTTATAAAGCTTTTCAGAAATGCATTTACATATTTCCTGTTATAAACAACTCCCACCTTTCTCAGTATAAATCATTGGAGTATGCGCAGTTTATGTAGCTACTTAAAACAAATATTGGATACATTTTGTTGTTTACAAAGACAAGTTGATTATCTTGGTATTTATTATAGAATTATGTTGATGGAGATTTGTGAGATTTTTGGGGCATGTCCGAAGATACAGCAGTCTGCTAAAAGTAATCTTGGTAGGGAAAATACAAGGTAAAAGAGGCAGTGGAAGACCAAGACTAAATGGACGAGTAATATCAACGGATGGACAAGAAAGACTGTGACAATCTGCACCATCAAATCAAAAGACAGATCGGATTGGCGCTCAGTTGTAGACAAACTTCACTACGGAGACGGCATTCAAAAAATGAATGAAAATGTTGATAATTGTCAGCATTAAATTTTGCTACAATTTATCACTTTAAAAGAAGCAAAATTAACATTAAAATCATGAATATAAAAACTAACATGTGAAAACCATTATCTAATGATGTTAGAAATGTCCTATGTCATGTCTCATAGTTTGAGATCCGCTTTAGCAATATTTAAGTTAGTCAATTATGCTGCTGTTGATGAAGTCGCTTGTTAATGGCTTCCCCAATGCTGTGTCCCCGCAGCAGATCTTCCCGGACCAGCTAAAACCTTCTAAAGCCCTTGGTGATCAGAAGTCCTGTGTACTGAAGTTGTTGTTTTGAGCTCAGATTTAAAAAAACAAATCTCCTTCGTAAAAGATGTCTTGCTGTTATTATAAGCAGGACTTCTACATGTCTTACATTGTAAAGCCATAGAATGTAAGAACCCAAAGATAGTAACTTGGCAGTTTAACTTAATGTATGGTTCATGGTGTAGGTTTCTCGGACACACATAGAAGGATGGATAGCAATGATCTCTAGTACCTGCTGTCTGTTCCGTATCCTTCCCAGTCAACAGCAGCTGAGATTGCAACAAGCAGCACTGGTAGACCTGACGATTACAACAAGTTAATGGTGACTATTCAACTTATGTAAATATATTTACCCATCAAACTAGTAATTATCTTCAAATTGCCTGCTCACGCATGAGATGGTGTTTCTCCCCAAATGACTGTCTCTCCAGCTGATTAGCAATTTTCTTGTTTATTTCCCACTGAAACCATTCTCTTAAACTGTCATGTATATTTTACTGCTTCCACCTATTTCTTCTTCGCTAATTGTTTCCTGTTGTCACAATATATTTTCCTTCTCATTACATGACGGCCAAAGACTACGATTGTTGCTGCCTGATATTGTCAACAAGCTCTCTTTTTTTCCTTTGGCACGTTTTAGAACGACCTCTTTACATGTTTAATGTATCCATGCTATTCTCAACATGTTTCTACAAAAACACATTCCTGTGACCCCCAAAAATGTTCTTGTCTGTTTCCCGATTACACTAGACTTATGGGATCACTGATTATGTTATAAATTATCTAAATCTGATATACGTTACTGATTTATTAGTAATAAATTGAAACAACATGTAAAGAAAGGGTTCCCCCTATGCCTTGCTAACCGCACGGAGCATATTGTTTTAGTGACCCTATTTTTCTATGACTACGGCAATGGCAATTTTTTTTAAATGGTCGGTATCACGCCAAGCCGCCTTTACTTCTCAGAAAAAAACCTCTTATACCCATTTTAGAGGCTGGTGAGCCCCGGAGCCTTGTCGGTCCGAAAAAATCCACCATTTCTAGGGATCGAACCTGCACCCTTCTGGTCAGGAAGCTCGCACACTAACCACTTAGCCACCGAGACTCCAACATGTAGTAATGTAGAAATGCGGCATATTGAAGAGCCGCAAGTTCAAGGCATTACAATTGTTTTTTTTCTTCCATTCCTTCCTATTCTTGCATTTATTTCAGGTTTTACATTGTCCATCACTGGTTATACTATGTCCAGGTTAGTTGTAGATTTGAACCGTCTCCAGGTTGATATCCACTTGTATTTATTACACTTTCGAGTGTCACTTTAAGAGTAAGAGAATGGGTTACTCTGAGAATGACAACATCAACATGTAACAAAGCAACTGTTTTTAGTTCTCTTGTGGATTAGTGTTCTGTAACTACATCTTTGCTATTTGTTACCACGTTTATGCTGTAGTTCTTAA
Source organism: Megaustenia siamemsis (assembly GCA_032433765.1). NCBI lineage: Eukaryota > Metazoa > Mollusca > Gastropoda > Stylommatophora > Ariophantidae > Megaustenia > Megaustenia siamemsis. The sequence goes on from JAVIAB010000092.1 coordinate 12,835,652, forward strand.
CGTACTTTCGTCACCGACGTTTGAGGTTTCAAGCGAATCTGACAACTAAGACGGGAATACTTGAATTGACCTCTTACACAATGTTCCTAATTACAATTGTGTTCATGAATAAGTAAAAAAAAGTAAAGTACCCCCCGTCACGCCAAGTGGTGGTGTATAGGGAAATATGGTGTTAGTGACCCTATATTTTACAGACCGTCAGCACATGATTTTTTGGGGTAATGTGGTCGGTATTACGCCCGTGCTGCTTTACTCCCAGAAAAAATCCGGTACCCATTTAAGGCTGGGTGAACCCGGAGCCGTCGGTTGGGATCGAACCCTACCCCTTGTCCGTAGTAGTCCAGTTCACTAACCACTGAGCTATCACGGCTCCCACTAATTTTTAGGGAATTAGTAAAACCCAGGTGTCCTCGCCAGGGTACGAACCCCGGCTGTTGCCGTGGTAAGCCAACCGCCTATCGATTGCGCTAACCGGACACCCTGTGTTCATGAATGCTTCATTATTAATCGCAGAACTGTCCACGTTTCCATTATCTCCTCTCAGCACTGCCTCTCTTTCTCTTTTGTTTCCCTCTCTCACACTTCCTCTCTCTCGGATTCTCTCTCTCTCTCTTTCTCTCTCTCTCTCTCTCTCTCTCTCTCCCTTCTCCTCTCTACTCTGTTAAACTCAAACTATTTCCCCACAGTTTTATCTCCCCTATTTCTAAATAGAAAATCTAAATATTCTTCTTTCTAAATACTTCACAATTAGCACATACGATTTACAAATCTGATTTTACATTTTTTTTTAAAAACACGTTGGAAAAGAACTAAAACATATGAATACGTTTTTATTGAAGCTATTTCTTTTAGATCGCTGATTCTAATCTCATTCAGTGCAGAAAAAGTAAAACCTGAAAAACCCACAAATTAAATAAATTTAAATTAATTTGAAAATGTATTTATTAATGTTCAAATAATATATCATTCTACAAGCATAAATCACAAAGAAAGAAAATTATGTAAATTACTTTATGTTTTTAATGTTATAGACAACTTACGGATATTATTTATTACCGAAAGTAACACAAACATGTAAATATATAAATTGCTTTATAACGATATTTGCAACAACAAAAAACAACTATTTTTAATACTATAAATAGCTCACAAAATGATTCTAATTTATAGTTCCCTAATTTTCAACCGTGTTAAGACTGAAAGCAGCATTACTATTGGAGAGAGCTATAACACTCACCGTATCCTAGGCATATGTAGTAAATTATTCGAGATTTTTCGGTCCCGAACACCTTCACGACTTGGTTGTAGAGATGTACGCCCTCCACTAGCATCCACATGAAGGAGGTGGAGTAGAAGTAGTGCAGAAGTAATGCCACAATCGAGCAGACGACCTGGTGGATGCAGTGGTATAACATCTTTAATATAATTGAGATGAAAGACAAGGAAAGATGGGCTGATTTTGTAAGTGGAATAAACAATTTTGCTTCGAACACTGCCGTGTATAAGGTAAATAACAAAGATGGTGATTATAAGGACAAATAACACTGGTCAACGAAAAACATGCTTCAGATATGAAACAATTAAATGTGAGCTAATAGTGGGGTGCTGAAAACTTATCTTACTGATATATTATGCAACAAATCTAATTTCAATGAGAGTTAATCTGTGCTATATAGAGCCAATTCTGACCCATGAAAGCGAATAATGGATTGTAAATAAACAAATTAAAAGAAGATTAGAGGCCACGGAGATGGGATTTCTCAGAAGAATGTTCAACGTTCCCTGGACAGCTAAAAACGCCAATGAGGAAATTCTCAGACATAAAAATGAAAATTTTTCAGGCACATCATGAGAAGAGTAAAGTTGGGACACATTGTTACACCAAATATCTCAAATATCCTCTTAAATTAGCTGTGTACGACGTGACAATGGCATACCGGTCCGTCCCCGAAGTGTCATAATTATTTTCAGCCCAATCAGCTAAAAAGAAGAGCACGTGAACCATCAACTTCACACGATCCAAAGTAAAGGTCAAGGTAAAGGTAAAAGTTCATATACTTTATATTTTATGTTTGTGCTTATATACCTAGTGGTAATGTGTTACCTTTAACACCAGATGGTCAATCGGTTCATATGAAATAAGCTTATTTAAATGTTAAATAGCTTTGAAGCATATTGCGACCAGCATTAGTGATCTCTCTGTGTTGACTTAAACGTGGTCACTCTTTTGCTCGGACCTCAGGGTGGGTACATCAAGTACTGTTAATTTCTGTGTAAGTGGGAGTGTTATACAAGAAATGACCACTACATCAAGTATTGTTAATTTCTGTGTGAGTGGGAGTGTCGTACAAGAAATGACCACTACATCAAGTATTGTTAATTTCTGTGTGAGTGGGAGTGTCGTACAAGAAATGACCACTACATCAAGTATTGTTAATTTCTGTGTGAGTGGGAGTGTTATACAAGAAATGACCACTACATCAAGTACTGTTGATTTCTGTGTGAGTGGGAGTGTCGTACAAGAAATGACCACTACATCAAGTATTGTTGATTTCTGTGTGAGTAGGAGTGTCGTACAAGAAATTACCACTACATCAAGTATTGTTAATTTCTGTGTGAGTAGGAGTGTCGTACAAGAAATTACCACTACATCAAGTATTGTTGATTTCTGTGTGAGTGGGAGTGTCGTACAAGAAATGACCACTACATCAAGTATTGTTAATTTCTGTGTGAGTGGGAGTGTTATACAAGAAATGACCACTACATCAAGTATTGTTAATGTCTGTGTGAGTGGGAGTGTTTTACAAGAAATGACCACTACATCAAGTACTGTTGATTTCTGTGTGAGTGGAGTGTTATACAAGAAATGACCACTACATCAAGTACTGTTGATTTCTGTGTGAGTGGGAGTGTTATACAAGAAATGACCACTACATCAAGTACTGTTGATTTCTGTGTGAGTGGGCGTGTCGTACAAGAAATTACCACTACATCAAGTATTGTTGATTTCTGTGTGAGTAGGAGTGTCGTACAAGAAATTACCACTACATCAAGTATTGTTAATTTCTGTGTGAGTGGGAGTGTTATACAAGAAATGACCACTACATCAAGTATTGTTGATTTCTGTGTGAGTGGGAGTGTTATACAAGAAATTACCACTACATCAAGTATTGTTGATTTCTGTGTGAGTAGGAGTGTCGTACAAGAAATTACCACTGCATCAAGTATTGTTAATTTCTGTGTGAGTGGGAGTGTTGTACAAGAAATTACCACTACATCAAGTATTGTTGATTTCTGTGTGAGTGGGAGTGTCGTACAAGAAATTACCACTACATCAAGTATTGTTGATTTCTGTGTGAGTGGGAGTGTTGTACAAGAAATGACCACTACATCAAGTATTGATAATTTCTGTGTGAGTGGGAGTGTTATACAAGAAATGAGCACTACATCAAGTATTGTTAATTTCTGTGTGAGTGGGAGTGTTATACAAGAAATGACCACTACATCAAGTATTGTTAATTTCTGTGTGAGTGTGAGTGGGAGTGTCGTACAAGAAATGACCACTACATCAAGTGTTGTTGATTTCTGTGTGAGTAGGAGTGTCGTACAAGAAATTACCACTACATCAAGTATTGTTAATTTCTGTGTGAGTGGGAGTGTCGTACAAGAAATTACCACTACATCAAGTATTGTTAATTTCTGTGTGAGTGGGAGTGTCGTACAAGAAATGACCACTACGTCAAGTATTGTTAATTTCTGTGTGAGTGGGAGTGTCGTACAAGAAATGACCACTACATCAAGTATTGTTAATTTCTGTGTGAGTGGGAGTGTTATACAAGAAATGACCACTACATCAAGTACTGTTGATTTCTGTGTGAGTGGGAGTGTTATACAAGAAATGACCACTACATCAAGTACTGTTGATTTCTGTGTGAGTGGGAGTGTTATACAAGAAATGACCACTACATCAAGTACTGTTGATTTCTGTGTGAGTGGGAGTGTTATACAAGAAATTACCACTACATCAAGTACTGTTGATTTCTGTGTGAGTGGGAGTGTCGTACAAGAAATTACAACTACATCAAGTATTGCTGATTTCTGTGTGAGTAGGAGTGTTATACAAGAAATGACCACTACATCAAGTATTGTTGATTTCTGTGTGAGTGGGAGTGTTATACAAGAAATTACCACTACATCAAGTATTGTTGATTTCTGTGTGAGTAGGAGTGTCGTACAAGAAATTACCACTGCATCAAGTATTGTTAATTTCTGTGTGAGTGGGAGTGTTGTACAAGAAATTACCACTACATCAAGTATTGTTGATTTCTGTGTGAGTGGGAGTGTCGTACAAGAAATTACCACTACATCAAGTATTGTTGATTTCTGTGTGAGTGGGAGTGTTGTACAAGAAATGACCACTACATCAATTATTGTTAATTTCTGTGTGAGTGGGAGTGTTATACAAGAAATGAGCACTACATCAAGTATTGTTAATTTCTGTGTGAGTGGGAGTGTTATACAAGAAATGACCACTACATCAAGTATTGTTAATTTCTGTGTGAGTGGGAGTGTTATACAAGAAATGACCACTACATCAAGTATTGTTTTATTTCTGTGTGAGTGGGAGTGTTATACAAGAAATGACCACTACATCAAGTACTGTTGCATTCTCAATGAGCGTTTATAGTTGACTTTCGAAGTGTGTGTCCTATCCATCTCTACATTCGTATACTTCTTATTTCTTCCACTGTATGTTGATTGCATAAATATCCTTTTATTCGTTCCTTTCCAAATTTGCTATTTTCTCTTTCTGAAACAAATACTCAAAATAAAGGATCCAGTAGTGGGCTGTAACGTACACTCCTACAAGGTATTGTGACGGCCAGTAGTGGGCTGTAACGTACACTCCTACAAGGTATTGTGACGGCCAGTAGAAAGATGTAACGTACACTCCTACAAGGTATTGTGACAGCTTTACAAAAAAGGAACGCAACCAAATATTGATGTTTTGGCCTACATGCGGCCTTCTTAAGAGAATCTGAACAATATTAACAAACAATGGAAAATACTCAAAATAAATATGGTTATTGTCACAAACTTACGACAAAGATAAATCATAATTCACAGATTCATAAATGATAAAACAAAAACACACACAAAAAAACATGAAAAAATCTTGTAATTTTAAATCGAAAAATAGAATAAATAAAAACACAGAAAACAATTGAACAAAGTGATCAAATAAACAAGAACGATAACTCGACGCATGAAAACACAGGGTAGGTGTACAATCACTTCTTCATCTTATTTCCTTCTTCATTTTCCTTTCAGCGTCGAGAGGAGATATAATATGCGTTATTTTGCTCTTCAGTTTGCCTCTGCTGCTGTTATGTTTCCTAGTGTTTCTAATATTCCGTCAATCCATCCTTTTCGTGGTCGGCCCGTGGGTCTCTTGTTTTCGCAACGCTTATTAAAGACTCGTTGTGTTTTGATCTTTATGCCTTTTCACGTTGTCAAACCGTTTTATCTGTTGTTTCTTTATATACAATCACTGACCTTTCATTAAATACTAATTCATGATTAAAAAAGCAACACATTTGTACGCTGACCTTGTAGCGCACGGCCTTGACCCCCGAAATAAAGGTAACCTGCGCTGCCATTATGGAGATACACAAGTGTCGGTGAATACAAACTCTCTCAGAGTTAAGGGACCTGCATAGAATCTCAAATAAAACCAATTTCTGAAACACTCAAGAGATACAGCCCGCAAGATTCACATTTATTTTAACTATAAATCTACACTTTTACTGCTAGTATTAAATGTTATAGCTAATCTTACACAATTAATTTTAAAAAAAGATCAAGGTAAAGTACGAAACTTGAATCAGCGTCTTAGCACGCGAGTTTTCACTCATATGTGCTCGGCCGCCTATCCGATCAGTGTTAGGAGACTTCTGGATAATGTCGCTTCAAGCATTGAACTCACGATGCGAGGCGGCATTCCTCACCTTCCAAGAGTAATACCCTGGTACCCATTTCTGCCAGCGGCTGGGTCAACCGCGGATATATTTATTTTTCAAAATCATCAACAAATGTTTCGGCGCTTTAGCTTTCTCTGACTCTAGGGAAGACGAGCCTATTATATTTTGTCCATTTGGTCGCGACAGTTGACTAATTAAAACTGTAAATGTTTTCAAGTACAATAATGTAATATAATTATACATATCCAGCTTTTGCAATAAAAACAAATTACATTCTTTGCCTACATGTTTTATTTTTAATTATAATAACATCTGGACAAATAAAAATAGAAAAAGACACGGGCAATCGCTTTTTTATTTTAAGATTAAACTGAAAAATAGAACCAACAGTAAACCTGGGTATATACATAAAAATGGACATATATATATACATGGACATATACATAAACCTGTACATATACATATTCTGGACATATACATAAACATGGACATGTTTTTAAACCTGGACATATACATGAAGGTGGATATATACATAACACTGGACATATGCATAAAACTGAATATATACATAAAGGTGGACATATGCGTACAACTGGATATATACATAAACTTGGACATACAGAAAACTGGACATATGCACCAACCTGGATATTTACATAAACCTGATAAATCTGAACATATACATATATATATATATATATATATATATATATATATATATATATATATGAATATGAATATTTCATATATGTATGAAAATAGTAGTTTTTTTCTGGAAGGGAAGATGGAAAACACCGTGAAGGAGTAGGCATAATGATAACAGACATAGCTGCAAGAAGTTTATTAGAATAAAGAAGTAAAAAGTACCCCCCGTCACGCCAAGTGGCGTATAGGGAAATATGGTGTTAGTGACCCTATATTTTACAGACCTTCAGCACATGACTTTTGGGGTAATGTGGTCGGTATTACGCCCGTGCTGCTTTTACTTTCCCAGAAAAAATCTGGTACCCATTTAAGGCTGGGTGAACCCGGAGCCGTCGGTTGGGATCGAACCCTACCCCTTGTCCGTTTTATTAGAATGGGAACCAGTAAATAGCCGTCTGATACGAACACGCTACAAAACAAAACATGGAAGACTTTCAATTGTTCAATGTTATGCGCCTACAAACGAAGCTGATGATGATGTTAAGGACAATTTTTATAACCAACTACAACAACTTATAAACACAATATCCAAACACGATCTTTTAATTGTAATGGGAAATTTCAACGCCAAAGTGGGAAAAGACAACGCAGGAGTGGAACGTGTAATGGGGAGAGAACGCTGTGATACTACAAGTCAGAATGGAGGAAGATTAATAGAATTTTGTTTAATAGAAAATTTAGTTATAGGTGGGACATTATTTCCACACAAAAATATTCACAAATCAACATGGATATCTCATGATGATAGAACCTCAAATCAAATTGACCACCTATGTATTAAACATAAGAGATGGGATTTCTCAGATGAATGTTGAAAGTTCCCTGTACAGCTAAAAAGACCAATGAGTAAGTTCTCAAAGAGGCCAACACAAAAAGGGAGCTCTTTAAAAACATCAGAAAGAAGCAATCAACATTTTTCGGGCACATCATGAGAAGAGGACAGTTGGAATACTTGGTTACAACTGGCAAAATAAAAGGAAAGAGAGATCGTGGACGACAAAGAGAGAAAATACTGGATAGCTTGGTGTCATGGCATGGAAAACAGTCAACAACAGAACTGATACGATGCACTGTAGATAGAAGATTGTAGGGGGGGGGGGATATGATCACCTACGCCAACCGGTATGGCACATGATGATGATGATGTATTAAACAACAATTCAGATCATCATTAATAGATGTACGAGCATACAGAGGTGCTGATGTTAATAGTGACCACAAACTGTGCTGGGAAAATAAGATTAAAATTTAAAAATAAACAGAAGAGATCAATTACACATAAAATTGATATTCATAGACTGAAAGATGAAGCCATAAAGGACAAGTTTAAAATAGAGCTAAGTAATTGTTATACAGCACTCTTTGAAATAGACTTAGATATCAATGAAATGTGGGACTCGCAGAGCAAAATACTAATGACAGCAGCAGAAGCAAGCGCCGGACTGAAGAAAATGGAAAAACGAGCTTGGATTTCAGACACCACATGGAAATACATTAAAGAAAGAAGAGAGCCATGACTAATGTAAAGACAGATCTTGGAAAGGTCCTGGCAAAAGCAACATACAAAGAATTAGACAGCAAAGTGAAAAGTTCAGCAAGAAGAGATACAAGAGATTATATAGACAATTTGGCAGAGACAGCTGCAATTACAGGAGACAGCAGAACTCTTTATACTGTACAAAAGATGCTGACAAACACCTATACATCCAGTGGAACATCAATTCTAGACAAATCTGGATTAATGCTAATGACAAGCGCAGACATAAAAGCCCATTAGGAGGAACACTTCAAAGAAATTTTTAACCGTCCACTACCCCACAGTTTAATAGATTTTGAAGCTGAAACACCAGCAGCAGAATTAGATGTAAATTTAGATAACTTCACCTTGAGCGAAATAGAAACCGCCTTAAAGCATATGACCAATAACAAGGCTGCTGGAGAGGATACGTTAACAGCTAAGATCCTCAAGGCAATTGATAGCCATAATTTAATACATCTCCAGAAAATGTTCAACATCATTTGGAAAGCAGAGAAGACGCCTCATAAATGGAAAAAAGGAATCATTGTTAAGATTCCAAAAAAGGGCAATTTTAGAGATTGTAACAACTGGAGAGGCGTGACACTTTTGTCAGTTGCCTCAAAGTTATTCTGCAAAATCCTCCTAAAAAGAATAAAGGATTCAATAGATACAGTAATGCGTGAAGAACAGGCTGGGTTTAGAAAAGAGAGAAGCTGCCTTGACCACATTTTCACTCTACGACTTATATTGGAGGAACACATTGAAAAGCCTTTTGTACTTAACTTCATCGACTTCAAAAAAGCATTTGACAGTATTCATAGAGATTCTGTGTGGAAAATTCTGAAGCAATATGGCGTACCATCAAAAATCATAAATATTATCAAAGACATGTATGATGGCTACACATGTGCAGTTCGAACAGAGGAAGGACTGAGCGAATGTTTCCCAATAGAAACTGAGGTTAAACAAGGATGTATTTTATCGCCCTTGTTATTTGGGATTGTTATGGACTTCATAATGAAGAAATGCTGCACTGGTAATAAAGGCATCGAATGGATACAAGGAGACCATTTGGAGGACCTCGACTTTGCATGTGACATAGTTATCATTAGCAGCCAGATAAAAACGATGCAGGAAAACACAAATGAACTATCATCAATAGCCAGCAAAATTGGGCTTGAGATCAATCATGAAAAGACCAAAGTCATGATAAGTTTAATTCCAACAGACGACAAAATATACATGGAAAACAAACCAGTAGAAGAGATCGATTACTTTACCTATCTTGGAAGTCACATTGATCGAGAAGGGGATACAAGCAAAGAAATTAGAATCAGAATAGCTAAAGCAGCAATGTCTTTCAGAAGCCTTGAAAAGTTGTGGAAATCAAAACTCATCAGCACAAACACAAAACTTAGACTATTCAAATCAAATGTACTATCAACCCTTACATATGCATGTTTAAGCTGGAAAACAACAAGAGATATAGAAACAAAGTTGAACGCATTCGAAAATAAATGTCTAAGGAAAATACCTGATATAGCGAGGAACGAATTCAAAACAAACGAGGAAATTAGAAAAATCGCCAATCAACCACTAATATCTTCAGTAATAAACAAAAGACGATGGTCATATGTTGGACATGTGATGAGAAGAGATAATAACCGAATAGCAAAGCAAGCCCTCATATGGGAAACAACAGGTAAGAGGAAAAGAGGAAGACCCAGAGAGACACTGAGAAGAACATTGATGAGAGAGGAGGCAAGAGCAGCAGGATTCGGCTCCCTCAATGAGATAGAGCTGCTTGCACAGAACAGAGACAAATGGCGAGATTTGATAAAATATCTTTAAAAGAATTGAAAACTGCTAGAACAAAAATTCAGATAAGAGAAGGAGTATCTTCGTCTACGCCCTATGGGCCGGCTACGGCTCGAAAGGTCAAAATATATATATATATATATATATATATATATATATATATAATACCTGGACATAGATACATTTACCTAGAGTATAAACATAATTAAAAAGGCTAATTTTTAGGCAAGAGCAGATGACAGCAAAGGAAAAAAAAACATCAGCAAGAATGATTGGACTGATTACCTGATGCAGGCAAAAACTGTTATGGCCATGACCTGTGTGATTATAGTAATGCTGCAGCCGATGTAGGTCATTATACTCAACACTAACTCGTCATTTTCTCCAATCTGAGTTTCAAAGAGAATTGCATCTTGTCAACATTACGTCACGATGTTACCCAATGTTAACGTTTATAAACAAAGCATCTTTTGTTTGCTGTGTGTTTGATATTTGTTGTACATTTTATGTTTACTTGATCAGAGATGGAAGGGAACACGAACTCGAGACCCTGTAGAGAGCAGACTCGGTTTTCCTGCAACAAAGTTATTGACATGTCAATCAGAACTCTTTATCAGATATGGGATAAGATGAGCATTGATGAAAGCCAAAAGAAGGCAAGAGGTGACACAGCCGTGACGCAACCGTGAAAAATCTGATGCAGAATATGATAGCGGGGGAGGGAGGAAACTCTTATGAATCAAGTTGCAAAAACTATCACTGAATTTACAGAGCAGCTGGACCAACTATATGATGATCTTTCTCTACCACATATCAAGTTGCAAAAACTATCACTGAATTTACAGAGCAGCTGGAGCAACTATGTGATGATCTTTCTCTACCACATATCAAGTTGCAAAAACTATCACTGAGTTTACAGAGCAGTTGGAACAATTATGTGATGATCTTTCTCTACCACATATCAAGTTGTCAGGAGGTCTTACTATGGTACAGAAAAAGAAAATTCTGCGCTCTAAAGTTGAAACCATGACCAAGAAAAAGAAGGACAGAATGACAAAGTATGACACTTTCCGCAGCCGTGATCAACACTTATGTAAGATCTTCTCTACTGATCCATATCAAATACCTACTGGGAAAGTACCTACTTTAGAACAGTTGAGAGCGCTGGAGAAGTATGTTGCACTTGTGCAGGCTTAAAGGAATAAATGATTCACAGAGTTTGAAATAACCAAGAAGCAGATTGTTGAACTATGCCATGGAGAGTGAGCCAGAAACGTCATTTGGAGATGATCTGATGTGTGAAGATGTTGACAGTTTTGGATTATCAACACAAAATATGGACAAGATTAAAACACTACATGAAGAGTTGACTAAAAAAAGATGAAGACATGAAAAACGAATCTGATACATCGTGGGAGCACCTCAGAGCCTTGTGAAACAGACTAGAAACTTCTATTAGGGATAGAGAGGAGTTTGAAAAAACAATTAAAGGTCATGGTACCAAAGTGATAGCTGCACTTAAAATTGAAATAGAAAAATATGAACTTCTGAAGTTTCAGAACATGCGTAAATTTGTGGATGGAATTAGAAATGATCTGACATCTTGGTGGAATAAATGCTACTTCAGTAAAGAGCAGAGAGCCTCATTCAAAGCATTTAATAAAGAAGAATGCACAATGAAATACTGCATGCTCATGAAAAAGAACTGGGAATGGTGCAAAAGTATTATAATATGCACAAGGAGATTTTAGAAAAAATAGCTCACAGAGAAGAACTCTTCAAGAAGATGATAGTATTTGAGGAAAAAGCTAGTGATCCAAATAGATTGTTCAGTGACAGGGGAGGAAAACTGCTCCAGGAAGAAAAAGCCAGTGATCCAGATAGATTGTTCAGTGATAGGGGAGGGAAACTGCTTCAGGAAGAAAAAGCTAGTGATCCAGATAGATTGTTCAGTGACAAGGGAGGGAAACTGTTTCAGGAAGAAAAAGCCAGAAAGAAATTAACAAAAGAATTTCCAAAGATTGAGGATGAAACAATACAAAAATGGGAACCTGACAACCAGGAGTTTTTTTGTGAATGGAATGAAGTTTCCGGAATGTGAAGAGTGAGTGGGAGAACTTCCAGCTGCAAAAGGAAGAACAGAAACAGAAAGCCAGAGCAAAACAGACTCAATATGAAATGCTGTATGGAAGCAAATCTGTCTCTCAAACTCCAAATAAACGAAGATTACCACAAACTGCTACACCTATGAAAACCCCTCTTAAAATCAGAAAGGTTGAAATGACACCTACATTCTCAGTGAGAATTAAAATTCACTATAATGAGATGAATGACTTAACAAAGACCCCAAATGCATCAAGCAATTTACCTATTAACAATCAGTATCAGCAAACCACAGTGACACGCTCCCCGTCTACCAGACAACTCTGCACACCAAAGACACCAATTAACAAATCAGTAATGAGAAAGAGATCTTTGCGGTTCAAGAAAAGGGCATCTGCAAAATTTAGCGCTGATCGTTTTGGTCATCAGAAGTCAAAAGTCACATCAGCAAATGAGGAAAACCATAGTTCCTCTATTGTGGCTTCACATGGATCGTACAATGAGTTTGCTAATCTTGTGAGTACATCCAAGGCTTCATCACCAGACCTTCATCAAAGTTAGCTTTCAAATGCAAAGCTGGCTTAAAGGAACAAGATTGCCATAGCAGTGTTGCATTATTATAGCTGTACACATCTAGCTGTTGACATATATTTTCTGTGTATATATCGTTGTTTATATATAAATTATATATCACATTTATTTTTTAGACCGATTAGCATATCACTTTTGAGCAAGGCTGTTTATTTTGCTAAGAATACTAAAACAATGTTTTCCTTGGAGATACACTACCAATGTTTTTATAGATTGATAGAGTCTGTACAAGTATGTCATTTATTTGCATTTTATATGAATAAACAATAAAATAATTCATTATAACTAACATATTAAATGAAATAAAAGCTTGAGTATAAGCTCATAGAAAAACATATACCTATAATAATCATGTATTATATTTTGTATTCTAGTTATTATTTTTGATATCCCCGATATCTGTATTGATGGTTGTGAATTGATTCAATTTTGTGTTCATTTATTTCATTATCTATATTATTAAAAGCTATCTATATCTGCCTGTCTGGGGTCTCCAGAAGTTAAATGATGGACTGAAAGTAAAAGCATCATTTCCAGTGTACTTGCCACGTAATAGAGGATGTTTAGGGTATTAATTTCACATTCAGTAGAAAGAAATGTATCAGGAAAATACTTTGTTTACAAGGGAAAGGCTATGCAGGGGGAAAAAAAAGAGAAATGGCAATACAGGAAAAAAAAAATCTCATCTATAATCAGAAAGCTAAGGTGGGAATATATTGAGCATATAATAAAAAGATAATAACCTGTCACAAAGCAAACCCTAAAATTCAGAAATAATAAGAAAAAGATAGGCTGACCTCAAAGGTCACCTTGAGAAGAATACTGAGAAGAGAGGCAAAGATAGCAGGCTTAGACTCCTTTAATGAAATGGACGGAGAACCAAATCATGTAATGACAACACTGGGATAATTCATGATGTAAGAAAAAATAACACACTTTGACCCTAACTGCATCCAGCAGAGAGGATCAAGCAGTCTAACCACTTGGCTACCATCACTACATTGGATTATTAAGCCCTGAGTAATACAAATAATAAATGATTGCTTTCTTTACACTTCTTATGATATTATAGATCTTGATGTAATACTTTGTGGTTTTTTGTGGTTAATTTGGTGTATATAGTCCATACATAACTGTAATCCGGCTTGCTGCATGAGCTACTGAGTTAAGTGCTCTGTGCACACCGTGAGCTGTGCGTTTCATTCGTTTTAGTTGTGAATATATTCCCATTTTTTACAATGAATTATGATGTCGTATGACTTGGAACAGACAGTTGTGTTCACTTTCTGTATGGTTTCGCCTTATGTCTTTTGGCGTGTGTTGAGACTGCTATGATGGGGACTACTGCTACCATTCTTTGTTTGGGAGATGAGATATTAATTTGGATGATTCCACTGGCACAGGCGGTTGAGCAATTATGGATTTTAATTCCTTTGCAGTGATACCGGGGCCTTCCATAACCATAACCATAACATAACATTTCTCCAATCTGCTCAAAATATGAGAAAAGTATATGTAACTAAAGTGAAGTGAGATATAGAGCCCACGAGTACGTCAATGTGGTAGCATGGTGGTAACATGATAGTTTGGTTATAAAATAAGCCGGTGGTCAATCTCATACGATTAACATGAGCATGTAGTCTTAATCTAAAGTATATGTTGCTGTAAAATAAATATTTACATATAAAAACGTAATATTGCATCTTTCCGTATTATTTTACTCCAAAACTGTTTCATGAAAATAAAGTTCTGAAATGTTATGTAGAACCAGTCTTAACATATGGATGTGAATCATGGACAATAGGACAACAGAAAAAGAAAATCACTGGAGGTTGTAGAAATGTGGATTTATAGAAGAATATTTAGACTACCATGGACAGCTATGAAGAGTAATGAAAACGTTATGAAAGAGGCCAAAGCAAAAAGAGAGCTAATATCCAATATTAGGAAGAAACAATCATCTTTCTTTGACTATGTAATAGGAAGGAAATAGCTGGAATATATTGTCACAAATGGGAAAATGTATGGGCAAAGAGATAGAGGGAAGCAAAGAGAAAAGATACAAGACTGTTTAAGATAATGGCTTGGTAGATGGTCAACAACAGAAATGATAAATAACTGTCGAGATCAAAAGTTGTGGAGAGACATGATCACCTACGCCAGCAGGCATGGTACCTGATGATGATGATGTTACATTGAAACTATACGCATCAGATACGTTAGTAACCATGTATCAAACACTCACATGAAATTCAACGATCTGCATCAAAATGGCGAAGTTGGTCGTGTGGTTACAATGGCACGTAACGTATTCCGGGAAGCCTTTTTGGCTGGGGTCGATGGTGATATTTGAGCCATTAACACAACGTGCCTTGGTACTGATGTTGTCCTCAACTAGAGAACATCCTATTGTTTTCCAAATGGTCCCACTGGCCAAAAACAAAATAACACATGTAAACGTAGTTCTTGTATGTTCTTTCTATGAGGATAAGAGTTGATTAATGAACTTATCATGTAGTTCTATCTTGCACGAAGCACTAGAAGAATTACACTTTTCTTATTTGCAGATTTCTTCTTTAACATTTTTTTCCCTTAGACAAAAACAAAAATCATGGTAAACCTAAAACAGTGTTACTTTCTTTCAAGTTATATTCTCACTCTCTCTCTCTCTCTCTCTCTCTCTCTCTCTCTCTCTCTCTCTCTCACACACACACACACACACACACACACACACACACACACACACACTTCTAAGACAGTAGATGGCCGAATAGATAAAACCGACTTTGTTCTTCATTAAAAGAAATGTAGAAATCTAAAAAGTGTTACTTTCTTTTCAAATGTTATCCTTTCTCTCTCTCGCTCTCTCTCTCTCTCTCTCTCTCTCTCTCTCTCTCTCTCTCTCCTAAGACAGTAGATGGCCGAATAGATAAAAAGACTTTGTCCTTCACAAATAAAGAAACACGACAGGTTTAAACTAGATATTTTGTCACCTTCTCAGGCTTGAAGTGCAAGTTCTGACCCGAACTCCTCGTGACGAACACACCGACACTAGACATGTTACCTTTATTCTCTGGCCCAATAGATAATTTTCGACTCATCCCAAAAATGGAGAAAGTTTTACGATAGTTGACCCCTCGCTCTGTCTCCCTACAAACATACAAACATACAAACACATCGTGATCACATTAGCCGCAACCAGGCGTTTTTGACGATTCTGTGGTTGTATGTTGTTTGATGCACTGTATGTGTTCAAGCTGATTTACTAAGGGTTTAATGTGAAACTCACATTTAATGATATAACTGCTCTGTTTAATAATAATAGGAAATATTATATACATAGCTTCGCAGCGGGGTCTGATCATCAGAAGTTGACCCGTCGAACAAGTGTTTCGGCCATATCGCTATATGACACTCTGGAGAAGGTGGGCCCGCCACGCGATGTCTTCCAGCTGTATTTGATGCAGCTTTGATTGAGACACGACTGAGGATAAAGGCCAAGTATTCAAATTAAACTTGAAATCTGCTGTACGTATCCCGTTGTCCTTGATGTCCTAGGTTTTTCCTCCAACTGTTTCTGTTCTTCTGGTTTTATCTGACCAATTAATCTCTCTTAATAATGTCATCATCATCATGTGAACTGAAAAAAAATGGCTCACAAATACCCCTAATGGTTATACACCTGATACTCTTATGTTCTGTATTATTCTGCGTGTCAAGTCGCATATTTGTTTCTATTTTTCTGTGCAGTACCCAAGGAACATAATTCTACTCGGATCTGATAATTAGGAGAATGATAGATCATCATCATCATGATCAAGTACCATGTCTGCTGACGTGGGTGATCATGTCTCTCCACAACTTTTGATCTCTACAGCTATTTATCATTTCTGTTGTTGACCTTCTGCCAATCCAATCTCTTAAACTGTCTGGTATCTTTTCTCTTTGTTTCCCTCTATCTCTTCGTCCCTCAACTTTCCCAATTGTCACAATATACTCAAGCTGTTCCCACCTCATTACATTGTCAAAAAATGATGATTATTTCTTCCTAATATTAAAGGCAAAATATGAATAATAGATACAATAGTGAATTGACGTCGTTGCAAAATACAGACTGTCTACAGCAAAGAGACAGAAGTAATAAGTGTTTAATAGAAACAGGCCCCTCTAACACGAATCATCGAACACTGTGTGACAGAAACAAGTGCAGATTGAAAAAAAGTTGACACCGTAATTGTAACGGACGGGACGATGTTGCTCAAACATGAAAAATAAAGAGGAATTCCTTTACCAGATCAGGTAATGAGCAACATTTTGTGCAATACATGTATCAAAACTGAAATATGGTTAATTAATGCTATGTAGAGATATTCCCTTGTTAAGGAAGTGAAGAATGGACAATATATAAATACTAAAAATGAGCAGAGGCAACAGAGATATGTATCACAGGAATGTTGACAGTTTCCTGGGTAGTCTAAAAGGTAAAGCAAAGCCATTCTAAATGAAGAAAACAAAGTTGGCATCAAACACAAATTAGAAAAACGCACATTTTTTATGGCTTTTAAATATAAATTATGGAATGTATGAAATTGAAACACAGTAACTAAATGTTAAGATAGGGGTGGGGTGGGGGTGGAGATAGACAGAGTAACGGCAACGAAAGAATATTATTGACTGGCTGATGACTTGGTCGAATCGATTTAGTTTCCTCCGTAAGCCAGTTCCTGTAATGTCTGATCACTGGAGCAAAACTAGTGGAACTGATATCGAATGTGATACTGCAGACAAGAAATTGTTGAAATACTCGGGTACCTGCTCGATTTGGTACATTGTATATTAATGGTTATAGTGTATTATTTTCGGAGAAGTACCAGAATTGCTAGTAATCCTTGTTACTTGTTCCACGTTTACTAATTGCACTGCACGAACAGTAACGCTTCGGCTTGTGGCTGCCGACCAGGCAAACCCGATTCAAGTCTCATAAGTGACACCGGAAGTGCGCAGAAACTCCTTGACCCACTCAGTCGTTAGATAAAATGGCGAATTTATTTCACCGTCTGAGAGGTCAGAGAATTTCACCGTCTGAGAGGTCAGAGAATTTCACCGTCTGAGAGGTCAGAGAATTTCACCGTCTGAGAGGTCAGAGAATTTCACCGTCTGAGAGGTCAGAGAATTTCACCGTCTGAGAGGTCAGAGAATTTCATCGTCTGAGAATTTCACCATCGCTACGGAGTTAATTGCTGAAGAAGGCATCTGTCGGACAGTTGTTTTTTTTTTTTTTTGGTAGCGAAGGCGCGCCTGACAGCAGCGGAGCTCGAAGTTGTCAGCAACCCACAGCTGATGGCTCTTGCCAGGATCGGTGAACCAGAACCATCAAGACCCTGTTCCGCCTCTTCGAGTTGCTTCTAGTAACAGACTAACTTGTCTAGTCTGGCCAGAGCGAGTAGGAATCAAAGAGGGAAGACAAACCGGTACTCAAAAATGTCTTACTGAAATCGGATTGTTGGGCCAAAAGGAGCTAATATCACAGTTATACTTCAAACCACAACACGAGGCAGACACGCCCACTTAACGTCCTTTTAAGGACGGACAAAGAGGTGTACTCCTTTAGTCATCGGGCGAGCGCAAGCAAGCAGCAGTCGGACGTCTCTGGTTATTTAATTACTGAGATGCGGAGGCTATGATAGTTTCACTGCTGACTGATGCCTAGTCACCTATCAGGACTTTAACTTTTCTTTTTTTCAACTTTAGACTTAAGTCCTTCTATCGTGTCTATATCGTTACAAATCAGACATCAATAACGTAAAACTTCGGGCTAAGTATCTAGACATGAAGCTCTTCAACTTATCTCCAAAATATACAAATATGACTGACCAAATTAATTCAGTGAAAGAATTTGGCTTCCTATTTAACTTGTGAATTATACTTGTTTTGGTCTGACTGCTGTGAGATTGGGTACATTTCTGAGAGAAAAGAGACAGCTCTTCAGACAGTTAATTATTTGTTTTCTTATTTCACAATAATATATTTTTGAATATCTATTTATTAAACCAACAAAGATCTATTAATCTCTCTTAATGGATGTCATAAATGCTGAATGTAGGCTTTACCTATAACTTTCTTGCAACGTGTCTCTGTCTTGTTGGTATGGACATAATGCTGTTCAATGTAAATAAGTAAATCTACATCACATTATGTCGTTAAGATATTGTTTTATTTGTCCTCATCTGTTTAGTTTTATGTTTCCTACACTTATTCTAAAAGATGAAATTAACGATGTGATTTTGTTGAACCCATACGACGTGTCACTGAATGTGATTGGTTCAGATGATCAAGAACAATGTAAGCATCACAGATTATAAGTAAGTTATGGTCACATAAATAACTGAAGCTTTAGCAAGAAAGATGGTCTTAACTAAAGAAATAAAACATAAGTATTGCCTTTCTTTATGTATCTGGAATCCACACACCGGCTGCGTTGTAGCGTTCTGGAAAGATAAAGTAATGTGTTTTGTTTACAAAAGCTGAACGTCGTAAATATTACGAGTATTATTCTTATAATAAAACTGTGTCCATTATTAGACTTCTAAGGACCATATATGAACGGAAGTTTACAGGAGTGCACAAATTATAAGGGAATTATGCTACTATCAGTGCCAGGAAAAATATTGAATAGAAGTATTCTGGAGAGACTAAAAGAGGTCATAGAGAAACACTTGAGAGATGAACAAGCAGGTTTTAGGAAGAACAGATCATGTGCTGATCAAACAACTACTCTATGTAGAATAGTTGAGTAAAGTTTAGAACTACTGTCCCCACTTTATACTGGATTCATAGATTACGTAAAGGCATTTGATAGTTTAGACAGAAGAATGCTTTGGAAGTTGCTGAGTCATTACGGAATCCCCATAAAGTTTATTAAACTGATAAGAACAATGTATGAAAGAATGAAATGTATTGTGATGCACGAAGGACAGCTTACAGAAGCATTTGGAATAAGAACAGGAGTAAGGCAGGGATGCCTTCTATCTCCATTTCTCTTTCTACTGGCCATAGAATGGATTATGAAAATAACTGAGAACAGCAGAAATGGAATCCAGTGGTCACTGACCAAACAACTTGATGATTTAGACTTTGCTGATGACATAACCCTCTTACCGCGCAACCATCAACAGATGCAGGATAAAATGAGCATATTTGATAAGAGATCACAACATCTGTGACTGAAAATAAATAGAGATAAGACCAAAATTATGAGAATTAATGCAATTGGCAATAACCAAATACTAATAGGAGAAATATCGCTACTAGACGTACAATCTTACATATATCTGGGCAGTAATATCGACAAAGAAGGAAGAGCAGAAAATGATACCAAAATAAGGATATCAAAAGAAAGATGATCATTCGTAGCACTGGGAAACATATGGAAGTACAAGGGAATTAGGTTAAATTCAAAAATAAAGAATGTTCATCTCCAATGTTAAGTCAGTCTTATTATATGGCTGCCAAACATGGAGAACAACAAAAATGACAATCATGAAGATACAGACTTTTATTATTGGATGATGTCGCAGAATAAAAGGATGGAAATGGCAGGACAAAATCACTAACATAGAATTATTGAAATGTTCCAGTCAAATTTATCTTATCTATTGTCCTTTCGAGCCAAAGACGGCACATAGGGCAGAACCACAATCTCAAAAACAGAAACCTTGCGTGCCAAAGTGGCACATATTGCAGAGATCATTGCTCTAAAATCTATGATCTGTTTCCATAACAATACCTTTTACAATGACAGCTTGTCAAGCCATCGATCAACCTCCTTAGTCGCCTCTTACGACATGCCTGGAAGGTCACAGTGTCACTATTCTTTAAATTTCTCTGCCAGTCAAATACCAGTGGATAAAGAGATACAGCGAAGACGATGGCGCTGGATAGGACACACACTGCGGAAGCCAACTGAGAGTATTACACAACAGGAGTAGTAGTAGATCCAGTGATTGGACCGTGGAATGTGTCTTTGAAGGCACATAATTCCTTATATAAATAGTCTACACGCAGTCGAGGCACATTTTTTGGTGCCGTTTTTCCTTATATGAGAGTCTTCATTTTTCCTTATATGAGAGTCTACCCGCCCATTTTTGTTCCGGTGACCTCTCGGGTGACCTCTCGTGGAGAGGCACATAATTCCTTATATAAATAGTCTACACGCAGATCGAGGCACATTTTTTGGTGCCGTTTTTCTTTATATGAGAGTCTTCATTGTTCCTTATATGAGAGTCTACCCGCCCATTTTTTGTTCCGGTGACCTCTCGGGTGACCTCTCGGGTGACCTCTCGTGGCGACGTCGGGTGACCTCCCGCGGCGGTGGTGCTGCGAAGGGGTGGGCGGTGGTGGTATCATAAATCTATTATATTCTTTCTTTATACTCTCAGGCAATAAAAAACAGTGACAAGTTTATTTATTGTTTTAAAAACTTCCTTTAAATTAAAGGTAACAACTTAGGCCGTTACACACGCTACACGAAGCTACGTTAACGAAGTAACTACACGCCAAACGCGAAACACCGCGTTTAATGTTAAGCGAGATCAAAGAGTTCCCGGTAGACGCGCCGCGAAGACGCGCCGCAAGGGGCCGCGTTTACATCAAAGAATCCGCCACCCGTGAGTACTTACTTCCCGTTAGACGGACCGCGTTTACATCAAAGGATTACCCTTGAGCACACTAATAAATTTATCACCGTAGCCGGTAAGTGTTCATCAGGAGTGTCATTTAACAGGGGAATTTTACGATACCGATGTTTTAATGTGAGACGCTTGGGGAAATTAACAGTGACAAGTTATTTATTTATTGTTTTATTCGTATATATTTCACAATAGATAACACAGGGGTAGACAATAATGTATTGTTTAACTATTGTACATTATAGACAAGTATAATACATAAGAAACAAAGTAGTTTATTTACAAGTGTTAGACATGATAGTGTTAAATGGATAAAGGGGAGGTGGTCACGTTGTCAGAATGGACCTGTCGCTTGATGGGGTGAGGTAGTACGTTGGAAGTTGTAGTAGTAGGTTAGAAGTTGGCGTGAATTAGAGGTAGTTGGTTGTGGAAGTTGTAATTGTAGAGGTAGTTGGTTGTGGACGTTGTAATTGTAGAGGTAGTTGGTTGTGGAAGTTGTAATTGTAGAGGTAGTTGGTTGTGGACGTTGTAATTGTAGAGGTAGTTGGTTGTGGAAGTTGTAATTGTAGAGGTAGTTGGTTGTGGACGTTGTAATTGTAGAGGTAGTTGGTTGTGGACGTTGTAATTGTAGAGGTAGTTGGTTGTGGAAATTGTAGTTTTAGAGGTAGTTGGTTGTGGAAGTTGTAGTTGTAGAGGAAGTTGGTTGTGGACGTTGTAATTGTAGAGGTAGTTGGTTGTGGAAATTGTAGTTTTAGAGGTAGTTGGTTGTGGAAGTTGTAGTTGTAGATGGTTGTGGACGTTGTAATTGTAGAGGTGGTTGGTTGTGGACGTTGTAATTGTAGAGGTAGTTGGTTGTGGAAATTGTAGTTTTAGAGGTAGTTGGTTGTGGAAGTTGTAGTTGTAGAGGAAGTTGGTTGTGGAGGTAGTTGGTAGTAGAAGTTGTAGTATTGAAAGTTGTAGTTGTAGACGTAGTTGGTGTAGAAGTTATAGTAGGGAAAGTTGTAGTAGAGCAGGGGACGACGTTCAAATTAACAGACGACGACTTTTATTCGACTGACTCAACAAGCAAAGACCAAAACGTTACTCCCAAACCCACGAAAGCTTAGACTTTGGAGTTCTATATCTTTAGCACTTCAACGAATAACAGACAACAGTAATGGTGAACCTTACAGATAAGAAAACTTAGTTCCAAACCCCAAAATTTCGTCTCATAACTAAAAAGTTCAACTCAAAACATTAAAAATCTAGGTCCAAAGTCAAAATAGTTAGACACGGTAGGGCAAAAGGGCATATTCTTTCCAACCAATACTTCCTATTCTTCTACACATCTGCATCTCGAAGCCTTCGAATTTATATTCAATGTTTGGCTACTGACTATATTTTTGCGCCGATTGCTCATAGTCGATTCTATATTCAACCACTGAACTCTCTTTCTATTGGCTGCATGTCTCTCTCTCTCTCTCCTCTCCATCGCTGTCTCTTTCGCTCTTGCTCGTTCTCTCTCTCTCTCTCTCTCTCTCTCTGCCATGTCGTTGCATCAGACATGTATGTCATATCGTTATATATCAGACACGCATGTTGTCGACTGTGTCGAGATGGATGAATGTAGGTTGTCTAGTGTGTCGGGATGGATGCATGTAGGTTGTCGACTGTGCCATGATGCTTGTTTGTATGTTTTCTAGTGTGTCAGGATGGATGCATGTAGGTTGTCTAGTGTCGCATGATGGCTGTATGTAGATTGTCTAGTGTGTCGGGATGGATGAATGTAGGTTGTCGACTGTGTCGAGATGGATGAATATAGGTTGTCGACTGTGCCATGATGCTTGTATGTAGGTTGTCTAGTGTCGCATGATGGATGCATGTAGGTTGTCGACTGTGTCATGATGGTTGTATGTAATTGTCGAGTGTGCTCCAACAAACCGCCGTGCCATTTAAACTTCTTTGAACACAATGGACACGGATGGTCACCAGAAGAAACCTCATTATGAGAAACCGTCTGGAGAAAATCCAATAACCCTTTCGTCAACCATATTTAACATACCTAGTTAAACTTCAATCTCAACAATACTTATCATACCTACTTTAAACACATTAATAAAATTGAATAACCTTTTATCGATAAGCCTTAACGTACTTTAAGAGAAAACAATCCAACTTACTGTGTAAAATAGAATCTCAATCCGTTAGAATGAATAGTAACTTTCCTTGAAGCAACCAAACTTATAACACGAAAGCGCTGAAGGGTCAAGTTTAAATATAAATTGGTAACAAATGAATACATTATCCAATCAGAGAGTACTATGCCAACATCGACTGATATCTGGATTAACCAATCAGAGAAGAGTATTAGCATGGGAGGCGGAGCAAAGAAATGACTGATATCTGTATTATAACCAGTCAGAAAAGAGCATTACTATGAACGGCAGAGTGATTAACCAATTATAGAAGAGCGTAACTTTGAAAACGGTTCCAGTTCCATCTTAAGGTAAATGAATTGGTCGGGTTCTCATCGAGGATCGTGGGCGTTTCTGGTCCATAGAATGTGTTTGGATAAACTTATGAAGGAGTTTATGTGCCTAGGGGTTGATATTATTCATACATATGATAAGACGTGTAAGAAACATTCCAAGTTTTATAAAGCGATGGCTAACCTAGTATATACATGATCGGAGAGAAATGAGCTGTTATTTACTGGAATAATTCAGAGAGTCGGTGGTCATGATATCTACGCCACGTTTGTAACCATCGTTATTGAAATACTTTCAGACCGAGTTCACAATTTCGGTCGTCTTGTCGTTCTATATACCCTCGCCTATCGATTAGTTAAGAATCATATTAAAGACATGTTCGACTCTGATTCCGACATTTGTGTTTTAGAAACGGACTTTGGTACTTGGACCGGTGTTATCATCGGAAGAGAATTTGGAGAGTGGTTACTAAAAGAAGGTAGTTTGGAAAATTTTCTAGACCTCTCTAACGAAGAAGCTACAACACTGTGGACTCTACTTCGCAACAGCCTTTGGTCTTTAAGAGCTTTACCTATAAATGTTTATCTGTGAGTTTATATATTTTCCCTAATAAAAGTTTGGTAACCCCACAGCATTTGTTACTGCCTTACAATATTGTTTACCAGGTCACGACACCCCTCGCACTGATGATGAGGGTTGTCCTGTAGTAGGCCTGCGATTGTAATAAGAATGGTTTGCTCCAGCTTTGAAATCTGAAATTTTCACAAAAAGAGATGGTGTTACTCAGTTCCCCTATAATGGGGATGTTGAGTTACTAAAAATAGATTTTGATCTCTGATGCAATACCTGATTAGTTACTAAAAAATAGAATGTGACCTATGATCCAATAACAGAATACTCATTGTACTGGTGACCAATTGAGACTGTATGTACTCATTCACCCAATACTCTCACATCAATATGGAAAAGTGAATTCCCAGTCATTGAAACGTATGTTGTCACGATAGGTGTGTCAATAACAAGGAACAAAAATCATTAAAGACATCCTAATTAAGTTGTGAAATTTTGGTGGTTGAGAGATAAATCTGAAGATAAGCACATCAAACTATAAGAACAAGGAAACAATCGTATATTACACACTCTTAGAGCCAGTGTTAAGTTAACACGTATTTATCTGTAGTTAAAATAGAAGGTTATAAATTGAGTAGAGGTAAACTTATACCTTATGGCTCATCTACTTTTTCGAATAAACTCATTAAAATTAAAATAAGTCAAATAAAAACAAACAAATATGATCTTTATATACTGTTTATTTTCACAATAAAACTAGACAACACATGTTACACGTTCAAATATTTATAATTGAACAACGATGCTTTAAATAGTGCAAATATGGATACAAATCATCTGAAAAAGTACACATATAACAACATAGTCATGTGTATAGTGCTTAAATTACAAGTTTACGTGGTCTCCCACGTGGTTTTTTAAATACACAAGGATCGCAAAACTTAACACAATTTTGTTTATTGTTCTTAATAGCATAAGATCCATAGTTATATTAGTGATCGAACGGGGATCAATTCGTTTGTGAGCTGTGTCTGTGAGAACAGTTGAAAGGTTACTCTGTTGATACTGGAAGTCGTCATAAACGGGAGGAGCAGCGAACGACCACTCACCCTCATTGGCTGTTTGTTCTCGGGCATAGTCTGAGCGAAATGTAGAAGCTCCATCAGTGGTTGCTTGTATACTGTCCCACTCATTAGCCGTTTGTTCTCTGTCATAGTCTGAGCGAAATGTAGAAGCTCCATCAGTGGTTGCTTGTATACTGTCACACTCAGCTGAGAGACTCGTAGACGCATCACCTGTGGCTACTTGTAGTCTGTCACACTCTGAGAGAATCGTAGACTTCAGACCCATTAAAGTCTCAAATTCAGGGTGTGTTAATGTTATACCGTAACGTGTTGAACCTGCTTCTACGTAAAATTTACTCTACTCCACCTCCAGAGGATAATACGTCAAAAGATTTACCAGTATTAATATTATTCCACTTGTCGTTTTCTTTGATGTTACAGTTACTTCTTTATGGTATTAACGATGAGTCCTTTATTTTTTCGGTTTCCTTTACTATAACGTCAATCATTACTAGCAACTAGTTTCAAAATTTTCATTACATGTGGAAATTTACTATTTATCATCATCAATAAAGATAATGTCTCTACTAGTTGTGTAATAACCCAGTAATAAAGATAACGAAGGAGAAACAGAGAATATCAAAATCAAAAGGTAAACTCGACTCCAAAGCAATTACTTACCTTGGTAGCTCTATCGTTTAGTGTATCACCTTGCTGGCTGCAAGCGTATTGTTCGTTCCACGTTGCGTTAATTTGTTCAAAATAAATATCATGTTCAAAGATTTGTATATCTCTATTACCAGTCGAGGAGTGGTTGTTAATTGTTTCAGTTGGAATCTCCAGTCTTCCAGCTCCCTGATTTTGAGAGCCGGTGATGTAGGTGTCAGAGGTTTCACTAGAGTTTAAAAACCTTTCAAGTATATTTGTCTTTTTGAAAATTGAGTCTAAAGTTAAACCATTATTAAAATTACCACTAGGCCATATTGTCGTGGTTTGCGTGCTCATTGACAAATCACTATCTTCATCACTGTCTTCCTCTTCTGAACTTGAGTTTATTCGAAAAAGTAGATGAGCCATAAGGTATAAGTTTACCTCTACTCAATTTATAACCTTCTATTTTAACTACAGATAAATACGTGTTAACTTAACACTGGCTCTAAGAGTGTGTAATATACGATTGTTTCCTTGTTCTTATAGTTTGATGTGCTTATCTTCAGATGATTTATCTCTCAACCACCAAAATTTCACAACTTAATTAGGATGTCTTTAATGATTTTTGTTCCTTGTTATTGACACACCTATCGTGACAACATACTTTTCAATGACTGGGAATTCACTTTTCCATATTGATGTGAGAGTACTGGGTGAATGAGTACATACAGTCTCAATCGGTCCCAGTACAATGAGTATTCTGTTATTGGATCATAGGTCACATTCTATTTTTTTAGTAACTAATCAGGTATCGCATCAGAGATCAAAATCTATTTTTAGTAACTCAACATCCCCATTATAGGGGAACTGAGTAACACCATCTCTTTTTGTGAAAATTTCAGATTTCAAAGCTGGAGCAAACCATTCTTATTACAATCGCAGGCCTACTACAGGACAACCCTCATCATCAGTGCGAGGGGTGTCGTGACCTGGTAAATAATATTGTAAGGCAGTAACAAATGCTGTGGGGTTACCAAACTTTTATTAGGGAAAATATATAAACTCACAGATAAACATTTATAGGTAAAGCTCTTAAAGACCAAAGGCTGTTGCGAAGTAGAGTCCACAATGTTGTAGCTTCTTCGTTAGAGAGGTCTAGAAAATTTTCCAAACTACCTTCTTTTAGTAACCACTCTCCAAATTCTCTTCCGATGATAACACCGGTCCAAGTACCAAAGTCCGTTTCTAAAACACAAATGTCGGAATCAGAGTCGAACATGTCTTTAACATGATTCTTAACTAATCGATAGGCGAGGGTATATAGAACGACAAGACGACCGAAATTGTGAACTCGGTCTGAAAGTATTTCAATAACGATGGTTACAAACGTGGCGTAGATATCATGACCACCGACTCTCTGAATTATTCCAGTAAATAACAGCTCATTTCTCTCCGATCATGTATATACTAGGTTAGCCATCGCTTTATAAAACTTGGAATGTTTCTTACACGTCTTATCATATGTATGAATAATATCAACCCCTAGGCACATAAACTCCTTCATAAGTTTATCCAAACACATTCTATGGACCAGAAACGCCCACGATCCTCGATGAGAACCCGACCAATTCATTTACCTTAAGATGGAACTGGAACCGTTTTCAAAGTTACGCTCTTCTATAATTGGTTAATCACTCTGCCGTTCATAGTAATGCTCTTTTCTGACTGGTTATAATACAGATATCAGTCATTTCTTTGCTCCGCCTCCCATGCTAATACTCTTCTCTGATTGGTTAATCCAGATATCAGTCGATGTTGGCATAGTACTCTCTGATTGGATAATGTATTCATTTGTTACCAATTTATATTTAAACTAGACCCTTCAGGGCTTTCGTGTTATAAGTTTGGTTGCTTCAAGGAAAGTTACTATTCATTCTAACGGATTGAGATTCTATTTTACACAGTAAGTTGGATTGTTTTCTCTTAAAGTACGTTAAGGCTTATCGATAAAAGGTTATTCAATTTTATTAATGTGTTTAAAGTAGGTATGATAAGTATTGTTGAGATTGAAGTTTAACTAGGTATGTTAAATATGGTTGACGAAAGGGTTATTGGATTTTCTCCAGACGGTTTCTCATAATGAGGTTTCTTCTGGTGACCATCCGTGTCCATTGTGTTCAAAGAAGTTTAAATGACACGGCGGTTTGTTGGAGCACACTCGACAATTACATACAACCATCATGACACAGTCGACAACCTACATGCATCCATCATGCGACACTAGACAACCTACATACAAGCATCATGGCACAGTCGACAACCTATATTCATCCATCTCGACACAGTCGACAACCTACATTCATCCATCCCGACACACTAGACAATCTACATACAGCCATCATGCGACACTAGAAAACCTACAAACAAGCATCATGGCACAGTCGACAACCTACATGCATC
This sequence comes from Megaustenia siamemsis, assembly GCA_032433765.1. NCBI lineage: Eukaryota > Metazoa > Mollusca > Gastropoda > Stylommatophora > Ariophantidae > Megaustenia > Megaustenia siamemsis. Next base: position 12,864,269 of record JAVIAB010000092.1, read on the forward strand.
CATCCCGACACACTAGACAACCTACATTCATCCATCTCGACACAGTCGACAACATGCGTGTCTGATATATAACGATATGACATACATGTCTGATGCAACGACATGGCAGAGAGAGAGAGAGAGAGAGAGAGCGAGCAAGAGCGAAAGAGACAGCGATGGAGAGGGAGAGAGAGAGAGAGAGAGAGAGACATGCAGCCAATAGAAAGAGAGTTCAGTGGTTGAATATAGAATCGACTATGAGCAATCGGCGCAAAAATATAGTCAGTAGCCAAACATTGAATATAAATTCGAAGGCTTCGAGATGCAGATGTGTAGAAGAATAGGAAGTATTGGTTGGAAAGAATATGCCCTTTTGCCCTACCGTGTCTAACTATTTTGACTTTGGACCTAGATTTTTAATGTTTTGAGTTCAGCTTTTTAGTTATGAGACGAAATTTTGGGGTTTGGAACTAAGTTTTCTTATCTGTAAGGTTCACCATTACTGTTGTCCGTTATTCGTTGAAGTGCTAAAGATATAGAACTCCAAAGTCTAAGCTTTCGTGGGTTTGGGAGTAACGTTTTGGTCTTTGCTTGTTGAGTCAGTCGAATAAAAGTCGTCGTCTGTTAATTTGAACGTCTTCCCCTGCTCTACTACAACTTTCACTACTATAACTTCTACACCAACTACGTCTACAACTACAACTTTCAATACTACAACTTCTACTACCAACTACCTCCACAACCAACTTCCTCTACAACTACAACTTCCACAACCAACTACCTCTAAAACTACAATTTCCACAACCAGCTACCTCTACAATTACAACGTCCACAACCAACCACCTCTACAATTACAACGTCCACAACCATCTACAACTACAACTTCCACAACCAACTACCTCTACAATTACAACGTCCACAACCAACTTCCTCTACAACTACAACTTCCACAACCAACTACCTCTAAAACTACAATTTCCACAACCAACCACCTCTACAATTACAACGTCCACAACCAACTACCTCTACAATTACAACGTCCACAACCAACTACCTCTACAATTACAACTTCCACAACCAACTACCTCTACAATTACAACTTCCACAACCAACTACCTCTACAATTACAACGTCCACAACCAACTACCTCTACAATTACAACTTCCACAACCAACTACCTCTACAATTACAACGTCCACAACCAACTACCTCTACATTTACAACTTCCACAACCAACTACCTCTAATTCACGCCAACTTCTAACCTACTACTACAACTTCCAACGTACTACCTCACCCCATCAAGCGACAGGTCCATTCTGACAACGTGACCACCTCCCCTTTATCCATTTAACACTATCATGTCTAACACTTGTAAATAAACTACTTTGTTTCTTATGTATTATACTTGTCTATAATGTACAATAGTTAAACAATACATTATTGTCTATCTATCTATCTATTGACCTTTCGAGCCGTAACCGGCCCATAGGGCGTAGACCAAGATACACCTTCTCCTATATGAATTTTTGTTCTAGCAGTTTTCTTTTAAAGATATTTTATTAAATCTCGCCATCTGTCTCTGTTCAGTGCAAACAGTTCTATCTCATTGAGGGAGCCGATTCCTGCTGCTCTTGCCTCTCTCATCAATGTTCTTCTCAGTGTCTCCCTGGGTCTTCCTCTTTTTCTTTTACCTGTTGTTTCCCATATGAGGGCTTGCTTTGCTATTCGATTATTATCTCTTCTCATCACATGTCCAACGTATGACCATCGTCTTTTCTTTATTACTGAAGATATTAGTGGTTGATCGGCGATTTCTCTAATTTCCTCGTTTGTTTTGAATTCGTTCCATTCTATACCAAGTATTTTCCTTAGACATTTATTTTCGAATGCGTTCAACTTTGTTTCTATATCTCTTGTTGTTTTCCAGCTTTCACACGCATACGTAAGGGTTGATAGTACATTTGATTTGAATAGCCTAAGTTTTGTGTTTGTGCTAATGAGTTTTGATTTCCACAACTTTTCAAGGCTTCTGAAAGACATTGCTGCTTTAGCCAGTCTGATTCTAATTTCTTTGCTCGTATCCCCTTCTCGATCAATGTGACTTCCAAGATAGATAAAGTGATCGATCTCTTCTACTGGTTTGTTTTCCATGTATATTTTGTCACTTGTTGGAATTAAACTTTTCATGACTTTAGTCTTTTCATGATTGACCTCAAGCCCAATTTTGCTGGCTATTGATGATAGTTCATTTGTGTTTTCCTGCATCGTTTTTATCTGACTGCTGATGAGAACTATGTCATCAGCAAAGTCGAGGTCCTCCAAATGGTCTCCTTGTATCCATTCGATGCCTTTATTACCAGTGCAGCATTTCTTCATTATGAAGTCCATAACAATTCCAAATAACAAGGGCGATAAAATACATCCTCGTTTTTCTATTGGGAAACATTCGCTCAGTCCTTCCTCTGTTCGAACTGCACATGTGTAACCATCATACATGTCTTTGATAATATTTATGATTTTTGATGGTAAACCATATTGCTTCAGAATTTTCCACAAAGAATCTCTATGAATACTATCAAATGCTTTTTTGAAGTCGATGAAGTTAAGTACAAAAGGTTTTTGCTTTTCAATATGTTCCTCCAATATAAGTCGTAGAGTGAAAATGTGGTCAAGACAGCTTCTCCCTTTTCTAAACCCAGCCTGTTCTTCACGCATTACTGTATCTATTGAATCCTTTATTCTATTTAGGATGATTTTACAGAATAACTTTGAGGCAACTGACAAAAGTGTCACGCCTCTCCAGTTGTTACAATCTCTAAGATTGCCCTTTTTTGGGATCTTAACAATGATTCCTTTTTTCCATTTATGAGGCGTCTTCTCTGTTTTCCAAATGATGTTGAACATTTTTTGGAGATGTATTAAATTATGGCTATCAATTGCCTTGAGGATCTCAGCTGTTAACTTATCCTCTCCAGCAGCCTTGTTATTGGTCATTAGCTTTAAGGTGGTTTCTATTTCACTCAAGGTGAAGTCATCTAAATTTACATCTAATTCTGCTGCTGGTGTTTCAGCTTCAAAATCTATTAAACTGTGAGGTAGTGGACGGTTAAGAATTTCTTTGAAGTGTTCTGCCCAACGGGCTTTTATGTCTGCGCTTGTTGTTAGCATTAATCCAGATTTGTCTAGAATTGGTGTTCCACTGGATGTATAGGTGTTTGTCAGCATCTTTTGTACTGTATAGAGAGTTCTGCTGTCTCCTGTAATTGCAGCTGTCTCTGCTTTCTCTGCCAAGTTGTCTATATAAGCTCTTGTATCTCTTCTTGCCGAACTTTTCACTTTGTTGTCTAATTCTTTGTATGTTGCTTTTGCCAGAACCTTTCCAAGATCTGTCTTTACATTAGTCATGGCTCTCTTTGCTTCTCTTCTTTCTTTGATGTATTTCCATGTGGTGTCTGAGATCCAAGCTCGTTTTTCCATTTTCTTCAGTCCGGCACTTGCTTCTGCTGCTGTCATTAGTATTTTGCTCTGTGAGTCCCACATTTCATTGATATCTAAGTCTATTTCACCGAGTGCTGAATAACAATTACTTAGCTCTATGTTAAACTTTTCCTTTATGGCTTCATCTTTCAGTTTATGACTATCAATTTTATGTGTAATTGACCTCTTCTGTTGGTTTCTAAATTTTAATAATTATTTTCCCAATGCACAGGTTGTGGTCACTATTAACATCAGCACCTCTGTAAGCTCTTACATCTATTAATGATGATCTGAATTGTTGTTTAATACATAGGTGGTCAATTTGATTTGATGTTCTATCGTCAGGAGATATCCATGTTGTTTTGTGAATATTTTTGTGTGGAAATAATGTCCCACCTATAACTAAATTTTCTATTAAACATAATTCTATTAATCTTTCTCCATTCTGACTTGTTGTATTACAGCCTTCTCTCCCCATCACATGTTCCACTCCTGCGTTATCTTGTCCTACTTTGGCGTTGAAGTCTCCCATTACAATTAAAAGATCGTGTTTTGGTATTTTGTTTATAAGTTGTTGCAGTTGGTTATAAAAAACGTCCTTAACTTCATCATCAGCTTCGTTAGTAGGCGCATAACATTGAATAATTGAAAGTCTTCCATGTTTTGTTTTGTATCGTGTTCGTATCAGACGGCTATTTACCGGTTCCCATTCTAATAAACTTCTTGCAGCTTTGTCTGTCATCATTATGCCTACTCCTTCACGGTGTTTTCCATCTTCCCTTCCAGAAAAAACTACTATTTTATTATCAATAGATCTCCTACCTGTTCCAAGCCAGCGCATTTCGCTTAATCCTAAAATATCTAGATCGTATCTGTCCATCTCGCTCGCGACCTGTGCATGTTTTGTCGGAGCGGCCATTGTTCGCACATTCCAGAATCCTATTTTTTTGTTGTTTTAGGGCCGAAAAAACTATCATTATTATCTACTGCTAATTTACACATTCTGTATCAGGTCTACGTTTCATTAACAACATCGTTTTTACGATAGCGGCTTGTTAAACCTCTGATCAACGGTTCAATACCAAGCCGGAGAAAAATAATTCCTCCATTTTGGAAACAACCGGAACATTATTGTCTACCCCTGTGTTATCTATTGTGAAATATATACGAATAAAACAATAAATAAATAACTTGTCACTGTTAATTTCCCCAAGCGTCTCACATTAAAACATCGGTATCGTAAAATTCCCCTGTTAAATGACACTCCTGATGAACACTTACCGGCTACGGTGATAAATTTATTAGTGTGCTCAAGGGTAATCCTTTGATGTAAACGCGGTCCGTCTAACGGGAAGTAAGTACTCACGGGTGGCGGATTCTTTGATGTAAACGCGGCCCCTTGCGGCGCGTCTTCGAGGCGCGTCTACCGGGAACTCTTTGATCTCGCTTAACATTAAACGCGGTGTTTCGCGTTTGGCGTGTAGTTACTTCGTTAACGTAGCTTCGTGTAGCATGTGTAACGGCCTAAGTTGTTACCTTTAATTCTAAAGGAAGTTTTTTAAAACAATAAATAAACTTGTCATTGTTTTTTATTGCCTGAGAGTATAAAGAAAGAATATAATAGATTTATGATACCACCACCGCCCACCCCTTCGCAGCACCACCGCCGCGGGAGGTCACCCGACGCCGCCACGAGAGGTCACCCGAGAGGTCACCCGAGAGGTCACCGGAACAAAAAATGGGCGGGTAGACTCTCATATAAGGAACAATGAAGACTCTCATATAAGGAAAAACGGCACCAAAAAATGTGCCTCGACTGCGTGTAGACTATTTATATAAGGAATTATGTGCCTTCAAAGGAAAATTCCACGGTCCAATCACTGGATCTACTACTACTAACAGGTCCGTTTTTGGAACACCAAGGAAAATGACAGAGAAGAATACCAAGATATTCTTGGAGAAGACAGATAGAAACAGGGATGAAGATGATGGGGAATACTTTGAACGATTTTAAAAGAATGGCTAGAAAAAGAACGGCTTGGAAAGTGTTTGTTTGAAGACAATTGCTATACAGGGAGCTTAAAAGGTTGAAGTAGAAGAAGAGGAAGAAGAACCATATATATTTTATAGTTCAGAAGACAGAGCGACGAATGAGCAAGAGGCGGAAGATGCAGTCATGACGTGAAACTGGAATTTCTCAACCAGGAGGTAGCTAATTATACTTTTCTGAGACCGTAACATCGAGTGCAGCGTACGAGGATAAAGGCTGTGGATGTCGTTTCTTTTATCAAAAGCAAGTAGGAACCGTAGTCGCTGACTGATCTCAATGGAAAGGAACGGGCGCTAGACAAGTTCCATGAGATTAAAATATCAATAATTCCACTGTTCCACACCTCTGGTGCACAGATACTTTCTACACATCTGGAGCTTTGTGTATTCTGCGTCCTGATTTCCATTACACAAATCTCAACACAAATTCTCCGTCTAGTAGTTTTTATACAGTTTAATAAACTTTCATGATGTTAACTGTCAGTGATGAATATTTTATAAGAAATTGAAAACTGATGTTGTCGAACTAGTATTTTACGATGACTAAACTACTATAATTATAGTATAACAGTTAGCGATTATTATTGACGCCACCTTTGTAATAAAGATAAGATACATGTGTCCAATGATCAACACATTGTGGATGCTGGTGCGCCTTTTCAAAAGCACCCACCATTCATCTCCCTTACTTATACTAATAACAAAGCAATATCGTTCTTGTGATCTCCACTTTGCTGATCCTACTGAATTTTACAACCTCATTTCTCATTATCAATTACACTGATCCTCACATAATCGGTTATCTGAAGACAACAAAAAAAACAAAACAGTTAGCCCTTCTATCATGAAGCCTTTGGCAGTACCTGAGAATTTCATCTTTAAAGGAATGACTATGGAGAGTGTAGATAATCTAATCAACAAATTAAAATGTGTATCTCTCTCTCTCTCTCTCACTCACTCTCTCAATCTCTCTTGACAAATGTAAACGTCCCAAAGCTCCACAAGCCTTACGTTTAGTGTTTTTATTTGTTGACGACAGAGTTGTGGGAAAACTTTTTTTGTGTGGAAAGAAAGGCATGTGTGTGTGTGTGTGAATGTGCGTTTCTGTGTGTATGTGTGTGTCTGTGTGTATGTGTCTGTGTATCTGTGTGAATGTGTCTGTGTGTACGTGTGTGCCTGTGTGTGTCTGTGTTTGTGTCTGTATGTATGTGTGTCTATGGGTATGTGTGTGTTCCCGTGTATGTGTTCCTGTGTATGTGTCTGTGTGAGTGTCTGTGTGTGTATGATGTGTCTGTGTGTATGTGTCTGAGCATATGCGCCTGTGTGTGTTGAACATACATAGATGTCGTTGCTTGTTAATGTCATTAACTGTGAAATAGAACACTGATATCCAAAGTGGATGAGCGCTAAACCTCGCGAGAATCGCTTACCTGTCGAGATATGACGGTCAGTGAGAACGTGTGACTGATGTTACTCTCGACACGGTTGACTGCTGCTGCCAGGTACAAGACCGGACTCACTACAACATACCTCTCCTTTTGTTGGCTGGAACATATGAAACACTTCTATATTTTTGTATATTTGTAATAATAAGGATTTGATGCTGTTTATAAATGAATTTAGAAGAGAATATACCCACTATTACCTGCCACTCTTTCGTGGCTACTAAGTAGGGTTAGAATCGTTGTCTGTGCAGACGAGTAGGATGTGCACGGAACGACCTTGTCAACAGAATTTACTGCTGAAATTTGTGAAATACTGCGACAAGTGGTGGAGGGGATATGGGGAATTCCTGACAGCAATTAATCTGGTTCCATTGATAGAATAGAATAGAATAGAATAGAACAGAATAGAATAGAATAGAATAGAATAGAATAGAATAGAATAGAATAGAATAGAAAATAATAGAATAGAATAGAATAGAAGTGACTTGTAGTTTGATACATGTAATAGCTGCTGATCATAATGAAGAAATAAGTTCACGTATACTATTAGGAAAGCTTCCAGTTAACAAAGCTATTCAAGTCGCTACATACCTCCACACAGGCTACACAGCTATATAAGTCGCTACATACTTCCACACAGGCTACACAGCTATATAAGTCGCTACACACTTCTGCAAGTGTTACACAGCTGTACACGTCACTACATACTTCTGCAAGTGCTACACAGTTGTAGTAGCTATACACCTCTATAGGTGCTACACAGCTGTAGAAGTGACTACCCGGCTTATCAACCTAGATTGTGTACCAAGACACAGTTGGTTTATGCTGTGGTAATGCTTATAATGTCAGACATACCTCTATAGCCGATACTTTCTTCCATTTTACATTTCATCTTTCGCCAAAACGATTGATTGTTCTCTTATATTGTCGTTTGTAGTAAAACCTAAAAGAGATGCACACAGAAATAAAGAAAATGTCTAATAAAGACAAAAAAGCTGCAGGAAGCAGATGTATTGCAAACAAAGAGGGAAGAATGCTAACAGACAATAAAGATGTAATAGATAGATGGCTGGAGTATATAATAGAATTATTTCATGACGAAAATGACAAAAAGCCAAACATAAAATGTACATACAACTATACAATCCTGAAATCAGAAGTAGAAAAAGCTATAAAAACAATGAAAAAGGCAAAGGCAGCAGGACCTGACAATATACAGATACAGATGATACAGGCTCTAGAAGATTTTGGCATCGAAGTGATCACAGACATATGCAATGACATATACCATACAGGATACATACCAAACGAACTAAAAACATCAACTTTCATTGCATTGCCTAAAAAGAATGGTGCAATTGAATGCAGTGATTTTAGAACAATAAGCCTAATTAGCGAGGTAACAAAAATTTTACTAAAAGTTATGCAAGGAAGAATTCAGAATAAAATTAATAATGAACTAGATGAGCAACAATTTGGATTCAGGAAAAACAGTGGCACAAAAGAAGCCATATTTAGCATGAGAACATTGATTGAAAAGTAGATAGAAGTAAACAAACCATTGTATGCCTCCTTCATAGATTACACCAAAGCTTTCGATAGAATACACCATAATCAACCTATAGACTGCCTAAAGGATATAAATCTAGACGACACAGACATACGACTAATATGTAATTTGTACTGGGAGAAAACAGCAATAATAAGATATAACAAGGAGAAATATACACCCAAGGATATAAAAAGAGGAGTAAGACAAGGATGCATCTTATCACCAAGCTTGTTCAATCTATACACTGAGCAAATCTTTAATAACATCTCAGAGATTCCAGGCTTAAACATTAATGGAAAGATAATCAATAACCTAAGATATTCTAATGATACTGTTCTACTAGCAGAAAATCCTAAAGACCTACAACAATTGCTTAATGTGATAAACATTACAAGCAAAAAATATGGACCAGATATGAATATCAAAAAGACTAAAACTATGATCATAAACAAGAAAATTCTTAAGACCTACAAGTAAATACCAAAGTTGAAGGAATACATCTGGAGACAGTTCAGAGCTACAACTACCTTGGGCATACTATAACCAATGATGGAAAATGTGAAATTGAAATAAACAAAAGAATAGGTATGGCAAAAAGTAATTTTAATGCCGTGAAAAATATACTAACAACAAAACAAATAACAGTAGTGCTGAAGCTAAGAATAGCAAAATGTTTCATCTTCTCAATATTCCTGTATGGTGCAGAAGCATGGACATTAGACAGGAAAACAAAACAGAAAATGGAAACCTTTGAAATGTGGATTTATAGAAGAATATGTAAAATTGGATGGAAAGAAAAGAAAACAAATGATCTTCTACTTCATCTTCTATCCTACCTCTATTGCCGTTGGCGTCGAGGGGAGATACAATCTGCGATTCTTTGCTCTTCTGTTGGCCTCTTCTGGTGTTATCCCTCCTAGTGACTCTAGTATTCCCTTTATCCTTCTCTTTCTCGGGCTTCCGCTTAATCTGGCGTTTTCGTAGTGTTTGTTTATGGCTCTTTGAGTCATTGTCAATTCTTTTTGTCATGTTACGTGGCCGAACCAATTTATCTATTGTTTCTTTATGTATTCGATGGCTGGTTCAATCTCGAGTTTTTTCCTCAGGCCGGTGTTTCTTACTCTGTCCCTTAAGCTGTTTCCTGTCATTATTCTGACACATTTCATTTCTGTGGCCGTTATCTTTCTTATTGTTCTAGAGTCCAGCGTCCAATTCTGGCACTGATAGCACAGAGTTGGTAGAAAAATGTATTTGTATATTGCCCTTTTTGCTCCCGTAGTTATTGCTTTATTTTTCAATAGTATTGATAAATTGATTCTTTCTCGTTATTGCCATTACTTCGGTTTTGTTTATGTTGATCTTCATGTTGTATTGTTTACAATTGTTGTTTAGCCTGTTGATATGTTCTTGCAGGTCCTCATTTGTTTCATGTATCACAACTTGGTCGTCTGCAAATAGTATTTCATTTATTTCTTCCTCTCTTCTGCTGTTTTCTGGTACGTATATTTTATTCTCTTTTGTGTTATCGCTTGTTATCAACCTTGTTGGTATACTTCCTTTGATTGGGCATGCTAATTTGCATATATTGTCCATATATGTGATCAAAAGTAAAGAGGAAAGTACGCAGCCTTGTCTTACTCCGGAGTTAATGGTGAAATGTTTAGAGTAGCCTGCTGAAGATCTTACTAACAAACAATGAAGTTTTAGAACAACTAAAAATAAAAAGAGAACTACTAAATACAATTAAGACAAGACAAATGAAAGTTTTGGGACACGTTAAAAGACACAACAGCCTACTAAAAGTAATATTGGAAGGGAAAATACAAGGTAAAAGAGGCAGAGACAGACCAAAACTAACATGGACGAGTAACATCAAAAGATGGACATGTCAATCTATGACAACCTGCACCATCAAAACAAGAAACAGAGTGGAATGGCGATCCATGGTAGCCAACCTTCGTTGCGGAGACGGCACTCGATGATGATGATGAGTAAAGCTGTGACACGTTTCTTCTTCCGTCCCTACACATTCTTCTGAATAGTGACACATTTTAGGACTACCTTTATCTTCTCTGTTCGATACCTATCTACTTGATCAGGCTATGTAACTTATTTCCTGCTACAAACACTGAAGTACAGTCTTTAACAGATGTGATTTCCCTTCCTTTAAAAGAACAGCAATCAGATGCTGAGAACCGTTTACTTAAAAGGTTATAATGTCCCATCTAGTCATAAGGGGTGTAATTGTGATATATAAATAGTTTGCCTATATGTAAAGGTATTCCTATATGTAAAACATATGTATTTTTTTTGTAATTACGCGTATTTATGTGTTTTCGTTTGAAAATTATTTTAAAATGCCCCATCAATAGCTTTATACTATTAAAAGAGAATTATTTTTAAATGTCTTGAAGTTTCCCTCTTTGAAATGAAGTTTCCCCTCTGTAGTAATATTAATTTATTATTACTTGTCTCCAATTTAAAATGTTCCCTTATCAGCTTTGTACTGTAGTAAGGAAAAAAAAAATAGTTTTAAATGTTATGTAGAGCAGGTCGTAACATATGGATGAGAATCATGGAAAATCACTTGAGGCAGTATAAATGTGGTTTTATTGAAGAATGTTGAGAATACCATCGGCAGCTACGTTCTGAAAGAGGCCAAAGCGAGGAGAAAGCTAATTTCCAATATTAGGAAGAAACAATCATCATTTGTTGGCCATGTCATGAGAAAAGAATAGCTGGAATATATTGTGACAATTTTGAACGTTGAGGGACGAGAAGATAGAGAAAACAAAAGAGAAAAGATACCAGACAGCTTAGTAGAAGGGCTTAGCAGAAGATCAACAACAGAAATGATGAATAGCTGTCGAGATCAAAAGCTGTGGAAGAGCAATTGATGATGATGCTTATAAGGAAATAATTGTAAAATATCCGCTCATTAGCTTGTGGCTGAAGGGCTCTTCATTCTGTTTTCACTGGACACCAGGTCTCATCTCATCTGACTAGATTCTAAATTAACTATAAGTAATTAATGAATGTTGCTTCATACAAACAAACAAAACTCACTTCTGACCAAGGGACACTTCTGTACTTGGAACACTCAGTTCTAGCGCCGCCAGTGTTGTCTGTGCTGTTAAGTGATGAGACTTACATATAACATGCTTCAAAACGTGATCAGGTTTTCTCTGTATTAAACAATTCCTTAATCTATTGAAGAAGTCGCGTTCGATCCTCAACAACGGCTTCCGAGTTCATCTAGCCTTAAAAATGGGTACTGGATTTTTTTTCATTGGGAATGTAAAGCGGAACGAATGTAATATTGACCACATCACCCTAAAAATCAAGTGCCGAAGGCCTATAAAAATTATGATCACTAACACCGTGTTCCTCAAACACCACCTGACGTGACGGGGATCTTAACTTTGAATGTATATTTTTTTTATTTTTGTTTGTTTGTTTGTTTTAACTAATGCGATGACATACTTGATTTCAAATAATTGTTTTGTCTTGCCTGTCACATGATATGAAGTGCTGCTAGTACAATCATAGATCTGCACCGTTCTATTTTAATTAGTAGGGACAATAACTATTTTAGAAAGTGTATATTTATAAATTTAAATGCTTCTGAGCCATAGATACTTACTTATTTATATATGTACTAATCTGCACAACGTGTCAGATTTGGAACAAACCGATCGTGACGTCAGCTCGAAAAAAATACTTCCCTCATGATCTTACTCATGACTCCCGGTTAGTACGGCAGGCAAAAATAGTCGCCTAGACAAATAAGGCTTAGGACTGATGTAATTTCTGCTGGATTGTGTTTTTAAATGAATCTTTTTGGTCTGGATTTTCGATTTTGGAGACAGCAGTGTGCCGGTCGCATTCACCAGGCCACAACGTCAGATAGGATGAGGCGCGGGGTGCAGAGATTGTGCTGAAGGCGAATGGCCATTGATTGAAGTGGGACGATATACGGCCTCGACTTTGCCCTTGAACGGCATGTGTGATTCGTGTTCGACTGCAGATTCACCACCAGCTGGACTATGGTTGGATAAAGAGTTTCAATGAAGTGGAGGTGTGACTTCATTTATTGGGATAGCGTCTCTTGTGAAAAGCTCGCTGATCGTAAAATCTGAACGGATTTGGCGCGAGCGCAAGAAAGTTCGTGCTGCCCGCGACGGCCCTTATAGCAACCCTGAAGTATGCATCATGAGTTGCGCGCCTTCTTTATAAACGCAGCATGTTCACTAGAACAGTATGTACGATCAGGATGACCACTCTGTTGGTTGCTAGGATGCGGACTGAGTAATGTTCGGCCTGCAGTGACGCTATTTCGTTCTAAAGCCTAAAGATCTTAATCGGGAGGAAACCGTCCCGGATCAAATATGTCAACACTTCTTCTTCTAAATTGTTTCTTTCCTCATTTGCCATTCAGCGTCGAGGAGAGATATTATTTGCGGTCTTTTGTTATTCTGTTGCTTCTGCTACTGTTATACTTCCTAGTTTTTTCTAATATTCCGTCAATCAATCGTTTTCGTGATCGGCCCTTAGGTCTGGTGTTTTCGAAACGTTTATTCTTCTTTCTTCGTTTCTCTTTTCACTGATACCTAAAAGGTGTCGTGGTTTATATCGTTTGTCGTTCTTGAGCTGCTCGAACTGTCTGAATTAGTGATTTTCCTTTGTTGTTACATGTCTTTGTCACTGCATCTATCCATCTTCTTCTGGGTCATCCTCTTGGTCTTTTTCCATACATTTTCGAGAAGAACGCCCGTGATGGTGATTGGTGTGGATTCATTCTGACCAGGTGGCCAAACCATTTAAATTGTTGTTCTATATATTCTTGGCAGGGTTTTGTTCCTACCATTTTTCTTATGGTTTAATTTGGTATTATATCTCTTCTTGTGTTGTTTGTTACTTTTCTCAAGCATCGCATCTCACATGTATTGATCATTCTTAAATGTGATTTAGAAAGGGTCCATGTTTGACTTTCATAGCACAAAATTAATATGAAAATGCTATTTATCAATTGTTGTTTAGCTGGCATAGAAATGTGTGGATGTCTTAGCAATGGTGAAAGCTGGTATGTGACAGCATTTGCTTTTTGTATTCTCATATCAATTTCTCTGTCTAGTTTTCCATCTTCTGTGAACATTGTGCCCAAATACTTGTATTCCTCTACTTGTTTTATTTCTTTAACTTTGATCTTAATGTTTAATGGGTGTCTTAATTTGCTTATTCTCATAGCCTCTGTTTTTGCTGTGTTAATTTTCATACTGTAGTTTGTGCAGCTTTTATCTAGAGATGTTATATGCTGTTGTAGCAGGCTTTCATCATCATATATTAGACATTGGTCATTTGCGAATAGTAGCTCGTTGATGTTGGATGTTTTTTTTCTTTATTGTTGGCTGTTTCCTTATTTATTTTGTCCATATATATATATATATGATGAAGAGGAGTGGTGAGAGGACACATCCTTGTCTTACACCTTTTTTTAACCTGAAACCATTTTGACAGACCTTCCGATGTTCTAACGGCACTTTGCATGTTTTTATATAATGCCATTATATTATCTAGCAGTTGTCCTCCTACACCGTATGTTTCTAGAGTTTGCCAAAGTTTGTTCCTGTCCACACGATCAAACGCTTTTTCCTGATCTATAAACACTATATTTAGGCGTCTATCATATTCTATTGTTTTTTCACACAGTTGTCTCAAAGTAAATATAGCATCAGTACAGCTTTTGCCTTTTCTCAATCCGTGTATTGACGATTTATTATCACTTGGCCCAACCATTGTATTTCTTGTTTTTTTATATACTCTGTGGCGGGGGTTATCCATAGCTTTTTTTCACAGTTCTTCATTTCCGATTTTATCTTTCAGCATTCTCTTCATTTCTGATATAACAAAGTATATGTACTAGTTGTTAATGTTACTTACATTGTCATGATTGTTTCTATTTTTGTTGCTTAGTTTGTCTACCCTGAAAGACATCACCCCAGGAAGGTTTTATTTGCTATTCTATCTAACTATTGACCTTTCGAACCGTAGCCGGTCCATAGAGCGTAGAGCAAAATACTCCTTCTCTTAATTTGTTATTCTGAAATCCTTTTTAAATTTGTGTTAACATTAAGTTAAATAGTCTTCATTATTGTAATACCATTTGAAAAGTTATTTTAAAAAAAGATGTTTAATCATCACTGCTTTATCCTCATTGGTGTGATATCAAATAGTTCATTGTAGCACAAAGGGGAGAAATGGCAAGACAATGATGTTAACACATGTAGCTATTTCAACTATTATTCTACGATTGCTATTACCAACAATGACTCAAAGAGCCGTAAAGAAACGCTACGAAAACGCCAGATTAAGGAAGACTGAGAAAGAGATGGATGAAGGGAATACTAGAGTCACTAGGAGGGATAACACCAGAAGAGGCCAACAGAAAAGCAAAGATTCGCAGATTGTATCTCCCCTCGACGCCAACGGCAATTGAGGAAGGATAGAAGGAGAAGAGAAGAAGAAGAAGTTATTACATCGGTTGTTAATTGTTCCAGCCACGCCCACATCTTCCACGGTTATTTCTCCAGACCTCATGTGTAGTTTTCTCCCTTTAGTAGCCCAAAGCTCTGTATGTAGGACTCGTAAATCTGAAATCAGAAAATTGCCATCAGTTGCCTTCATTGCAAAGTTAACTTACTGAACAAACAAACAAAATGTTTTCTCTTTAGAGCTTTGATAATGTCTATTTTTGTTACTGTTTAATTCGATTACTCCTCATCGTTTCAGCACTATAATTCAGTCATTCCTCATCATTTCAGCATTACAATTCATCCATTCCTCATCGTTTGAACAATATCATCCAATCATTCCTCATCGTTTCAACATTATAATTCAATCATACATCATCGCTTCAACACTATCATCCAATCATTCCTCATCGTTTCAGCATTATAATTCAATCATTCATCATCGTTTCAGCACTATCATCCAATCATTCCTCATCGTTTCAGCATTATAATTCAATCATTCCTCATCGTTTCAACGCTATAATCCAATCATTCATCAGCAGTTCAACACTTTAATCCAATCATTCATCATCGCTTCAACACTATAATCCAATCATTCATCGTCACTTCAACACTATAAACAAATTATTCCTCATCGTTTCAGCAACTATAACCCAATCATTCCTCATTTTTCAGCATTATAATCCAATCATTCCTCATCGTTTCAGCATCATAATCCAATCATTCCTCATCGTTTCAGCATTATAATCCAATCATTCCTCATCGTTTCAGCATTATAATCCAATCATTCCTCATCGTTTCAGCATTATAATCCAATCATTCCTCGTCGTTTCAGCATTATAATCCAATCATTCCTCATCGTTTCAGCATTATAATCCAATCATTCCTCTTCGTTTCAACGATATAATCCTATCATCATTTTTCATAGTTTCAGTACTATAATCCAATATATTCCACAGCTTCTTCAAGTAGAGAGTCTTGTTGCTGAGAGAATCATTACAGCTCCGTTAACAGAAGTAAGCATGCACAACAAGCTACGTGCGGCAAGAGAAGATCTCAGGAGCAAAAATATGGATCTTTTACTGATATGAAGCAAATATGTGCCATACCGGTTGGCGTAAGCGATCATGTCCTTCCACAAGCTTCTATCCACAGTGCATCGTATCAATTATTGTGTTAACTGTTTTCCATGCCGTGACATAAAAGCTCCCTTTTAGTGCTCTCTTTTGGCCTCTTTGAGAAGCTCTTCATTGGTCTATTTAGCTGTCCGGGGAACTTTCAACATTCTTCTAAAAAATTCCCTATCTGTGGTCTCTAACCATCTTTTCATTTGTTTGAATACTGTCCATGATTCGCTTCCATAGGTCAAAATTGGTTTATATAACATTGATGAACTCTCTAAGTTCTGTTGACATAGATTTGTTACATAAGATATTTTTCATTTCTGAAATGCTATTTTAGCCTGGGCTATTCTGTTTATTCATGCGCCGACGGTCTGTAAAATTGATGGTCACTAACACCATATTACCTATACGTCACTTGACGTGACGGGTCACTAACACCATATTACCTATACGTCACTTGACGTGACGGGGGTACTTTACTTTTTTTACTTTTATTCCGTTTATTATTTCCGTGGTGCCTATTCCATCTGATGTTACTATTGTGCCCAAGTATTTGATGCGTGGATGTGAATCATGAACAGTAGGGCAACAGACAAGAAAATCACTGGAGGCTGTAGAAATGTGGTTTTACAGAAGAAAATTGAGAATACCATGGACAACTAAGAAGAGTAATGAAAATGTTCTGAAAGAGGTCAAAGCAAAAAGATACGTAATTTCCAATATTAGGAAGAAACAATCATCATTTTTTGGCCATGTAATGAGAAGAGAACAACTGGAATATATTGTAACAACCGGAAAAAATGAAGGACGATCATTTTTTGGCCATGTAATGAGAAGAGAACAACTGGAATATATTGTAACAACCGGAAAAAATGAAGGACGAAGAGATAGATGGAAGCAAAGAGAAAAAAATACTAGACAGCTTAAGAGAATGGCTTGGCAGAAGGTCAAAAACAGAAATGATAAATAACTGTCGAGATCACTTGTTTCAGATTTGCCCTGTTTATTTTTCTGCTGCATGATGGTGATAATTTATTCTTCGATAAGACCATTACTTGTGTTTTCTTACTATTCAGACTGAAATTTTGGTGTTGCTACTTTCTTTACTATGATATTTCTTGTAGCTCATTCTCTGTCTCTGCTATTAAGACTGTGTTATCCGCATATCACTCATTGTTTATGTTGTGACCGTTGACTTCAGTTCCTTTTTTTCTCTACTATTGATCTCATAATTTTTTTTTGCTGTAAAGTGAGAACAAATCCGGCGTCAGAACACAGCCTTGTCTGACTCCTTTTATATATTGGAACTGTCCTGTTGCTTGCTAATTCGTTATAATCCTTAAAAGTAGATGAGAAATAATTATGAACTGAACCGTGCACATTACATCTGGCTCCCTGATACCACAGCACTGCAATTATTTGTCCGTACCTACCCAATTTTTACCGCGGCTACTTTATTTGTGTTTTATGTCATCCATCTTTCTGTGCTCTAGTTAGACTCATCACCATAGCTTTTCGTTCTATATGTTGTAATACGTATTTGTGTATATCGTTTGTTGTCGTTGTCCTCGTTTTCTGAAGGCCGCATGTAGGCCGAAACGTCAGTATTTTTTGTTGTGTTCCTTTTTTGTAAAGCTGTCACCATACCTTGTAGGAGTGTACATTATAACCCACTACCGGCTCTTTGTATGTTAGGAAAAATAAAAAAAATAAAAAAAATGGAATGTTAGAAGCTTTACGTGATTAGTGGACGACACAGATTAAACGACGTTTCGGCCCAATAGTGTGTATTTTTGTGTGTCTTTTATGTGTTTGTTGTTGTTGTTTTTTTTTTTTTTTTTTTTTGTTCCTGCTGAAGGCCTATTGGGCCGAAACGTCGTTTAATCTGCGTTGTCTACTAATCACGTAAAGCTTCTAACATACCATTTTTTTTTATTTTTTAATTTTTCCTCACATTCAGCTTTACTACAGCTTCGCATTTTTATGCATTCATTTGCATTTCTTTGCCTTAACCTCTCTTTGTATGTTACATGTACGTATGGAGAATGTACTCAATTTATTCATTACTGGCAACGTGTCCAACACATTGCATTACATGCTTCAAGTATGAAACTATAACGCACGAAGAAAAATGTGCTTTACTTTAACTGACATCTACGCACTCCTGATAAACCCATAGGTGTTCATTCGCTTTCAACAGATGTCTTATGTGTGAATGCACTGTTGACTCCAGTAGCACGTGTGAGCTCCCATTTTGTATGTAGTAATTCCTACTCGTTCCACTTCTTCTTCTATCCTTCCTCTGCTGCCGTTGGCGTCGAGGGGAGAAACAATCTGCGATTCTTTGCTCTTCTGTTGGCCTCTTCTGATGATATCCCTCCTAGTGACTCTAGTATTCCCTTTATCCATCTCTTTCTCGGTCTTCCTCTTAGTCTGGCGTTTTCGTAGCGTTTGTTTATGGCTCTTTGATTCATTATTACTTCTTTTTGTCTTGTTATGAGGCCAAACCAATTTATCTTATGTTTCTTTATGTAGTCGATGGCTGGTTCAATTTCGAGTTTTCAACATTTATTGTATCGACAACATGAAGATAGAATAACTCGTTCCACGTTTTTTATAAAGCTGTTGTCGCCTCAAAACTTGCATTCATTGTGATATATACGATAGTCGAGGTCCTGGAATGTTACCCTTGTGTAGGACCACCTAAGTGCTTACAAGCTTACACGAGGCCATCTTATCAGCTCTTTATTTAACACAAACCCGTGCATTCTAGTGAAATAAATGTCAAGCTTGCTCAAGCTTGAAGATTCTAATGTTATCAACGCTTGCAGGAGATCCATTCGTTGTGGAACTCTCAAAGCTTTGACTGAACCTTTAATTCATCAGTTACGTCATTCAGTTGATTCGCAGGAACCCACCTTATGGCCATGCTTATTTCAGTGTAATATGTTTCCTTTCATCATTTGTGCAGCTTCGTATTTTAAACCGATTAGCAAACATAATGTTAACTTTGATTTAATTGACGGAACATGAGATGGAACTATATTGAGCTTGAAAAGATCTAACCTATATGGTCAAGGGTCAGCCGAATATCCTGATCAACATCCATGTCGTGAGGTGACGTCAACAGATTGTCCATAAAATGCTCAGCTCTTGTCAAGAAATCGTGTATAATCTGCAACATAAAGATATAATAACTGGGGATGTTAAAATGTGTAACAGCAACATGAAGATAAAATAACTGGGGATGTTAAAATGTGTAACAGCAACATAAAGATATAATAACTGGGGATGTTAAAATGTGTAACAGCAACATAAAGATATAATAACTGGGGATGTTAAAATGTGTAACAGCAACATGAAGATAAAATAACTGGGGATGGTAAAGCGTGTAACAGCAACATGGTGGTTGGTTGGTTGCGTTCGCCCGATGACTAAAGTATTCTAGAGTATCGTGGTAGACTAGAATATTCCTCTTCATCATCCGCCCTTACAAGGACGTAGTGGACGTGTCTGCGTTGTGTTGTGGTTTGCAGTATAACTGTTATATTTGCGCCTTTCGGCCCAACACATCGACTTCAGCACGACATTTTTGAGTACCGGGTTGTCTTCCCTCTTCGATCCCTGCACGCTTGGTCAGACTAGACAGGTTAGTCTGTTACTGGAGGCACCGTGGAGAGGTGGAGCAGGGTGTGGATAGTTTTGGTTCACCGATCCTGGCGCAAGCATCAGCTGTGGATCGCTGACAACTTCCAGCTCTGGTGCTGGCAGGCGCGCCTTCGCCTCCTAACAGCAACATGAAGATAGAATAACTGTGAATGAATTTTACAGCGTGTAACGACAACATGAAGATAGAATAACTGTGAATGAATTTTACAGCGTGTAACGACAACATGAAGATAGAATAACTGGGAATTCTACAGCCTGTAACGACAACATGAAGATATAATAGCTGTGAATTTTACAGCGTGTAACGACAACATGAAGATAGAATAACTGTGAATTTTACAGCGTGTAACGACAACATGAAGATAGAATAACTGGGAAGTTTACAGCGTGTAACGACAACATGAAGATAGAATAACTGGGAAGTTTGCACCGTGTAACGGCAACATGAAGATAGAATAGCTGGGAAGTTTACAGCGTGTAACGACAACATAAACGTAGAATAATTGGGGTAGAAGAATGCAGTTCACATGATTGAAAAGAACGATACTATGAGATGTTTTATTTTTTAGGAGCTTTCAACTTCATGATTGCTATTATCTGAGCTTGAGTTAAGCAGAGGACAGGGAGGTGTGATGGATTTTAGTGACTTTTTAAGAGGTCTGTACATCAAAATTATGTACATGTCTTTGCAGTTTTAAACTACTGGAGACCTTTTGAAACTGAAGTTTAATTCAAATAATGAACAAAATACCCGTACTGCTCCTACCAATATAATAGCGCCCTATAAGAAAAGTAGTAATGAGGGTATCTGGCCGATTATCTGCAAGAAGTATGAAACTATATAATCATCAATAGAATTACACTCACTCAAAACGAAAGTTATGACTGTCTATCCATAAAAGATATCTACTTGCTTAATAAGAATAAGCTGAAAGTTAATACTGACGTAACCATACAAGTAGAGGCCACAGAGATGGGATTTCTCAGAAGAATGTTGAAAGTTCCCTGGACAGCTAAAAAGATCAATGAGGAAGTTCTCAAAGAGGCCAACTCATAAAGGGAAGTCTTAAAAAACATCAGAAAGAAGCAATCAACATTTTTGGTCACAACATGAGAAGAGGAAAGTTGGAATACTTGGTTACAACTGGAAAAATAAAAGGAAAGAGAGATTGCGGACGACAAAGAGAGAAAATACTGGATAGCTTGGTGTCATGGCATGGAAAACAGTCAACAACAGAACTGATACCATGCACTGTAGATAGAAGATTGTGGAGGGACATGATCGCTACACCAACCGGTATGGCACATGATGATGAAACCATACAATTCTTAAAGCGTTAGACCAACTAAAGGGACAGCATAAGAAAACCTCAATAAATGATTGCGTAAACAATCATGATTGCTTTCTGCTGATTACAATATTTTTTTTTTTAATTTAATGATATCCCTATATCATTACCGTCTGTGGGGAGTGTAGGGTCCCTACCTCTCTTTGAGTAGATATTTGTGGGTGAACACGACTCAAAGCTGACTCCCCAGACACTATTGACCTATGGAGAGGAACCCATCTTTTCAGTTCTCTCGACCAGAGGACGTGGTTTTTAACCCTCGTGTTTAACATGCGCAAAAGGATATCATCAGGTCGCTTGTCCTTTACAAATCGTTGCATTCATCTGAGTCCGTCTGGAAGAATCTCTGTCTCTAGCCAGATCTTCTATTTCTTCTGTTGTCATCTTCGAGGTCTCCTTGATGTCCTGAAACCACCTTCTTATTGTAACAGTAAGCTAGTGAAAGCATGGGGGCAGGTAACTTAGTTGTTACCCGTTTCCCAATGGATAATAGCAGTAACAAATGGTAGCGACCATCAGTGATTAAGACATAGAATTTAAGTATGGAAAGTCTCCAGCCGGATAACAAGTTGTAGAAACAAAGTTAAGGGCGTAAAGGTTTATAGTGGGTAGTAGACACACAGAGGTGAGGAAGGTAAAGTAGAATTATACATAGAGTTTGAGTCCATGGAATTTTCCACGCAGCAGGTTGTGGAAGTTGGAAGATAGCGCGGTGTTTGTAGGGGTGGGGACCACAGGCATGACAGGGACACCCACCAGGCTAAGGTAGAAGGGTCCAGAATTATCCTGGACATAATAGTTAATGGAAATTTCCACGTGGAAATCAAGTTGTGGAAGTGACTATAGCATGCGTTGTCCCCATGACTTTGGCCCGTCTGATAAATAAGTTGTCATCCAACTACCAAGAAAGGACATTGTCATGAGGTAACCATTATTTTAAATAGGTTATAGAAGTCACGAAAATAATCTGTTATTGTAAAATAGAGGGACAGTTGAGACACAGGTCCGAATTTGGAGTTCAGGTCTCGGACACAGAGTTAGGAGGGCTGACCGAGTTGCAATTTGTCACTTCGCGACAAAATTGTGACACTTTTTATTGGCTACTGATTTTCAGGTGAAGAGAGTGGTTAGAGTATGTAAACTTCAACACTATAGGTTTGAAACAGTTAGGATTAAAACAGTTAAGATTAAACAGCCAGGATTAAATTAGTCAGAGATGAATTAGTCAGGAATAGAAAGTCAGAGATGAATGAGTTCGAGTCAATAGTCAGAATTAAAGTAGTCAGGAGTGAGAATTGTCAAGATGTAGACTAAGTAAGCTTAGTCCGGCTTCGTCCGAACTGCCGAAGACAGTTAGATAGAGTTAAGACAGTCATAAATGAATTAGTCAGGAATAGAAAGTCAAGAGTTCGCGTTAGTTAGCCAGGAAGGAGGATTAGACAGTTAGTATAGTCAGGACAGTTAGAAAGTTACGATTAGAAAGTGAAACCAGTTAGTTAGGAAGGAGGATTAGACAGTTAGTATAGTCAGGACAGTTAAAAAGTTAAGATTAGAAAGTGAAACCAGTTAGTTAGGAAGGAGAATTAGACAGTTAGTATAGTCAGGACAGTTAAAAAGTTAAGATTAGAAAGTGAAACCAGTTAGTTAGGAAGGAGAATTAGACGGTTAGTATAGTCAGGACAGTTAAAAAGTTAAGATTAGAAAGTGAAACCAGTTAGTTAGGAAGGAGAATTAGACAGTTAGTATAGTCAGGACAGTTAAAAAGTTAAGATTAGAAAGTGAAACCAGTTAGTTAGGAAGGAGAATTAGACAGTTAGTATAGTCAGGACAGTTAAAAAGTTAAGACTAGAAAGTGAAGCCAATTAGGAAGTTAGAATCTCCAAGTTGTAGTTCAAGTCAGTTGAGAAGTTATTAGTATAAGTTGATAGAGAGTAGGAGTATAGCAATGAGAATATGAACATTAGTGCTGTGAAAGTGTTTTTGAAAGATTCCAAGAATTGTGCTCCAATATGTTCTTACACGTTCGTAAGTTGAATAATGTTGATGATTAATAAATGCAATATGCCAGTATGAACAAATAGAATAAAGAGTCAATGTGGTTCTATAACACGTATTAATCTAACCCTGATGCGTCGCCCAGGAACCAAGACTTCCATTTAAAAATTAAATCAAAGAAAGAAAAAAGAAAACAGATAAAAGAAAAAAGAAAGAAAAAAAAAAAATCTGTTACGAGTTGTGGTGTACCAAAAAAATGTATTAGTGCCCAAACAGTGTCCATATAGTGCCTATAAAGTTTCCATATAGTGACTATAAAGTGCCCATATAGTGTCCATAAAATGTCCATAAAATGCCCATAATGTGCTCATATACTGTCCATATACAGTCCACATAATGTCCATATAGTGCTCACATAGTGCCTACACTGTGCCCATAATAAGCCCATATAGCGCCAATATAGTGCACATATAATGCTCGCATAGTGCCTACACTCTGCCCATAATTAGCTCATATGGTGATAAAAAAGTGCCCATATAGTACACATATAGTGCCCCTAAAACACTCAAATAGTATCTACATAGTGCTCATAATGAGCCAATATAGTGCCAATATAGTGCCCATAAAGAACCCAAATAGTGCCCATAAAGAGCTCATATAGTGCCAACATAGTGCCCAGATAGCGCCCACCGGCACATTATTAGATAGCGATCAAGCCGGTGACAACAATCAGGAAGTCACTGTACAGCACTGAAAGCCTTCGATCAGGATCGAACCCAACCTCTTTACCTCACTAGTCCAGTTAGCTAGTCACTTCTCTTCAGCTTCCGCGTCTTCATTAAAGGAGAGATAACATTACACGAAGACATTCTTACCTCAGATTGGTTCAGGCTGTTGCCCTTTATGATGACCCCCAACATGATGTTCAGAACGTAACAATAGTTCTATTGGAGGAAATAGGTACCAACAGTAAGTGTTCAACACATGAAAATCAACATCAACATAACACAAGTCATGAATGTTGCAAAATAGAAACAGAACATCAACATAACTATAGAAGGCAGGCAACTAAAACAAGTAGAGGAATTCAAATACCTAGGAAGTCTAGTGACAATCGACAATTCACAAACAGCAGAGATAGACTCAAAATGCAACAAAACCTGTCAAATCATTGGACAGCTATCACGACTATTGTTCAACAATGAAATAACTCTAGGGGCAAAGCGGGCCCTTTACAATACAATCTTCATCCCAATATTGTGCTACCAATGCCAGTCCTGGACCCTAGATGCAAGAACAATAAGAAAAATAACCTCTACTGAGATGAAGCGTGTCAGACGAATGACAGGAAACAGCCTGAGAGATAAGATTACAAATGCGGAACTAAGAAAATAAAATAGGAATAACCCCTGCCATTCAACGACAGCCAACGAGCATAATTTATGCTGATCTTTTATTTATGTTTCATGTATCTTTTATTTATCTTATTACATAAGCAGTTTCATCAAAGTTCAGCAAAATGTGTTGTTTTGAATTTTATACCAACAATAAATTGTAGATTATATAAACACCTTTAATATGTTCAAAAACATTGTATATGTCTACAGAATCATCAAATGTGTAAGTCTATAAAGATATCTACCTGATAGTTATTACACCAGTAATTGTGATAGTAGTAGTAATGTTGGTAATAGTAGTTAAAGCAGTAATAGTAGTAGTAGTAATATTAACAGTAGTAGTAATCTTAGTTATTGTGGTAGTAGTAGAAATACATTAATAGTAATAATAATAATGGTACGTGTAAAAACAGAGAGAATTCACGTAGCGACTATTAGAAAGTAGTGTGTTTTTAAGTAAACTGTCTGTTACTTTCAAAGCGGTAATGTTTTGACAGCTTGTAGGCACATTCTAATAGATTAATCTGTAAAATGATGCACATTCACTGGGAGACAGAGTAACATCAAGGACGACAGTACTAGCCTAAAGTTTTCAGAAATGCAACTACCCATAGTAAAACCTTCAATTATTTCAAATCGCCGGGACATATCTTATGTGACTGCGCGTACAAATGTTTATTTGCATACGCCAAGCCGGCTGTCAGACTTCTCAACACCTCCACCAAAATAAATAAATATTGGATGTCCCAGATTTAAGGGTTAGACATGACTAAAAAAAAAAATAAACCCAACGTTTATGTCTTCAACAGATGACGCAAACAAAACAAGCATGATACGACATCTTCACACACAAAAAATCCACTTGCAATAACAAAATCAAAATGGTTGCATGGCGGTTGTGCTATAAAGAATATAATTTATATCATTGCGGTTTTAATAATTATTCTCCATAAATTCTACACCTATTGATATAAAGAGGAGTAAGACAGGGGTGCATCCTATCACCAAGCTTGTTCAGCCCATACACTCAGCAAATCTTTAAAAACATCACAGAGAGGGTTAAACATTAATAGAAAAATCAACCAACCACCAATAATCTAAAATATACTGATGATACTGTATTACTAGCAGAAAATCCTAAAGATCTATAATTACTTAATGAAATAAACATGACAAGCAAATAATATGGATTAGATATGAATATCACAAAGACTCAAACTATAATCATAAACAAAGATAATACTCAAAACCTACAAGTTTATATCCAAATTGAAAGAGGACACCTGGAAACATTACAGAGCAACAATTACCTTGGATATACTATAACCAGTGATGGAAAATGTAAATCTGAAAAAAACAAATGAATAGAAATAGCAAAAAGTAATTTTAATGTCATGAAAAATATACTAAAATCAAAACAAATAAGACAAGGGTTAAAAATTATAATAGCAAAATGTTATATCTTTTCAACATTCCTGCATGTTGCAGAAACATGGATACTATACAAGAAAACAGAATAGAAAATTGAATCCTTTTAAATGTGGATTTATAGAAGAATAGGAACAATTGGATCGAAAGAAAATAAAACAAACGATGAAGTCTTAACAACAAGTGAACAGTGAACTACTAAACACAATTCAGACAAAGAAATTATATTTTTGCGGCATGTTAAAAGACACATAGGCCTACTAAAAGTAATCTTGGAAGGGGAAATACAAGGTAAAAGAGGCAGAGGCAGACCAAGACTAACATGGAATAGTCACATAAACCAATAGATAAGTTAGCCTGTGACGACCTGCAGCATCAAAGCAAGAGACAGAGCGGAATGACGCTCCACGGTAGCCAACCTTCGATGCGGAGGCGGCACTCAATGCCCTTCCTCGCAAAAGAAATTGCCAGACAAATAATGATGCACCAATGAGTCTCCCCTGCCAATGGCCAGATTCATGAAAGAAAGTCATATCTCGGTAGAATCTGTTGAGCATAGAAATGTTATTTATTATAACACATTAGCAGACAAGGAAAGTAATTTCAACTTACGGTGAGAGTCGCGGAAGAGTTAAATCGTGATCCCGTAAGTACAACTTCACTAAGTTCATCCAACAAGTAACCTGACACAGTCAACAGTGTCTCCATTTCGCTGGTAGTCATCTCGCCGTGGAGAATCCAACTTCCGGCCTCAAGCAAACACTCAATCGTGGACAAACTGTGACACTGGCAAGAACATACAAAATGAGTATCAAATTACTGTTTATGATGTTTCTCTTTACGTTCGCTGAACATTTAATCATCTGCCTTACACTTCGATAATTCATAGAAAATAACCCTGGAATATGAGAGAAACTTGTTTGTCGCTTTTGTAGACCAAGATAGAGCATTTAGCGAACTTAATAGAAACGTACTATGTTAAACAATGGCTCAATATGAAGTACAATACAACGGCAAAATAATGTAAGCAAAGGTCTGTACAGTCATGACAGATATGTGGGTATTACAGATCAATAAACCAGTTTCATTTATAGTTCGGAGACATGGATGTGTCCAATCACCACATTTTTCATGACCGATATCAAGAGTAAAAGTTCAAATAATGACAAGTCTCTCCCCCTAACATATTGTATCAATGAATTACTCTTTTCTGATAACCAGGTCTAACATAAATATAAAAGAAATTGCAACATTTCATGTCCATGAATCAACAATGTAAAACAAACAACATCAGAATCAAAACAGAAGTCATGGGAGAGAGAAACAAAGTGTAAGTAATCGAAAAGAGAGGAATAAAATAGGTTCAGT
The DNA here is from genome assembly GCA_032433765.1 of Megaustenia siamemsis. Lineage (NCBI taxonomy): Eukaryota > Metazoa > Mollusca > Gastropoda > Stylommatophora > Ariophantidae > Megaustenia > Megaustenia siamemsis. The sequence goes on from JAVIAB010000092.1 coordinate 12,891,633, forward strand.
TCAAGTATCTAGGAACAGCACTTCCTGAAGATGGTAAAATGCATTAACAGAATTAAGATTCGGTGAATAAAGACAAAGTATTGAGACAACTAGCTCCTCTCTTTCATCACACTAGCATGCCCAGAAGTACAAAGAAACGTATTTAAAGCGCATGATATACTTTTACGAGAATGTAAAAAACGGTATGTATACCTATATTTGAAAGTCTTTAAAAATATGAAAGCAAAGAAGTGACGGTTAAATGCATTACATCGATGTCTGTGACGTATTCTTGGTATCACCTGGATGGATAAAGTGACAAACGTGAAGGTCATGTTTCGCACAGGCCTCCTGAAAATCTACAAGTTGTTCAAATAACGTAGGTTACGCTGGCTTGGCCACGTATCCCCTTATGAAAAATGGCCGTATACCAAAAGATATACTCTACGAACAACTGGCAGATGGCAAAAGGACTAGCGGGCGCCCAAAACTTCGATTTGTAGACGAGTGTAAACGCGACATGAAGACTGAACATAAACACTGTAACCTAGGAAAAAATAGTTGGAGACCGCAATCTTTGGAAACGGGATGACGTCATGGGACGCAACAAAATGGCAGCTTATTTATATTCGAGCTATGGACCAAGCAATGTTTACATTGAACAACACGATAAATGTTATTGCTGCGAGTTGGCAGATTTTTGAAAATGTTTTCAAGGGTTTGAACATAAATGTTTGTTCACAGTTCGCGAACCTTCGCTAAAGATAAAGTCGTTAATTGGATGGCTTCGTTTCAGACATTTTTGACGTTGGTAGCTAAGGACCTAACTTGTGCAAACGGATGGCATTGGAAGGATCATTTTGAATCTATGAAGTGGGCTTATTGTGTGTTTAACTCAAACGCATATGTGCTTTTTAACCAAAGACCTATTTTTGGGAGACTCAATGCAGATATCCCCGATGGAAGAATAAATTGTACTATTAGTCCCATAAATGATTCGCTTCCAGAGGTTTATGATGTAAACAAAGCAGTTTTGTCATTGCAAGTGAATAATGTCCACACCTATAATTGGTCAGGATTGTGTAGCAGCAGCAGCTTTATAGCGAACACAGAAAACATCACAGGATTTTGCTGTTCTGAAACAGCATTGCCATGCTACCCTAGAATTGCCTTTAATGGGATTACTGTGACCACAAACCACTCTCCATGTGTGTGCCACATATTTACACACCAGAAAGAAATACTGAATATAACAACACCATGTGCCGTCTGTGATATTAATGACCACAGATCAGGAGCCTCCAGTATGATTGATACAACTGTTGCACCAAGCACTTCATCAGCAGAGCCATATCTATGGAATGTTAATCTGACATTGTTCTTGAATGATGTCCAAGTTAATGAGACACCAGAATCGTGTGGCAGCAGCTACAAGAAGGTAGCGGAGAACATCAAGTTCTGCTGCTATAAAGGAGACTTGCCTTGCTATCCCAGAATTGCCTTAAATGGAATCACTGTAGTTGAAAACTTCTCCTCTTGTGTAAACTACACATTCACATCTAAGAGTGAATCAGTGAAGGTCACAAAATCATATTCTCTCTGTGGTTTTACTAACTACAGGTCATGTGGCTTCTGTTGGATTGAAAATGACAAATTACCACCACTGTGTGTCTATATGTTTGGAATTGGAGTCATCAATGATGGCCTAACATCATCAAGTGCTATGACGATCATCATTTTCGGGAGGACATGAACTCCCATGGTATATGGTGGATAGGCGGCAGGAACCATTGAAGGCTATGTCTGAAAAGTGTTCCTTCTTGCAGTTTCCTCATATTCCAAGTCCGGCTTGTTGCAGGAGCTACTGAGTTAAGTGCTCTGTGCACACCGTGAGCTGTGTGTCTCATCCGTTTTGATCCTGCTTCGATATCCCGCTTGTTTACGATGAATGATGATATCGTATGACAGGGAACAGTTGGCTGTGTTCACTTTCTGCACGGTTTCGCCTTATGTCTTTTGGCGTGTGCTGAGACTGCTACGATGGGGACTACAGTTACCTTTCTTTGTTTGGGAGACGAGTTGGTAATTCGGATGATTCCACTGGAACGGGCGGTTGAGCAATTATGGATTTTAATTCGTTTTCTGTGATGCCGAGGCCTTCCATAACCAATAACCAATCTTTGGAAACACACTCTAAAGCTCCAACTCAAACAATAAGCAGACTGATTCATTGAAAGAGAGAATACACGGCGAAAGAAAGGAAATAATAACATTTCTAGGGGCGCTGCAATATTTATAGTCAACTATGACTAAGGAGGGTGCTACTCATCATTTGAAAAATTGCACTAAAAATGCCAGAAATCACACTCTTGAATCGTCTAAGATCTTAAGTATTCAATTTGTTTTACAATTTGCCATATGCATGATTAAAAGCAGTTCTCTGCTTTCCCAGCATACACTAACATACATAGTGGTCCTTTCTAGAGTTGAAACATACGCATATTTGTCACTAACAAATTTACCTTAAAACTGTTTTCCATAACTTCTGTGCTAGATGCAGGGATGATGGATGTATCGGATGATGTCATTATAGTGGCATTTAGAGCAACAGCGGTCGACTTTAGAGTAGTTTCAGCTGGGGTAGTTAGCGTGTTCGTCATCTCGTTGGCTGTTGTTGATGTAGGCGTCATCATGTACGAAGTTGTTTGTGAGTACGTCATCATGCTCGCTGTTGCTGGTGAGGGCGTCATCACGTTGGCTGTCATTGGAGACGGCGTCATCGCGCTGGTTGTTGTTGGTGAGGGCGTCATCATGTTCGAAGTGGTTGGTGAGGGCGTCATCGTGTTGACTGTTGTTGGTGATGGCGTCATCGTGTTGACTGTTGTTGGTGATGGCGTCATCGTGTAGGTTGTTGTTGGTGAGGGCGTCATCACGTTGGCTGTTGTTGGTGAATGCGTTATCGCGTTGGCTGTTGTTGGTGAGGGAGTCATCTTGTTCGAAGTTATTGGTGAGGTCGTCATCGCGCTGGCTTTTGTTTGTAAATGCGTCATCTTGTTCGACGTTGTTGGTGAGGGCGTCATCGTGTTGGCTGTTGTTGGTGAGGGCGTCATCTTGTTCGACGTTGTTGGTGAGGGCGTCATCGTGTTGGCTGTTGTTGGTGAGGGCGTCATCGTGTTGGCTGTTGTTGGTGAGGGCATCGTCGTGCTCGAAGTTGTTGGTGAGTGTGTCATCGTGTTCGAGGTTGTTGGTGAGGGCGTCGTCGTGTTCGATGTTGTTGGTGAGTGCGTCATCGTGTTCGAAGTTGTTGGTGAGTGCGTCATCGTGTTCGAGGTTGTTGGTGAGTGCGTCATCGTGTTGGACGTTGTTGGTGAGGGCGTCGTCGTGTTCGATGTTGTTGGTGAGTGCGTCATCGTGTTCCAAGTTGTTGATGAGTGCGTCATCGTTTTCGAATTTGTTTGAGAGTGCGCCATCGCGTTAGCTGTTGTTGTCACCAGGTCAGCAGTGACTGGGATTTCTGTTGTCATGTTAACGTGTTCGTAAACCGTAGAACTTTTGACCTCTGGTGTGCCTAATGAAGAAAGATAACTCTGGAGTAATGTAAGTTAGCTTGAATTTGGCCTAACTGATGTACTATTTGGCATCTGCAAGTGTGGAATTTACGTAGTTAGCTGGTGGTTATTCGAATCTGGTATTTTGAGGACTCCAATTTTTGTTATAACTATTTAATTCATTTTCAGTATTCTCCCTGTTATCAGATTGTGATTATTACTTTTGTTGCTTCTGTTTGGTCTTCTTTTCTTCTTTGCGTTGCTGTTTGTTTGTGTGAAACTCGTACATTTAAAGTATTGTTGGCAACTTCACAAACACAGATTATAAAATCTTCCACCAGTTTCATGTCTTTATTCCCCCTTAGAGTTTGAGCTTTCACATCCTTTTTTCACTTGAAATCTGTACTGAAAATAAGTCTTATTATCACAAAGAGTTGTTTGCATGTTCAGTAGTTTAAATATCCGAAAATGTATTCTTACTCCGCATTTTGAGTACGCTTTTACTGAAAGGTGCTCGATAACGTATTATGCTCAGAAAAGTCTTGCATGTAGTGTTTTATCAGTACATGACTTAGCGCATTTATTAAATTAATATTATTTTTATTTGCAATAACTCTAGGGACTATTAACTTTCAATTTTATTTACTTGCTGCTTGCTTGCGTTCGTCCCATGACTAAAGGACTGTACCTCTTCATCATCCGCACTTAAAAGAACGTTAAGTAGGCGTGCCTGCGTTGTGTTGTGGTTTACAGTATAACTGTGATATTTGCGCATTTCGGCCCAACACATCCGACTTCAGTATGACATTTTTGAATACCGGGTTGTCTTCCCTCTTCGATCCCTACTCGCTTGGCCAGACTAGACAAGTTAGTCTGTTACTAGAGGCACCACGGAGAGTTGGAGCAGGGTCTGGATGGGTCTAGTTCACCGATCCTGGCGCAAGCCATCAGCTGTGGATTGTTGACAACTTCCAGCTCTGGTGCTGTGAGGCGCGCCTTGTTTAACATGTAGTGTCAATTCTGTCAGGAGAAATGGGGACATTAGTGGCTCTAGTTTTGTCATGACTGATCGAGTGGGCACTAATGTGTTGGAGTGCGTTGCTTCTATCATACCAATGTTTGGCTGCGTTGATTCTATCATAGATTCGTTTGGTTGTGCTGATTCTATCATAGACATGTTTGGCTGTGCTGATTCTATCATAGATTCGTTTGGTTGTGCTGATTCTATCATAGACATGTTTGGCTGTGCTGATTCTATCATAGATTCGTTTGGTTCTGCTGATTCTGTCATATATATGTTTGGTTGTGCTGATTCTATCATAGATTCGTTTGGTTCTGCTGATTCTGTCATAGACATGTTTGGCTGTGCTGATTCTATCATAGATTCGTTTGGTTCTGCTGATTCTATCATAGACATGTTTGGCTGTGCTGATTCTATCATAGATTCGTTTGGTTCTGCTGATTCTGTCATATATATGTTTGGTTGTGCTGATTATATCATAGATTCGTTTGGTTCTGCTGATTCTATCATAGACATGTTTGGCTGTGCATATTCTATCATAGATTCGTTTGGTTCTGCTGATTCTGTCATATATATGTTTGGTTGTGCTGATTCTATTATAGATATATTTGGTTGTGCTGATTCTATCATAGATATGTTTCGTTGTGCTGATTCTATCATAGATAGGTTTGGTTGTGCTGATTCTATCATAGATATGTTTGGTTGTGCTGATTCTATCATAGATATGTTCGGTTGTACTGATTGTGTCATAGATATGTTTGGTTGTGCTGATTGTATCATAGATATGTTTGCTTCTGCTGATTCTATCATAGATATGTTTGGTTGTACTGATTGTGTCATAGATGTGTTTGGTTGTGCTGATTCTATCATAGACATGATTGCTTCTGTTGATTCTATCATAGATATGTTTGATTGTACTGATTGTGTCATAGATATGTTTGGTTGTGCTGATTCTATCATAGATATGTTTGGTTGTGCTGATTGTGTCATAGATATGTTTGGTTGTACTGATTCTATCATGGATACGTTTGGTTGTGCTGATTCTATCATAGATATGTTTGGTTGTGCTGATTCTATCATGGATATGTTTGGTTGTGCTGATTAAGTCATAGATATGTTTGGATGTGCTGATTATATCATAGATATGTTTGGTTGTGCTGATTCTATCATGGATACTTTTGGTTGTGTTGATTCTGTCTAGAACTATAGCGATTGCGCTAACTTATATCCCCGCTTGGATATGCAGATTTCTTAACATGCACTTTCTTTTCTGCGCGGGTTCTTTTATTGTCACGTTTCTTTGCGCTGGTTCTTTTATAGACACGTTTCTTCGCGCTGGTTTTTTTTATAGACACGTTTCTTTGCGCGGGTTCTTTAATAGAGACGTTTATTTGCGCTGGTCTCTTTTATAGACACGTTTCTTTGCGCTGGTTCTTTTATAGACGTTTCTTCGCGCTGGTTCTTTTATAGACGTTTCTTCGCGCTGGTTCTTTTATAGACCCCTTTCTTTGCGCTGGTTCTGTTATAGACCCGTTTCTTTGCGCTGGTTCTGTTATAGACACGTTTCTTTGCGCTGGTTCTTTTATAGACACGTTTCTTTGCGCTGGTTCTTTTATAGACACGTTTCTTTGCGCTGGTTCTATTATATACACGTTTCTGTGCGGTGGTTCTTGCATAGACACGTTTCTTTGCGCGGGTTCTTTTATAGACACGTTTCTTTTTTTGGTGATTCTTGTATAGACACCTTTCTTTGCGCTAGTTTTTTATTGACACGTTTCTTTGCGCTAGTTCTTTTATAGACACGTGTCTTTGCGCCAGTTGTATTGTAGACACGTTTCTTTTGCGCTAGTTCTATTATAGACACGTTTCTTTGCGCTAGTTCTATTATATACATGTTTCTTTGCGCTAGTTCTATTATAGACACGTTTCTTTGCGCTGGTTATATTATAGACACGTTTCTTTGCACTGGTTATATTATAGACTCGTTTCTTTGCGCTAGTTCTATTATATACACGTTTCTTTGTGCTAGTTCTATTATAGACATGTTTCTTTGCGCTAGTTCTATTATAGACACGTTTCTTTGCGCTAGTTCTATTATAGACACGTTTCTTTGCGCTAGTTCTATTATAGACACGTTTCTTTGCGCGGGTTCTATTATAGACACGTTTCTTTGCGCTAGTTCTATTATAGACACGTTTCTTTGCGCTGGTTATATTATAGACACGTTTCTTTGCGCGGGTTCTATTACAGACACTTTTCTTTCCGATAGTTCTATTGCTGAGACGTTTCTTTGCTTTGTTCCTCCAATGAGATTAAATCTAATTTGGATGATTTCGCTGGCATGGGCGTTTATGCATTTACATTTATTTTCCATTGATACAGGTGGAACCATCATGACCATGCTTTCTCTAGGTCAATTGCAGCAGCAACAGTTTTAATGTCTGCATCAAAGTACCGTATGCATCATGGGCACATAACAGCTTTTACCCAAGTCTCTCTGTTTGGATTGTGACCTTTGAGAACATGTGGAAGAAGGCGCATTATCTACATCTTACAGGTTATTTTGCTGGCAATTATCTGCTCTAACAACTTGTCTCCCCGATTTGCCTGATGATTATGCGATAGCTCTGCATTTTCATTTGTTTGTTGCTTGGCCTCGACAGAGGTTCCAACAAGCTATGTAGCCGCTCTCCATTGACTGTAGCGTTCGCTGTACAACTGTTGAAGATTTGTTCTTCCTAACTCTGATCAGACAGACAATTTGTCAATGTCCTTGTACAGAATACCATCTGGACCCGGTGCTCTCGCACACTGAGACAGACATCGTATTTAGACAGCGTTAATCACTCAGACTCGTAGAAGAAAGTCATTCACTAAACAAACCTCTTGATGACGTTATCACTTTCAGCTCGAAAAAATCGATCACAAAGCGTGATAGATTGTGCTGTAATGTAACGGTTAACTTGAACAATCTGTGTTAACCCTGTTAATAAATTAACTAACTATATTCTATTTCTAAAAACCATCGCTGTGCACGTGAACGCGACAGTTGTGCTGTAGATCATTGACAATCTATCACCAAAAAAGAAGTTAAATTGTGATCACAAGTAAGTGGATAATTAGATAATTAATGAGAGCTTCGCTGATAAATGATGGGAATAATAAATAAGGCAGTTCTCAAAGAAATAAATCAGCAAAGAAAGAAGACGTACACCAGGAGAGTAAAACATAAGTTCTATTTATTTTGGTGATCGTTTTACATCTAGTGGCAAGCGATAATTGACAAGCAGCAAAAATAGATGAAAGATGCAACAAATCGTGTCATATCAGAGGCCAAATGTCATCATTGTTGTCCTACATGGAAATAACGCTGTAGATCGGCTGTCTACACACAATATTAATACCAACTTTGTGCTTTCAGTGCCAAACATGGACTCTAGACTCATGAACAATAAGAAGAATAATCACTACATAAATGAAATATATATTAGCGGAAGGATAGAAACAGCCTGAGAGATAAGATTATATATTATAAACTGAAAAATTAGGTACCATTCCTGCCATTTAATACACACAGAAACAAATATAAAATGATTTGGTCACGTGATAAGACAGAGAAACCAAAACACGATGCTTCAATAAACTTTGCGAAAGTCCTAGTCCCAATGGTTCACCACAACAAACATTATTGATTGATGGAACGTTAGAAACTCTAGGAAACATAACAGCAGCAGAGAGCAGAAGAACAACAAAAACCGCTAGTTATTAGAAATGTAGATAAGGAAAGGAAGAAGAAAAAGATCATTTTAAAAGGTGAAGTTACAGTGAAGTGGCGTCTGCAGTCGTCTGCTCTGTTACATAGGTCAGCCTGTTTCATTTCTTATCAGTGACGTACTTTTAATGGACTGTTGTTGCTGTTGTTGTTGTTCTTGTTATTGAATAAGGTTTCCGCCTTCCTCTTGGCGAGTCACGATCTGCTCAACCACAGACCGTCGTCCAGATTACACTAAACCTGGACTCTCACGAAGCATTGTGGTGAAATCACCATTTGTGTGGGGCGAGTTAATCGTTTGGGGCAAAGTTTGTATTGACAACAGAAGCACGCCGCCGGAGAAAGCCTGGCAGTTGTTAAAGAGAAGAAAATAATAATTTGGATAGATTGCTCAATCCTTCTCTAGAAATCTGGAGTGGAGATTTTATACAGAAAAGTAAAACTGATCTATGTGTATATTATCTATATGTTTGGTGGATTATCGTAAATTGTAAACATATTATTATTATAAATTAAGTAATGACCATACTTACTTGTTTCATTAATTACACAAATGTATTGATGTCTGTCGTTACAGTCGTTCTTAATCCAGTTAAGGCCCAAGCGTAGAGATGGAATGTTAGCAGAAACCGAGAACATCACGCTATTGCATAAATGGTTTGGGCTTGTGAGGGTAAAGCAAGTAAATAAACGTGACAATAAGTTGAAAATATGAATTTAAAACAAGGCAAGACAATATCATTGCACGAACGTGATGAAAATGATTCAACATAATTATTTGTTTATGAATCGTTGTACTTGTTTTGCCTGACTGCTTGTACACGGCGAGTGCTTCATTGAGGATATACTTCCGATAAGTTTTGAGCACTTTCAGATAGAAAATCGGGGAGCTGGAAGGGGGTGGGCGGTGTGTTGGGGGGTATTTTTCTAATCCCGGGAGAAGCTGGGATTACATTTAAAGGAAAGACAATTAGAAGTCTTAAATATTAACAGCCCTGATTTGAAAATCGCAATTGTGTATTTTTCGTTACAAAAAACTTTCTATTTAACAATTATTTTCCATGTTCATCATTGTTATAATCTTAGAACCCTATATATTATTATTTTATAGCGGCTAATATACAATTAATTTTCCGCCGGTGGGGGAGGGGGGGGGGGATTAAAAACACATACACATACATACCTGGCTTAAAAAAAAGGTAAAGAGCCACCGTCATATCAAGTGACGTATAAGGAATATTGTGTTAGAGACCATCATGTTTATAGACCTTCGGCACAAGATTTGTGGGGTAATGTGGTCGGAATGACGCCTTTGTGGCTTTAACTTTCACAGAAATAAACTGACAGCCATTTAAGGCTGGGTGAACTTGGAAGCTGTCGATCAGGATCGAACCCGACCTCTTGTCCTTTGTAGCCCAGTTCACTAACCACTGAGCTATCGCGGCTGACACCCCCCTAACCCTAACCCTGGCTAAGCTCTGAAAGAAACCTTGTTATTAACGTGCAGTGAAGATGATCTCTCAACTAAATGAAATAGAGGATGTCTTGTTTGTCTTGATGCCATCATGCATTTATTTAACGATTCTGATTTCCTTTCTCCGTCTGTGTTCTCCTATTGCCCTGTAGCCAGACATGTCCATGTATAATGGTAACAACAAATAAAGACCATAAAGGAAGAAACACATAATGTGGGGTAGATCAATTAAAGGATCAATAAGGAACTTGTGTAAAAGTGTTACCTGTGTGAATTACCTGCCGGATTAATGCTGCCAGGTGGTGCTTGTACACCGATCCAGTATGGTGTATTTGGCCTAATGTGCAAGACAAATGTAAATAATAGTGATATCATCTTTCAAGCATGCATCTTTTGTCCCAAAAAATATTAACATTTTCCAATTCACACAGGAACTGTTGCAAGCTTAAGCATCATGGAGCAGATGTCCCTTGTCCAGACACACGTGACCCTGTCTATACCCAACAAATGTCACGTGACCACAATCTCTGACAAAACGTATTAATTAGGAATAATGATGCCAGCTAACAACAAATGATAAATAGCATCTTCATACCAACTTTGTGCTATGAAAGTCAAACATGGACCCTTTCTAAATCCCATTTAAGAAAGATCAATACATGTGAGATGCGTTGCTTGAGAAAAGTAACAAACAACACAAGAAGAGATAGAATACCAAATGAAACCATAAGAAAAATGGTAGGAACAAAACCCTGCCAAGAATATATAGAACAACAACAACTTAAATGGTTTGGCCACCTGGTCAGAATGAATCCTCACCAATCACCATCAAGGGCGTTCTTCTCGAGAATGCATGGGAAAAGACCAAGAGGAAGACCCAGAAGAAGATGGATAGATGCAGTAACAGAGACATGTAACAACAAAGGAAAATCACTAATTCAGACAATTCGAGCAGCACAAGAACGACAAATGATATAAATCACGACACCTTTTAGGTATCAGTGAAAGAGAAAAGAAGAAGATGTCATAGTCATGAGCAGTTCTATCTATCTATCTCTCCGAGATATGTAGCGTGTATGTCTTCTTTCACAGGCTCATTGTTTATGTAGATGGCTTCTGCTTTTTGTTTTGGGGAGAGTGTGAAAAGTGTAGTACTGCATTTGTCTGTATTGATGCTGATACACCATCTATTTGTCCATGAATTCAGTGCATTCATAGCTCTTTGTAGCAATTTGGAGGCCACTGTTGCATACTCCTCTGTGCACCACATTACCAAGTCATCTGCATACATTGCCACTTTGATGCCATGTGGTAGTTCAGTAACTAGGTCATTGATGTAGATCAGAAAAAAGTGTTGGAGATAGTACCCCTCCTTGTGGAACGCCCTGGCGCAATAAGACCTTCTTACTCTTAAGACCATCCAGTTGCACTCTGGCTCTCCTGTTATGCAGATATGCTTTGACCCATTTGTACATCCTGCCATTACTCCATAATTTCTCAGTTTCTTCAAAAGCCCTTCCTTCCATACCTTATCAAATGCTTTCTTTAGGTCTATCCATGCTGCTAGTACCAGTTTCTTTTCTTGAAACGCATCTTCAATTTCCTGGAAAGATAGGTTGCCTGATCTTCGGTAGAGTAACACTGTCTAAGCCTGCTTGCTGTGGGACAAGGAGATTTTCACTTTCCAGGTACCACTGCAGTCTGAGATTGATTATACGTTCCATTGTTTTACACAAACAGCTTGTAAGGCTGATTGGTCTATAGCTGGATGTCATTGAACCATCTTTTCCTGGCTTTAGTAATGATATCATAATTGCTTCTCTCCATGCCTGTGGCACTCTACCTGTGATCCAGCAAATGTTGTAGATCTGCAGTAGTTTTGCTTTAGCTGCAGTTCCCAAGTTCTTATCATTTCATTGGATACTCCATCACTGCCTGGTGACTTTTTCATTTTTAATTTGGATATTGCCAGCTCTAGCTCTCTTTGTGTAATGGGTGTTCCATTACTTCATGTGTGGTCTCTTCTTGTCTTGCATTTTGTTGTTTTAAACGGATCTCTTGTCGTTTTTCTAGGCTAATTTCAATATTATTGTCATTTGCAAAGGAGTCTGCAAGTAATTTGCTGCTTGTTTACCTGTTAGAATGTTTCCATCCTTCTTCAGTGTAATTTTGGTCTTCCTTTCTGTACCCTCATCATTCAGCTGTTTTACAAGCTTCCACACTTTTCTTGTGTCTCGTTCAAGATTCAAGGACTCTGTTTTCTCTTTCCAGCTTCTCCGTCTGGCTTGTAGTTTAGCCCGTTGAAATTTGGCTTTAGCATGCTGGTAGTTGTTGTGGTGTTCTTGGCAAGGGTTATTTTCTGCTGCTTTCGAGATGTTTCCATGTCATTGTGCAGTTCTTCTAGTTCACTACTCCAGTATGGTTTGTAGTGTTTCCGTGCCCCTCTAGGATTGTTTCACTGGCAGCTTGTATTATTAGTCTACTGAATTCATCAACTATTTTGTTGATGTCTCTATCTGTATTTATATCTTTAGTCAGTACACTGGTGTAGTGTTGATACATTTTCCAGTCTGCCTTTTTGTAATTCCATCTGAAGAGAGTGTCTCCCTGATGGCCTCATTTTGCACTAAAAAGACTGGTCGGTGGTCGGTCTGCCTCCAAGTTGTTCAGAGATGAGCAGTTCAATATAATTACTCGTCAAAATATCTGATTTAAAAGTGTGAGTAAGCATATGATGTAGTCGTGGTTCTGTGTTAATAAGACCCATTTTAGTTTTCCATCTACCTTCCAGCTCCCTGTGAAGCATAGGTCTTCAACAAACACTTTCCAAGCCGTTCTGTTTCTAGCCATTCTTTTAAGATCATTCCATGTCTTCCCCATCATCTTCATCTATGTTTCCGTCTGTCTTCTCCAAGAACATTTTGGTCTTCCTCTTTGCCTTTTTCCTCGGGGAGTCACAAAAGGGCCTGTTGTGTAATACTCTCAGTTGGCTTCCGCAGTGTGTGTCCTATCCAGCGCTACCGTCTTCACTGTATCTCTTTATCCACTGGTGTTTGACATGTACTTTTCCATAATTCTATGTTAGTGATTTTGTCCTGCCATTTCCATCCTTTTATTCGGCATAATCATTCATTAATGAAAGTCTGTATCTTCAGGATTGTCATTTTTGTTGTTTTCCATGTTTCACAGCCATAAAATAAGACTGACTTAACATTGGAGTTGAACATCTTTATTTTTACATTTAACCTAATTGAATTGTTTTAGTTAGACCGTTATAAATACCTCTTTTATATAATTATAGATTTAGTTCTAGCATTACGTGTGCTATATATCCTATATAATTATCTCTACTACAATTATTTATTGATGCCGACCTTGTTCACTTGAACTTTTTGAATCTATTGTCGCTACTTCCCTACTTCTTGTTTATGGTGAATTTGTTCACAGTCGCATATGTGTAACTATCATCATCAAGTGTCGTGCCTACTAGAAAGTAATCATATTTCATCACAACATTCTATTCGCACACACCCCCTCCCACCCTTTTTATTTCACTATTCTTTTTTCTTATTATATTAATGATAAATCACTGTCGTGATCGAAAGTTGTGGAGAGACATGATCACCTACGCCAGCAGGCTTGATACTTGATGATGATGATGATGATGATTCTATTTCTACAGTAGTCTATCTGTTCCGTTATTGATTTCCTACCAGACTGGTTAATCTGTCTTGTATGTTTTCTCTCTTCTTCCAGCTAACTCTTATTTCTCGATTTTCTCCCGTTGCCATAATTATAATATATTCCAATTGTTCCCCTCTTATAACATGACTGTATGTTATAAGTATTTCCACCTGATATGGAAAAGTAAGCTTTCTTTTGTATTTGGCCTCTTTCAAAACGACCTCATTACTTTCTTTAGCTGCGCATTGTATTCTTAGCTTTTCTCTGTAAAACCATTTTCTTCTATGTCGGTCAACAATGTGCTTTTTTGTTTCTAAATTAAAGATAGACTCCTAACTTGTAGGAGTGTACATTACACACCATTACTTGCTTCTGCTTCCAGCTTTACCGCAGCACTGCACTTATTTGTATGTTCCCCTCTCAAATAAAGAATTATTTTACATCATTTTTTCATGTTACATCAGTTTCTTGTCATATGCTATATCAGTTCCTTGTCATATGCTATATCAGTTCCTTGTCATATGCTATATCAGTTTATAACCATATGCTTTATCAGTTCCTTGTCATATGCTATATCAGTTCTGTGTCGTATTCTATATCAGTTCCTTGTCATGTGTTATATCAGTTCCTTGTCATATGCTATATCAGTTCATAACCATTTGCTATATCAGTTCCTTGTCATATGCTACATCATTTCCCTGTAGTATGCCATATTAGTTCCATGTCGTATTCTATATCAATTCCGTGTTGTATTCTATATTAATTCCATGAAATGGTAATTGAGCTATGGTATTATGTGCTTCTTTAACTACCTTCAATTTAACACTATTTACTAACACTACTTACTAACATTATGACATATAATACTGAGGTTTGCCACTTCAGGCAACTGAACGTTTCAAAGTTTGAATTGAAGGTTGCTTAGTTGGCCGTGTGCTATATCGTTTGTTTCTCGTGGCAAGGGGCTGTGTTAAAGAATACTGGTTCGATACTACTTCGGGCTGTCTATTGTTCTTTGCTCTTTTTGTTGTTGTTGTTGTTAATCTGCGATTTTTTGTTCAAGTGTTATTGGCTGATCTCTTAAATTATTGGCTGATCTATCGCCTCGGAAAGTTTCCCTTATAATAATTAATTTTCATTTATTATCTTTCTGGCCTACTCTTTTTTTAATTTTAACTGTCAAAGGGTCTTTAACGTGCGCGAGTGCACACGGGAATTCTTGTTTGTTGCCATTCTCCGAGAGGGTTAGACATCGGATCTCACTACCAAGGAGACTAGGTGAGAGAAACGTCATAAAGAAACCAACAGTTAATGTTTCCTACACTTGACATATAACCACCGCTTCAGGTGGGCTTTGAGCCCGCGTTCTTCCTGTTTGACGGTCGACGTCGTACTTCTAGACTAACCAGCACCCACTTTCCCTTACTATACTCATAATGATCTTCATTTTCTGTAACTCATTTTTACTCTTAGCAAATAAAGCTGTAATCAGTATACCCAAGGTTGTTTTATTATGGCCACCGACTAATATTGCGTGTATGTCTTTTACAATTCATAATCTCATTATACATATTAGATAAATGTGGTGATAATATACACCCCTGTACTAATAAATACAGCAAGGTTTGAGGTAAGGGTGTATTCGTTTAATACCGAGGCAAAAATAAACAAACATGCTGTAATCGAATATCCAATCTGGCATGAAATGCGATTATCATTCTTCGTACACGGAGGGACAAACGGTCACATCTGTATCGATCCACATATTGGGTATGGTCTCCAATTCTTCTCGTAAATCTGACTGTGTCGTTATTTTCTCAAATGCATTTTTTTACATCTCCTATTTTTAATATTTTCCTGACGTGTTTTAGTCAAGACGTGGCTTGTAACAGTAACTAGGAATAGAACAGAATCATATAATGAGATATACATCGTGGGTTGGATATGATAGAATTACCCAAAAACTAAGTAGAATGAGCAGTAACATAAATAGAGAACAGTGGCAGACTTTAGGAATGGGACATTTTAGCTATTTATTGGAAGGGTAGTGGAGTAGTGTGGTCGATGTCACATGTCCAGAGATTAGAACTTGGTAAATAACTTAGAATTGGGGACGGGACACAGAGAGAGAGATGTCACTGTTAGAGACAGCATATACCTTTATTTTTTTAATTCAGAGGTTAGACAGATGTAAAGATTGAGCATTGTTTTGCAAAATTGGACACAAAAGTCATTCGAAGTTGAACATTGTCTTCTAGATTAGCTAAGACAGCCATAATTAGGACTCAGCCAATAAATTATGAGAAAGGGATAATTAATCTCATGCATTAGTCGGAATTAGACAGTCAGAAAAAGATGGAGAAAGATTGACAGAGAGATGTGAAGCAGACGAGCTTAGTGCAGCTTCGGCCAAAACTGCCTATAGGAAAACAGTGAGTGTTATAGAGCAGTTATGGACTTCACACAGTTAGTTAGTTTTGATCAAACAGAGATGTAGATGGAAGATCCTGACAGATCAGTCAGTAAGACATAGTTTAGTTAAGAAGTATGGCAAGTTTCAGGAGTATTCCAAGTTAGATTTAGAAGCGTTTGTGCCCCAGAGAATGATAGTATGTAAGTAAAGAATAGTATTGATTGAGTCAAGACATATATACAGAATAGCAAGTATAAAGCAAGACTAGTTGTAATATTGCAGTAGAAAGGAGATAGGAGTTTAGTAATGTCACAGACAATATGTATAAAAAGATGCCTCAAAAAATTAACGGTATTAACCTCTTGAGCGCATCCAGATCAAGAACTTTTAGAATTAAAATTTGTATATTCTAGATGTACTCCACTAGTACCATCAGCCCTGTATAGATTACGATCTAATAAAGTTGGATCAATCATATATAATAGTCAGTACTTATTTGACTATTTGTAATCACGTCAAGAACTTCGAGAATCGCCGTGTTCTTTTCTTTTCGTGGCTAAAATATCA
Organism: Megaustenia siamemsis; assembly: GCA_032433765.1. Lineage (NCBI taxonomy): Eukaryota > Metazoa > Mollusca > Gastropoda > Stylommatophora > Ariophantidae > Megaustenia > Megaustenia siamemsis. Next base: position 12,908,091 of record JAVIAB010000092.1, read on the forward strand.
AACGCTGTATCAGTTTAACCAGATCTAAAATGTTGTCCCGAAAATGCCTCTTCCAAATACCCTTTTACTGTCCAGTAAAAATATCTATTCCAAATACCCTTTTACTGTCCAGTTACCTGTGTTTCCTCTAACGCTGTCTTAAAGTCACATAATTCGAGATCATTCAGTCAGTGACATTATCATGCTGCATTGTAGGAAACACTGTAACACCACTCACTTTGTGTTAAGAAATATGTCAGTTAAAAAAGGGAAAGCACCCCCGTCACGCCACGTGGCGTATATGGAACATGGTCTAATGGCCATAATTTGTATAGACCTTGGGCGCATGCTTTTTGGTGTAATGCGATCGGTATTATGCCCATGTCGCTTTACTTAAAAAAAAAAAAAAAAAAAAATTACTACCCATTGTAGGCTGGCTGACCATAGAAGCCGTCGATCAGGATCAAACCTAACTCTTGTTATTTGTAGTCCAATTCACTAACCACTGAGCTATCGCGGCTCCCTTATCATCTACGAACATGAGTGTGCCTTACACTGGACAAAGAGGACATCGTCAAGTTTGTTCTTCACTCCTTAAGTGAAGAGGGGGACTATGGGTGGGACAATGATGTATATATTGAGAGACTAAGGAGTCTAAAGGTGGGAAAGGAGTCTGTTCTATCAGGAGTACCTAGTGGGAAAGCAGATGTATCTATAATTAAATCCTTACAGGAACATTCTGTTTACATTCAGATGTATTTATAATTAAAACCTTACACAAACAATCAGTCTACATACAGGTGTATCTATAATAAATCCTTACACAAACAATCAGTCTACGTACAGATGTATCTATAATAAATCCTTACACAAACAATCAGTCTACATACAGATGTATCTATAATTAAAACCTTACACAAAACAATCAGTCTACATACAGGTGTATCTATAATAAAACCTTACACAAAACAATCAGTCTATATACAGGTGTATCTATAATAAATCCTTACACAAACACTTAGTCTACGTAAAGATGTATCTATAATAAAAACCTTACAGGAAAATTCAGTCTACATTCGTTTCGAGAAATGTTGGGACGGGAGGTTGGGTGGATATGGGGATGTTCCGGCGGCAATGCATTTTATTCCATGAGTAGAGTAGAGTAAAGTAGAATAGAGTAGAGTAGAGTAGAGTAGAGTAGAGTAGAGTAGAGTAGAGTAGAGTAGAATAGAGTAGAATAGAGTAGAGTAGAGTAGAGTAGAGTAGAGTAGAGTAGAGTAGAGTAGAGTAGAATAGAGTAGAATAGAGTAGAGTAGAGTAGAGTAGAGTAGAGTAGAGTAGAGTAGAATAGAGTAGAGTAGAGTAGAGTAGAGTAGAGTAGAGTAGAGTAGAATAGAGTAGAGTAGAGTAGAGTAGAGTAGAGTAGAATAGAGTAGTGTAGAGTAGAGTAGAGTAGAGTAGAATAGAGTAGAGTAGAGTAGAGTAGAGTAGAGTAGAATAGAGTAGAGTAGAGTAGAGTAGAGTAGAGTAGTATAGAGTAGAGTAGAGTAGAATAGAGTAGAGTAGAATAGAATAGAGTAGAGTAGAGTAGAGTAGAATAGAGTAGAGTAGAGTAGAGTAGAATAGAGTAGAGTAGAGTAGAGTAGAGTAGAGTAGAATAGAGTAGAGTAGAGTAGAGTAGAGTAGAGTAGAGTAGAGTAGAGTAGAGTAGAGTAGAATAGAGTAGAGTAGAACAGGAGTAGAGTAGAATAGAGTAGAGTAGATTAGAATAGAGTAGAGTAGAATAGAGTAGAGTAGAACAGAGTAGAGTGGAGTAAAATAGAGTAGAGTAGAATAGAGTAGAGTAGAATAGAGTAGAGTAGAATAGAGTAGAGTAGAACAGAGTAGAGTAGAGTAAAATAGAGTAGAGTAGAATAGAGTAGAGTAGAATAGAGTAGAGTAGAATAGAGTAGAGTAGAGTAGAATAGAGTAGAGTAGAATAGAGTAGAGTAGAACAGAGTAGAGTAGAGTAAAATAGAGTAGAGTAGAATAGAGTAGAGTAGAATAGAGTAGAGTAGAATAGAGTAGAGTAGAACAGAGTAGAACAGAGTAGAGTAGAGTAAATAGAGTAGAGTAGAATAGAGTAGAGTAGAATAGAGTAGAGTAGAATAGAGTAGAGTAGATTAGAATAGAGTAGAGTAGAATGGAGTAGAGTAGAGTAGAGTAGAGTAGAGTAGAGTAGAGTAGAGTAGAGTAGAGTAGAGTAGAGTAGAGTAGAGTAGAGTAGAGTAGAGTAGAGTAGAGTAGAGTAGAGTAGGGTAGAGTAGAGTAGAGTAAAGTAGAGTAGAGTAGAGTAGAGTAGAGTAGAGTAGAGTAGAGTAGAGTAGAGTAGAGTAGAGTAGAGTAGAATATGGGATTATAAAAGTAGAATTTCTTAAATCCACAAATATAGACAATGATAGAAACAAGAACGTTATACAGAGCTTTGAAACTAGAGACAATCCCATCACAGCCATCTATAGATTTACAAAGGCCTACGGGCTGACAGGTAATTCCTGGAAAACCTCTAAATAGCGTGACTTTTTCAGCTTTGTGAGCAGGGGCGGTTATGGGTAGAGTTGCGTCAATCGTCTATGTCTTTTCAAGATGATAACGTCACACTAGTTGGAGGGTTTTCCTGTTTTATTTTCTTCCCATGAGCCTTTGAAAATCAATAAGTGGCTATTGTCTGATCATCAAACAAAGCTCCCTCTTACTCGTTGAGCAAGTGTTTCTGCCAATTAGCTTCTTCGAGTTGTATTCAACTTTATAATTCCTGATTAATGTGAGCTATCAGTACTTACAATAGACCGACCATCAAGTAGTGATGACTGATGTGAGCTATCAGTACTTAAATATATCGACCATCAAGTAGTTGTTGATTGATGTGAGCCATCAGTACTTACAATAGACCGACCATCAAGTAGTGATGACTGATGTGAGCTATCAGTACTTAAATATATCGACCATCAAGTAGTTGTTGATTGATGTGAGCCATCAGTACTTACAATAGACCGACCATCAAATAGTTGTTGATTGATGTGAGCTATCAGTACTTACAATAGACCGACCATCAAGTAGTGATGACTGATGTGAGCTATCAGTACTTAAATATACCGACCATTAAGTAGTTGCTGATTGATTTGAGCTATCAGTACTTACAATAGCCCGAGCTTCAAATAGTTGTTGATTGACGTGAGCTATCAGTAAATACAATAGACCGACCTTCAAATGGTTGTTGATTGACGTGAGCTATCAGTACTTACAATAGACCGACCTTCAAATGGTTGTTGATTGACGTGAGCTATCAATACTTACAATAGACCGACCATCAAATAGCTGTTGATTGATGTGAGCTATCAATACTTACAATAGACCGACCATCAAATAGCTGTTGATTGACGTGAGCTATCAATACTTACAATAGACCGACCATCAAATAGCTGTTGATTGACGTGGGCTATCAATACTTACAATAGACCGACCATCAAATAGCTGTTGATTGATGTGAGCTATCAATACTTACAATAGACCGACCATCAAATAGCTGTTGATTGACGCGAGCTATCAATACTTACAATAGACCGACCATCAAATAGCTGTTGATTGACGTGAGCTATCAATACTTACAATAGACCGACCATCAAATAGCTGTTGATTGACGTGAGCTATCAATACTTACAATAGACCGACCATCAAATAGCTGTTGATTGACGTGAGCTATCAATACTTACAATAGACCGACCATCAAATAGCTGTTGATTGATGTGAGCTATCAATACTTACAATAGACCGACCATCAAGTAGTTGTTGATGGAGTCCGAGAATACGGCAACGAGAGTAGACAAGTGATGGAAGTTGCGACACCTTTGCCTGGCCTGCTCCCAGGGGACCCCGTGGCGGTCAAATTCGCTGGAAACCAGAACACATAAGCCAGGGTCGATGGTCACCCAAACCTGAGACATCGGGCAGCCTGGAGATTAAGCAGAGTTATGTCCCAAATTACAGCTATTGATGACTGCCGTAGACAGCAAAGATCTAAAAATAATAAAGAACATGTACTGGCAACAAACAGCGGCCATAAGAACTGGAAACCAATTGGGAATGTTTCAACAAATAAAACAGGGTGTTAGACAAGGTTGTGTGCTGTCACCAGATTTGTTTAATATTTATAGTGAGATTACTTTAAGATCCATAAGGGGCATGCCTGGAATAACAATTGGAGGTTATAATATAAACAATCTAAGATATCCTGATGATACAGTCTTAATAGCTAAGAGTGAAAATGAGTTACAAGAAATGTTGGACATTACAGTAAAAAAAAGCAAAAATAAAGGACTCGGTCTTAATAGCAAAAAGACAGAATTAATGGTAACAACAAATAAAAAGACATCATTTCAGTGCAAAATAAAGACAAGTGGAACAATGTTAAAACAGGTAAATGAATTTAAATATTTGACAACTTTGTTAACGTCAGACGGAAGACTTCAATATTAGGAAGAAACAATTACCATTTGTTGGCCATGTATGAGAAGAGAACAGCTGTAATATACTGTAACAACTGGGAAAATTGAGGGACGAAGAGATAGAGGGAAGCAAAGAGAAAAGATAACAGATAGCTTAAGAGAATGGCTTGGCAGAAGGTAAATAACAGAAATGATAAATAACTGTCGAAATGGAAAGTTGTGGAGAGACATGATCAACTACGCCAGCAGGCCTGGTACTTGATGATGATGATGATGATGATGATGATGATGATGATGATGATCATCATCATCAAGTCGTCTAGTTACGACATCGGTGTAAATTATGCATGTAGCTGATTTGTTTGTTGTGAGAGTGTGGTGCTAGTTGAATGCGGTACGGGAACAGTCGGGAACTTACGTAAACCTTTATAACTCCGTGAGTCGCTGAACTTCACAACTCAAATCACTGCCTTCATAGTTCCTTTTTGATAAATATAACTGAATATAACAAGAGCAATGTAAACTGATTAAAATAACTGAATATAACAAGAGCAATGTAAACTGATTAAAATAACTGAATATAACCAAGAGCAATGTAAACTGATTAAAATAACTGAATATAACCAGAGCAATGTAAACTGATTAAAATAGCTGAATATAACAAGAGCAATGTAAACTGATTAAAATAACTGAATATAACCAGAGCAATGTAAACTGATTAAAATAACTGAATATAACCAGAGCAATGCAAACTGATTAAAATAACTGAATATAACAAGAGCAATGTAAACTGATTAAAATAGCTGAATATAACAAGAGCAATGTAAACTGATTAAAATAACTGAATATAACAAGAGCAATGTAAAGTGATTAAAATTAACTGAATATAACAAGAGCAATGTAAAGTGATTAAAATAACTGAATATAACAAGAGCAATGTAAACTGATTAAAATAACTGAATATAACAAGAGCAATGTAAAGTGATTAAAATAACTGAATATAACAAGAGCAATGTAAAGTGATTAAAATAACTGAATATAACAAGAGCAATGTAAACTGATTAAAATAACTGAATATAACAAGAGCAATGTAAAGTGATTAAAATATCTGAATATAACAAGAGCAATGTAAAGTGATTAAAATAACTGAATATAACAAGAGCAATGTAAACTGATTAAAATAATGATTATAACAAGAGCAATGTAAACTGATTAAAATAATTGAATATAACAAGAGCAATGTAAACTGATTAAAATAACTGATTATAACAAGAGCAATGTAAACTGATTAAAATAATTGAATATAACAAGAGCAATGTAAACTGATTAAAATAATTGAATATAACAAGAGCAATGTAAACTGATTAAAATAACTGATTATAACAAGAGCAATGTAAACTGATTAAAATAACTGATTATAACAAGAGCAATGTAAACTGATTAAAATAACTGATTATAACAAGAGCAATGTAAACTGATTAAAATAATTGAATATAACAATAAAAATGTCTTCTTCTTCCTTTGAATTCGATGTGGAGATAGGTCTTCAAGAAATACTTTCCAGGCCGTTGTGTTTCTTGCTATTCTTTAAAGATCATTCCATGTCTTCTCCACCATCTTCATCTCTGCTTCCACCTGTCTTCTCAAAGAATATTTTGGTCTTCTTCTTTGTCTTTTTCACTAGGTATTTCATAAAGGGTATGTTGTGTAATACCCTCAGTTGGCTTCCGCAATGGATGTCCCATCCAAAGTATTCTTCTTCATTGTATCTCTTTGTTCACTGGTACTTTTAAAGCTTAAACAGAAATCCATTATCTTTCCTGGATGGTGGATTTACTTTTCTTCTTTTCATTAACTTATCCTTTTTTGTGAAGTTTTTATGCAGTTTATTTTTTACAGCACAGGATAGCCAGTCCCATGCTAAACTCTCCTTAGTCGCCTCTTATGAACATGTCTGGTAGGGAACAGTGATTCAATTCTTTACTCCCCTTTCGGGCCCCGGCAGCGCACAGGCGTAGAACAATGCAAATTGGTACATATAAAATTGGTAATGTAAATTGGTAAATATAAGATTGGTAATGTAAATTGGTAAATATAAGATTGGTAATGTAAATTGGTAAATATAAGATTGGTAATGTAAATTGGTAAATATAACTTAATATAACAAAGGCAATGTAAGTTGCTAAATATAACTGAATAAGGCAATGGGAATGTTAATTGAAAAATGTAGATGCATATAACTCTAGCAATGTAAATTGATAAATATAGCTGAATGTAACAATAGCTGTAATTAATTGATTAAAATAAAATATATTTGACAAAGATAGGTAACCCAGAAGTTTGGTTAATGACGATTTTCTTGTTTGATGGAAGAAGATGATGATAGCTTTCCGAGAACTTGCTTTTTTTAAATTTATTTATTATTTTTTTTTTTCTAAATAACAAACGCTGGCTATAGATGGCAACATAAGATAAGATAGTTTGGGTTTTTGTTTGTGGAATAATTTGTGTTTCATTATTTAAAATGCAAGTCAGCGTTAAAGAATCATTAAGTATAAGCACAACGTTGTGAAATGAAGTAAAAAGCGCGGTATGGTGGTATGGGTAAGATAATCTAAGGCTGTGGTGACCAACTTGAGCCTTGCCGTGAGCAGGAATATTATAAAGTGTTAAACGAATTTTAAGAAGAGAAAAAAAAAACGATGATAATGAACGAGATAATGCATGAGCATTGAAAGTGAATATCACGGTATATGAACATAACTTGGAGAGGCTGTATTTTCTGACACAAGATCTGTGAAATATCCACAGCGTTATTACCAACATATCTTATCACAGTCACTTGTCTATGGATTGGAAAGATTACCAAAATCCCTTTTGTTTGACGATATAGGTAGGCTAGCAGAATTAAAACAAGGACGTGCCATGCTGTTAAAAGCACCATGAAGGAAAATCTGCTGCTTGTATCATGAAAAATGCATGCAATAAATAGTTACAATGATAGCCAATACGGCTAGTGTGAGTTAGAGGGTACACATGCGAACTGGTTAATATTTTAACAAATTTACATTACATGGAGACTTACGGTCTGTTGTTTGATGTTCGACTAGGATAATCCGATTACTAACTGTGTTTCATATGTTAGGAATTGGAGTCAAGAACGATGTTCTAACATCATTAAGCGCTATACATTTTTTTTTAAATATGACAATCATCATTTTCAGGAGAACATGAACTTCCGGTTAATATGGTGGATAGGCGGCATGAACCATAAAGGCTATGTCTGAAAAGTGTTCATTTTTGCTGTTTCCTCATATTCCAAGTCCGGCTTGTTGCGGGAGCTACTGAGTTAAGTGCTATGGGACGTGTACAACTTGAGCTGTGCGTTTCATCCGTTTTAATCGTGTTTCAATATTCCGATTGTTTAATATGAATGATGATATCGTATTACATGGAAGACGGCTGTGTTCACTTTCTGTTCGGTTTCGCCCTATGTCTTTTGGCGTGTGCTGAGACTGCTATGATGGAGACTACAGCTACCTTTCTTTGTTTGGGAGATGAGATAGTAATTCGGATGATTCAACTGGCATGAGCGGTTGAGTAATTATAGACTTTAATTCGTTTGCAGTGATACCGGGCCTTCCATAACCATAAACATAACCATAATCATAACGGCTTGAACTAGAAATAAATACAAATGTGAAGGTGATCAAAACAATCCCAGTTTCCCCATATATGAGTTCATGTGTTTTCGACAGTTTCTTACCTCAAGAAACATTGACTGGGGCTAACAAACTATGGTAGCAGCTTAGATTAGACAAATAAATTTGACAATATCATTTTTATCTTTAAAATCAGACGATGCAATCCATCGTGATATGTTTTTCTATGCTCACGAAACGTGGATAATGGCAGTAGTTAATTTAAAACAAATACAAAATATTGGGATGGTGAGCGAACGAAAAGAAACGCATGTCACATTTAGACAATGACATTCAATCCATCAACATTGATATTTGAAACAGCGTTCAGCAAAGCCATTTCAACAAAATAACGATTTCTTACAACAAATGGAAACATGTACTTTGAGGTGGTGCTGCTTTGTGTTCAGCACTCGATGAATAGCTAAATCATTAGTGTGAGGAGATAGAGAATATAGAAGAAGCTATGTAAATAGATGAGTCTACAGCGTCAGTGGCTCGTTTTAGTTATAGGGTTCACAGGAGGACAGCACCGACCAAGCGTAAAACACAGTGGTTTGTCGCTGATAGTTTAGTTTTATTTTCCACAAATATCAAATGAATAGCTTCTTCTATGATGCACGAAGATAGAAGGGTTTGTGTTTCAAATTTAACAAACATTTCTGGTTTTAAAACATGGATATTTCACACAAGAATGTTTAAGATTTACTGATCATTCATTATTGTGTCCTTATAAGCATTATCTTACTAACATCTCTCTCGCTCTCTCTCTCTCTCTCTCTCTCTCTCTCTCTCTCTGCGATCAAGACTCAATCAGAGTAGGATTCCAGAATCTCTAATGAAGTCACCTGTCTGTTTAAGCGAATCGATTGCCCCATATAGATTTTCTTCCAGCGAGGTAGGCGCGGACCACATTGCTCTTCTCAGGTCTGTGTACCGGGGCAATCCTGTAGAACATGATTTGTTGTCATGTTGTCCAGTGTACAGTGGCATAGGCTGGTTGTACCTATTTTGAATTTGGTGAACATGTGATTCCTCATTCTATTGTGGCCAGTGCGTAGGCGAAGTATGATGACTTGATCCCTCCTTGATAGTTGGTGGTATCCGTCACTCTCGTTATGCTTTGGGTGTTCTCGTTTCCATTTTTCATGGAACTGGTTGAAGATGGATTTGGCTTCATCATAACTGAGCGGATGGTTCTCTTGCGGTAATCTCCCTCCCTCTTTATCTAATTTATCTGCGCGTCAGTTCCCGTGTATATTACAGTGTGATGGTATCGACTGAATAACTACTCTCTGCAAGTTATTGCATAGTTAGTCCAGGGTTGTTCTCAAGTCATCTAGTTCATTGTTCTTGGGGCTTTATAGAGCTGATAGTACTGACAGTGCATCAGTCAGAATGACCAGTTTATTGTGCATGTTATTTTTGTGTTGAGTAGCCAGTGTTGCAGCATCTCTGATGGCCTCAGTTTCTGCTTTAAAGTTGTTTGAGAATTTCCAGTAGCTATTGACTTGGTGATCTCGTCCTGATTATTCAGCGTTAAGAACACACCTCCCCCTCCATTTCTGGTGGCATTTGTAGCAGAGCCATCTGTGTATATGTGGGACCAAGAGTCCTGTGGGTAGGTATCGTGTATGTCTTTTTCTGCTACGTGTTTTCTTTCTGTGTCTGATTGGGTACCTTTTTTCATGATTCCTGTTATATTTACTTTAAGTTCTAGTATTTTAAGTTTTCCATGAGGAGACATATCAGATGAACCAAGGGTTTCGATATTGTTTGGGAAAGTACTGGGTCTCCAGTAGTTAGTTCATTGACAATTGCAGCGAAGTTGCTTCTCTTTAGTTGTAGAATTCCGGAACCAGTTATTCTTTGGTGCATGGGGTGGCTAAGGAGCCTTCTATATTTCTCCGCTTGTTGCAATACTTTAGTGACCCGTCTGTCATCTAAGGGTTGTAAACCTGATACTGTTTCTAGAGTCTTACTAACATATAATTCATGCACAATCTACTTACACTGTAAATTTAATGTTTTGTTTGTTTGTGCTGTTTCATAAACTGCGACATCACTTCCATAAAATATCAGTTTAAAGAGCCAGTGGAATGCTTTAGAATCGTAACTTCTGTATTGATAAATCTGTTCAGTTTCAACGGTCAAAGCTTAAATGTCAATTTTATTTATATTTTAAAGTAAAAAGATGTGAAGAGATACATGTCCAATGTCGAATGTATAACAGAAAATGAGAGAGAGAGAGAGGGAGAGAGAAGAGAGAAAACATGTTAGAACTGAAATGCTAACGACTAAAAGAAAGCAGGAAACAAGATACAGAGAAATGTAAAAATATATCTGATAACAAAATTTCCGACAAAATAGAAAATAGACACGAAAAATGACAGGCAGTCTTACAATGTACAAAAGTATACAATATAAAATATTGTTTTAAATAACTCATTACTCTCAAGGTCGTTAATAAACTTTGTTCATTTTTGTTTCGAATCAGAAACCTGATTTTACTTGTATTCTCACCTGCCAGGTAGCGCAACCCTGAGATGGTGATTAGCTGAAAAGGAAAAAGAAAATCGATGTAAATATGGTTCGTCTGTGTGTATGTATATATTATTATATTTGTGTATATGTATGTGCATGTCACACGAGATTTATCTTTAGTTTTTGTTGTATATTGGAGTCTCTGAAGACAAAACCGTTCGAGTCCCTCCAATATAAAATTGTCTTGTTGTGACTTGTTTACCCTACACCTGGTTCTGTCACAGATCTCCCATCGTAAACATGAGCTCGAAGGTTTAAGCTGAGTCCATTACGAGTGTCTGCTAGAATGAGAAAATAGCTGTATTCGTTGTTGAAACTTTATAATAGGACACAGTTGTAAAAGAGTCTAATTTGCAAGTGGTCGCTTCTTGATGCCTTTCTTCACTCCGCCCCACCCCACATGTTCTTCCCCTCTCATAACTATAGTGTCCCGACATACTTCGCCCAGGTTGAAATATTCTCCCAAACATCACACGTGATCCACAGCTGTATTTAAATGACATTTTCAGTACGTCCGAGAGTCGTATCTTTTGTCCTTAGTGTTATCTTCTAGCCATTGACATTTTGTCATAGAAAAGTTCTTGGTAAAAAGCGATATTTTTCATGCGACAAACATAACTATGTAATTTCATATATAATGTATTCATCTAGAGAAACCATAGTGTAATGAAAACAACATCCTTTCTCTGCGGCGCTAAAAGGCATCAGTAGCTAGACAGAAGAATAAGAAATAATTTACTTACTATAGATTTGTTTGTTACATCGAATTGTGCCAGCCCAACTGTGTGTGTTTCTTATGTCAAATTGTGCCAACACAAATGTGTGTGTTTCTTATGTCAAAATGTGCCAGCCCAACTGTGTGTGTTTCTTATGTCAAATTGTGTCAACCCAACTGTGTGTGTTTCTTATGTCAAATTGTGCCAGCCCAACTGTGTGTGTTTCTTATGTCAAATTGTGACAGTCCAACTGTGTGTGTTTCGTATGTCAAATTGTGACAGTCCATCTGTGTGTGTTTCTTATGTCAAATTGTGACAGTTCCAACTGTGTGTGTTTCTTATGTCAAATTGTGACAGTCCAACTGTGTGTGTTTCGTATGTCAAATTGTACGAACACAACTGTGCATATTTTAATTTTTAGTTTGTCAGCACAACTGTATGTTTTTCCCATGTCGAATTGTGCCAGTCCAACTGTGTGTGTTTCTCATGTTAAATTGTGCCAACATTACTGTGTGTGTTTCTCATTTCGAATTGTGCAAGCCCAACTGTGTGTATTTCTCATGTCAAATTGTGACAACACAAATGTGCGTGTTTCTCATATCGAAATGTGTCAGCCCAACTGTGTGTGTTTCTCATATCGAATTGTGCCAACACAACTGTGTGTGTTTCTCATATCGAATTGTGCCAACAGAAATGTGTGTTTCTCATATCGAATTGTACCAACACAACAGTGTGTGTTTCCTCATATCGATTTGTATCAACACAAGTGTGTGTGTTTCTCATGTCGAATTATACCAACACAACTGTGTGTGTTTCTCATATTGAATTGTACCAATACAACTGTGTGTGTTTCTCATATCGAATTGTACCAATACAACTGTGTGTGTTTCTCATAACGCAATTGTACAAACACAACTGTGTGTGTTTCTCATATCGAATTGTACAAACACAACTGTGTGTGTTTCTCATGTCGAATTGTACCTACACAACTGTGTGTGTTTCTCATATCGAATTGTACCAACACAACTGTGTGTGTTTCTCATATCGAATTGTACAAACACAACTGTGTGTGTTTCTCATGTCGAATTGTACCAACACAACTGTGTGTGTTTTTGATGTCGAATTGTACCAACACAACTGTGTGTGTTTCCTCATATCGAATTGTGTCACCATAACAGTGTGTGTTTCTCATGTCGAATTGTACCAACACAACTGTGTGTGTTTCCTCATATCGAATTGTGCCACCATGACAGTGTGTGTTTCCTCATATCGAATTGTGCCACCATGACAGTGTGTGTTTCCTCATATCGAATTGTGCCACCATGACAGTTTGTGTTTCCTCATATCGAATTGTACCAACACAACAGTTTCTCGTGTCGTATTGTGCCGGTACAACAATATATTACACATGCTCTTTTCTTTGAAACATGTTTGTAACTGCACGTGAAAGCAACTTTGTTTCCTGATATGAAAACTATGAATAGTCCAGACTTTGTAGTAATGTAATAATTAAGTAAGTAAAGTAAAGAGCCCCGTCACGCCAAGTGGCGTATAGGAAAAATGGTGTTAGTGACCATAATAATTACAGACCTTCGGCACATGATTTTTGGGGTAATGTGGTCAGTGTTACGCCTGTGCCGCTATACTTTCCCCGAAAAAAATCCGGTACCCATTTAAGGCTGGGTGAAACCGAAAGCCGTCGATTAGGATCGAACCCGACCTTTTACCTCTGTAGTCCGGTTCACTAACTACTGAGCTATCGCAACTCCCGTTATGTAATAAGCTGGACAGATACTCTACAACTTTAGCCTTCACTTACTTGGAACGTTGATACTCCGGCTATCACATTCCAAGAACGTAACATTAACCTGCATAATTAACATTAGATGTAATCCGTATCATATCAGAACCTGACCCCCTATTATTTCATTAGATAAAAGTTTGAGTTTAAATTTCAAAATTTGTATAACGCTCACGCTTTCACGTGGAAGCTTTCTCACGCTTTCATTGGTTAACAATATGAAATTATATGGACAAGTAACGTCACATTAGTTCAGTTTCTGAATTTGTCTTTGTTTTAGATACAACAAATCACACATAACTCCAGTATCATTTCATTACTCTCAGCCTGTCAGTCTAAGCCATATATATAAAATAATTAAATATTAAATTTCGTGTAATATGTTCAAAATAGACATTAATGCGTTAACACATTAATTTAGGTTGGAGTTTTCACATTTAAAAAATAGTTAAACACCGTAAATTATTTTGATTCGGTTGTTGTAACAAATAACATGCAGTTACATTATATCCACACCCACCTTCCCATTACCCCCAACCCCCGCAAACAAAAAATGAATTATGACCACGAGACTTCATAATTAACAAGAAATGTTGTAACGATACGTTAATTAACAATAACAGGGTAGTTAAATATTTGGAAGTTACCAGAAACGTGAAGCGCACGAATATGTCCATCGTTGGCACTACTTTCACGTGACCGTGGTCTTGTTGTCACTGAACCCAGAACTGGCCGGCCAGATATTTTATAAGATCTAGTCCAGTCTGTGCTCATGCGCAGTCAGGTCAGACTACTCAATAAACCGTGCAAATAGGAAACACAAATTATTGTGTGCACCGATTCTCTCTCTTTACTGGTGAAATCAAAGTGAAACTGCACCGTAAATAAATACATTGATCGTCTTCGTCTTCTAATTTTTTCGTCTTCTGCTTCTTTGTTGCTTCCTCATTTAATTTACAGTGTCGAGAGGAGATATAACGTGCGGCCCATTGATATTCTGAATACTCCTGCTGCTGTTATGTTTCCTAGTGTTTTTAATTTTCCGCAAATCCATGTCTTTCGTGGCCGACCCTTGAGTCTGGTGTTCTTCCAACGTTTATTGAAGGTTCGTTGTGTTTTGATTTGTCTGCCTTATGACGTGACCCAACATTTTATCTGTTGTTTCTTTATCTATTCTATGGCAGGAATTATTCCTAAGGTCTTTTTCTCAGTTCTTTATTTCTGATCAGGCTGTTTCCTGTCATTCGTTAAACACATTTAATCTCGGTGGTGGGTATTGATCGTATTGTTCTTGCTTCTAGGGTCCAAATCTGGCATTGGTAATACAACGTTGGGATGAAGATTGTATTGTAGAATGCCCATTTTGCATCTAGAGCTATTTCCTTGTTAGACAATCCTTTTTGGATAGCTGTCCAATGATTTGACAAGTTTTGTTGCATCTTGAGTTTATTTCTGTTGCTACCTTAACAACGGTCAATAAAAATAATACCATTATATAAACGAATTATGATCATATTTTATTATAAACAAGTACTTTTTCTCTACCACATCTCATTTGGGGGGGGGGGGGGGGAATGTGTGAACCAGTGGAACAAACTAAATGAATAATGACATGAATCTGCTACATTCTCTGCTCTCTTTTGACGTACATCGTCGAGGGAAATGAATCAATACTGACAAAGCTTAAGTATGACATGTACTATGGAGCAGGTGGTGGAGTGTAGCGTATACTCCTAAAGAGTATGGTGACAACTTTACAAAATAGGAACAAATAAAATTATTTGCCTGTTGGGGGAATCATAAATATTGTTTTTTTTTTTTTTTTTTTTTCTATTCTTGTTTATTTGTTATTTTTTCTGGGTGCTGTAATATATATCTCTTCCTCCTATGATTCCCTGAATTACCGCCTCGGAAGTTTCCCTCTATAATAATATTCATTATTATTAGTCTCCAGTATTTGCCTGTTCCCGGCTTACATTATACCGCTGCTACTTCATGTTTGTTTAAAGTCATTAATGTATCTTAATTAACTTCGTTGTCCGTTTCTATGCTCGTGTTTTCTGAAGTATGCCGGATGTAGCCGAAACGTCAAGATTTTGTTGTGTTCTTATTTTGTAAAGCTATCATCATAATTTGTTGAAGTCTACGTTATACCCCAGCACTTGCTTATTGCTACCAGATTTACCACAGCAGTGCAATTATTCGCCTGTCCTATGTAATATGAATAACTAGCAGAACTAACAGTAGTAAGATAATTACCTTGGAAAAGTCGTGTCACAGGCCTGAGACGAGATTTAGAGAAATATGAATAGGTGGGGGATTAGAGAAATATGCATTGATGGAGATTTAGAGAAACGTGCATTAATTGAGATTTAGAGAAACGTGCATTGATGGGGATTTAAAGAAACGTGCATTTATGGGGATCTAGAGAAACGTGCATTGATGGGGATTTAGAGAAACATGCATTGATGGGGATTTAGAGAAACGTGCATTGATAGAGATTTAGAGAAACATGCATTGATGTGGATTTAAAGAAACGTGCATTGATGGGGATTTAGAGAAACGTGCATTGATGGGGATTTAAAGAAACGTGCATTGATGGGGATTTAGAGAAACGTGCATTGATGGGGATTTAGAGAACGTGCATTGATGGGGATTTAAAGAAACGTGCATTGATGGGGATTTAGAAAAACGTATATGGATGGGGATTTAGAGAAACATGCATTGATGGGGATTTAGAGAAAGGTGCATTGATAGAGATTTAGAGAAACGTGCATTGAGGGGACTTAAAGAAACGTGCATTGATGGGGATTTAGAGAAACGTGTATTTATGGTGATTTAGAGAAACATGCTTTTATGGGGATTTAGAGAAACATGTATTGATGGGGATTTAGAGAAACGTGTATTTATGGTGATTTAGAGAAACATGCATTGATGGGGATTTAGAGAAACGTGCATTTATGGGGATTTAGAGAAACGTGCATTTATGGGGATTTAGAGAAACATGCATTTATGGTGATTTAGAGAAACGTGCATCTACTGTAATTTAGAGAAACATGCTTAATGGGGATTTATAGAAACATGCATTTATTGGGATTTAGAGAAACATGCATTGATGGAGATTTAGAGAAACGTGCGTTGAATGGGATTTAGAGAAACATGTATTGATGGGGATTTAGAGAAATATGTATTGATGGAGATTTAGAGAAACATGTATTGATGGGGATTTAGAGAGACATGCATAGATGGGGATTTAGAGAAACATTCAGTTATGGGGATTTAGAGAAACATGCATAGAATGAGATGAAATGTGTCAGACGAAAGACAGGAAACAGTCTGAGACATCAGAAATGAAGAACTGAGAAAAAAGTTCGGAATAGATCTCGCCATAGAATATACAGCATAAAACATAACATAACAGCAGCAGTGGCGAACAGAAGAGCAAAGTACCGCAAATTATATCTCCCCTCGACGCTGAAAGGCAAATGAGGGAGGAAGGAAAGAAGTAGAAGAAGTTGTAAATATATATTTTTAATATTTTAATTCTTGCTTGCCTCTACAAAGGGAGCCGCGATAGCTCAGTGATTAGTGAACTGGACTACAAAGGACAAGAGGTAGGGTTCGATCTCAACCGACGGCTTCCGGGTTCACCCAGCCTTTATCGGGTACCGGATTTTTTCTGGGAAAGTAAAGCGACACGGGCGTAATACCGACCACATTACCCCAAAAAGTATGTGCTGAAGGTCTGTAAAATGTATGGTCACTAACACCATATGCCACTTGGCGTGACGAGGGGCTCTTTGTTTTCCTTTTCTTTTCTTGCCTCTACAAAGTTGCATGTTTAGTTTGTTTACCTGTTTGTATCTGTTCTTGATCTTTTCATTTAATGTTATAGTCGTTAATTTTAAGCTTTTTAAATATTTGAGTTCTTACACTTTTTAAAAGTTAAGATGCGCTATTTCCTTTATTTTCTGCTTAATGTTATGATATTATGAATTGTGTTGTTTGTGTTAATTTCATGTTTTTATTATTTCCATGTTTCATCTGAATGTTGTTGTAGACGTTGGCACCAATATCAAATATGTCGGCGGTGACACATGAAGGCTTGTGTGAACTATTAACATTCAAAACACGAGGACTCAGCACAGCAGCATATCTGAACTAGACCACTTCTACTTATTTATATCTGAACTAGACTACTTCTACTTATTTATATCTGAACTAGACTACTTCTACTTATTTATATCTGAACTAGACTACTTCTACTTATTTATATCTGAACTAGACTACTTCTACTTATTCATATCTGAACTAGACTACCTCTACTTATTTATATCTGAACTAGACTAGCTCTACTTTTTTATATCTGGACCTGACTACTTTAACTTATTTATTTCTGGACCTGACTACTTCTACTTATTTATATCTGGATCTGACTACTTCTACTTATTTATAGCTGGATCTGACTACTTCTACTTATTTATATCTGGACCTGACTACTTCTACTTATTTTTTTCTGGACTAGACTATATCCACTTATTTAATAATGGACTAGGATACTTCTAATTATTTATATCTGTACTAGGCTACTTCTAATTATTTATATCTGTACTAGACTACTTCTAATTATTTATATCTGTACTAGGCTACTTCTAATTATTTATATCTGTACTAGACTACTCCTAATTATTTATATCTGTACTAGACTACTCCTAATTATTTATATCTGTACTAGACTACTCCTAATTATTTATATCTGTACTAGACTACTCCTAATTATTTATATCTGTACTAGGCTACTTCTAATTATTTATATCTGTACTAGACTACTTCTAATTATTTATATCTGTACTAGACTACTCCTAATTATTTATATCTGTACTAGGCTACTTCTAATTATTTATATCTGTACTAGGCTACTTCTAATTATTTATATGTGTACTAGGCTACTTCTAATTATTTATATCTGTACTAGACTACTTCTAATTATTTATTTCAGAGTTCACATTAATCACAGCACATCGTAATGACAATGTCTTGATGTAGTCAACTATCACAGTCTATCAGTAGAGTTCATTCAAGTTTATTAATCATAAAATATACACGAGAAAGTATATAGTAGATTACTTTACAAATCTGCAATCAATATTCTTTATTTAGATAAACTCACTAAGTTACCATCCTTAGTGATAGAGCCATCTCTAGTATATATTGTCTGTGACACTTTTTCTACCTCTATGTCTTCACTCTTGATCTATTTATGAATATTTACTATTGTTCTTTGAAGCACACAACTTCTGAATATAGCTTGAAACACTTCACGACTAAATTTAGTTGTCCCGACTATTTCTAAGTGTTTATCTCTAACTTTTTCATAATGAACTTTTCGCTGTCTCTATGTTTCTAGTTCTATGGGTTTCTCTCCCTCGGTGTTCATGGAAACTGCTCTGTTGTTTCTAGACTTCTACCTGTTTCTCACTTCACTCTCTACCTGATATCAAATGACTAACCTGTGGGACTGTACTATCTCTTCCTGTCTTCAGGCAGTTCGGATGAAGCCCACTAAGCTTGTCTAGGTTATCATCGAGTGCCGTCTCCACATCGAAGGTTGGCTACTATTGTGCGCTACATTCAGCTGTCTCTTGCTTTGATGGTGCAGGTTGTCATAGGCTGACTTGTTCACCTTTTGATGTAAAAACGTCATTGTTAGTCTTGATCTACCTCTGCCTCTTTTACTTTGTATTTTTACTACAAAGATTGCTTTTAGTAGGTGTTGTGTCTTTTAACATGGCCCAAAAATCTCATTTGTCTTGTTTTAAACGTGTTTAGTAGTTCTCTTTTAATTTTTAGTTGTTTTATGTCTTCATTTGTTTTCTTTTCTCTCCACCCAATTCTTTCTATTCTTCTATAATTCATTCCACATTTCAAAGGCTTCAATTTGTCTAGGATTACATTCTGAATCTTCTATCTGACTTTGTGACTGACTTCTAACTTTCTGCTTTTCCTTTACTAACTTCTCTACTAACTTTACCAACCTCTCAACAAACTGACTAATTCTGTGTGTGCGTGAGTTTAAGTACATCTGTCTTATTTGCAAAATCTCTTGGCTCAATCCTCGCGCTGTCAATTCTTCAGCCAATAAATTAAAGCGAAGTTAAATTATGTATGAACTTTGTGTCGAAACTGACTAAACAAGTTTCTATGTTGACATCTAGTTAACCTTTCCTAACCTTTACTTGTATTAAAACAACGCTACCATGAACTTCTGAGTGTGACTTCTCTCTCATAAACTTGACCTATCCCATGTTGTTTGTTAACCTAATTTCTGGACAGGTGATGGGTTGAGTCCTGTTACCTCCATCCCCCACAACTTTTCCAATAACAGCAAGGGAATTTCCATTACATCCAATTCCTTCACTACTGACAACTGTTATTCTTATGCTACTGTTATTATTTTATTGTTATTTTGCATTTACGTGATTCATTCTACCCTACTCTATATGCTATACAATTTGCTTTCATCTAAAAGTGCCAGTTTATTTCATATTTTTGAATATTTTGTATCGTTTATGGATAAAGATGTCCTGAATTTATAAAAAAGATGTCCTGAATTTAGGAAAAAAGATGTCCTGAGTTTAGAAAGAAAGATGTACTGAATTTAGAAAAAAAGATGTCCTGAGTTTAGAAAAAGATGTCCTGAGTTTAGAAAAAGATGTCCTGAGTTTAGAACATGCCCCTCATTTTTTTAATTAATATTTTAGGGAAGTGGTTTGAATTTTTGACACGAGACATAAAAACATGGAATTTTTAGCTGAAGCAAACATTTATGCATGAATGATGTTTTAGTAATCAATGCCTGTTATAAAAGACAAAATATTGGTATATCTGAGAGTTTCGGTAGATGCACTATTCAGTTTTTGACCACAATATTTTTAAAATTTTAAAAGAAACAGCTTCCTAAAAACACTGTATTTGTATCTCTCTCTCTCTCTCTCTGCGTTCAGGACTAAATCAGAGTAAGGATTCCAGACTCTCATATGAGGTCAGCTGTCAGGCTAAGTGTGTTGATCGCCCCCACAGACAGAACATCACAATTAGAGTCTGTCAGATCCACTCTGACTGAACACCCGTTAATACGTTGCACTGTGTTCTGCGCCAGTGGCCCAGTGCATCCGATTTCAGCCAGCATTTTATTCGGGTTTGCTTTCCCTAGCCTTTGATTGTCCCCAATCTTCCTGCAAGGCAGCAGATGATCTTTTCTGTAGGGGGATTCTGCCCTTAGATGGTAGGCCCTCCCAGGTTTACGAGCACCATCTGCCCGAGTCACTAAAGGTGACTAACACAGACACGGACACACAAAGATGTGAGATGTGACTAACACAGACATACACACACAAAGATGTGAGATGTGACTAACACAGACATGCACACACAAAGATATGAGATGTGACTAATACAGACATGCACACAGCGATACGGGGCATGACTAACACTGACACACATCAAGATATATGACACATGACTAACATAAACATGCACATAAAGATATGAGATATAAGTGACATTAACATGCACACACAAAGATATGACACATGCCTAACATAGACATGCACACAAAGATAAGAGATATGACTAACATAGATATGCACACACAAAGATATTAGATGGGACTAACATAGCCATGCACACACAAGGATATGAGATGTGACAAACACAGACATGCACACACAAAGATATGAGATATGACTAACATAAACATGCACACAAAGATATGAGATATCACTAACCCAGACATGCACACACAAAGATATGACATATGACTAACACTGGTACACACTAAGATATGAGATATGACTAAACACAGACACACATAAAGATATGAGACATGATTAACACGGACACACCGAGATATGAGATATGACTAACATGACACACACCAAGATATGGTATTTGTATAAAAGAAGAAGCATGTGTATTTTATCTTCAGGGGAAGAAACAGCCGTTGCAGACGATACAAAAGGCATACAATTTAAGTTTGAAGTGTGGAGGAAGTCTCTTTTCCTCTCTTCGCTTTCTGTCTAGTTACCTAATGTTGTTTAGTGGGGATCATTCTTTATTTAAAAGCTGCATTTTACATTTTTATCTAAATTTCTAGCTACTAGATAGCGACTGTGATTTTGCACAAACGTTTCGTATGTTACCTGAAGAGAATAGCGGGATGATAATATAGTGAGATGATAATATGGTGAGATGATAATATGGTGAGATGAAAATATAGTGAGATGATAATATGGTGAGATAATAATATGGTGAGATGATAATATGTGAGATTATGATATAGATTGTAGTGAGATGATAATTTAGTGAAATGATAAAAGTGTGTAATGATAATACAGTGAGATGATAATAGCGTGAGATTCTAACAGAGTGAAATTATAATATAGTGAGATGAGAATATAGTGAGATGAGAATCTAGTGAGATGAGAATCTAGTGAGATGAGAATATAGTGAGATCATAATAAAGTGAGATGAGAATATAGTGAGATCATAATAAAGTGAGATGATGATATAGTGAGGTGAGAATATCATTATCATGTGTCATACCGGTTGGCGTAGGTGATCATGTCCCTCCACAATCTTCTATCTACAGTGCATCGTATCAATTCTGTTGTTGACTGTTTTCCATGCCATGACACCAAGCTATCCAGTATTTTCTCTCTTTGTCGCCCGCGATCTCTCTTTCCTTTTATTTTCCAGTTGTAACCAAGTATTCCAACTTTCCTCTTCTCATGTTGTGCCCGAAACATGCTGATTGCTTCTTTCTGATGTCTTTTAAGAGCTCCGTTTTTTTTAAATATAGTGAGATAATAATAAAGTGAGATGAGAATATAGTGAGATAATAATAAAGTGAGATGAGAATATAGTGAGATAATAATAAAGTGAGATGATGATATAGTGAGATAATAATAAAGTGAGATGATGATATAGTGAGATAATAATAAAGTGAGATGAGAATATAGTGAGATAATAATAAAGTGAGATGATGATATAGTAAGATAATAATAAAGTGAGATGAGAATATAGTGAGATAATAATAAAGTGAGATGATGATATAGTGAGGTCTGTTTGAAATGAGTGCTTGAATGCATTTCTGCTAAATAGTAGAATAATACATAATTAAATGATCTTATGGGCCTCGGTTGCCTGGTTGGGAAAACCACCGGACTGAGTTGCTGCCGTTTAGACGACTCGTGTTCGATTCCCGCTGGAAGCAGTGTGACGACGTGGTCAACCCAGCCACTGGCAGAAATGGGTACCAGGTACAGTACTCTGGGAAGGTGCGGAATGCTGCTTCGCATCGTGAGTTTCGATGCTTGAAGCGACACTAACCAGAAGTCTCCGAATAATTCTGGATAGGTGGCCAAGCAGATATGGGTGAAAACTCGCGTGCTAAGACGTCGATTCAAGTTGTTGCCATGAAAGCAAAACAATCAGCGACACGTGAATCTGCTGTCATTAACAATTTAACAGATGTCGAGGTAGCCAAAAATAACATGAAATGTATAATCAGCGAGCAGCAGGAATCTAAGTATTCACCACAACTGAAACACTCCAAGAAAGTATTCGTGCACCTTTGAAGCTACTTAGATTGCAATGATGTCAGTTTACTAAAGGTTTCCTGCTTATTTTCGCGCAAACAGTAATAAGAGAGTTACTATGGCGTTCAATCTACATAGAAGCGTTGCTCTTGTTAATTCAATTTTGAAAAAGTAATAATTAAAAAAGTTACAAGAATTTGGTTGATAATAGTCAAACCATTTTCTATAAATCTCATATCAGGAAACTAAAGAAATTGATAAATGTATTTTCGTTCGGCTTCAAATTTCACTAAACAATGACCACTTAGATGTGTCTCTGTAATTGACATGTATTTCTACCTTGGCACTGGCGGGTTGCCAGGTGAAAACTGCTAAACAATTATTCTAAATATATTTCCTTATCAATCCTTGATTAGAGCCCAGGAAGTGGGATTGCCAACAGGCAAATCAATGAGTTTATCTTGGCTTCGGGCGGTCAGCATATCAAAGTTATCGATCGCAGAGAAGGTATAACTTCATCTGCATTCTGATTAATTTCTTCCGTGTCAGCAAAGGCTCGATTTTTATTTGGGCTATCTGCTACCATGTAAACATATGAATTAAAAAACAATATACGTGCAAGTATTGTTGCTGTTTGGAACAGTCCACAAAGTGGCTGATCAACTTTTCTTTTATAAAAAGTATTTCATTCCACCTCCATTTATTTTCAATCTCTTCACATTTTGATTGTGGCCTATAGTGAATATTGTTTTTCTGATCATAGTTTTGCACCTTGGACACATTCTTCTTTTGTATCGTCAGAAATACGCCTGTGCCGTTTTCTGTCACACAAGAAATGTTTATTCTACTTCCCTTATAACAAATATCAGTTATTTTGTTATTGAATTTGTACATATATTTTACAGTTGAGGTACGAGTTTTATGGTCTGGTAACCTACAATAAGTAAAATACTGTGCAATCCATTTTTGACAATAGAAACAAGAAAAAAGAGTTCTTAAATGTTATGTAGAGTCAGTCTTAACATATGGATGTGAATCATGGACAACAGGACAACAGACAAGAAAATCATTGAGGCTGTAGAAATGTGGTTTTAAAGAAGAATGTTGAGAATACCAAGGACAGCTTAGAAGAGTAATGAAAATGTTCTGAAAGAAGCGAAGGCAAAAAGAGAGCTAATTTCCAATATTAGGAAGAAACAATCACCATTTTATGGCCATGTATGAGAAGAGAACAGCGGGAATATATTGTGACAACTGGGAAAATTGAAGGACGAAGATATAGAGGGTAGCAAAGAGAAAATATACCAGGCAGCTTAAGAGAATGGCTTGGCAGAAAGTCAGCAACAGAAAGGATATAAATCTGAAGACTTTAATCTACATTCTTGAGATTGTACATCAAATGAAAAGAGAAAAGAATAAAGAAGAATATTTATCAAGCTATGGACAGAGAAGGCGTTAGAATTACATTGGTCACATGATCAGAACGGACGAAAAAAGCTACAGCGCCTGCCTTTACGGGGACACCTTGTGGCACAAGAAACAACACAAAAACCACAATAAACACTGCGAACAACAATTAATAGAGAGGGTTCAACTTTGAGCCCAATGAGAAAACAAGACCTATAGCTCGTTTCAAATCATGTGCCCAACTTCAAAACGCTATTACTCTCTAACCGTTTGTTAAAACTTTTGAAATTTTCCAAATGTTATTAGAATGCAAAAGACCCTTTAAATGTATATTTAACAAATATCTTGCAGCTGCAGTTTTCTTAAAGCGGCGATATTTCTTTGATGTTTGTCAAAATTGTAAATTGTGAAGCCCTAAAGAATAGAAATTACCGTAGTTGCTGGTCTATGATTAATTTTCACTAGGTAAAGGCGTGGCCGTAATGGGGAAATAACTGGATAAAACATAACACCAGGAGAATTATTGTCTGCTCAGTTCGAGGACGGACGATAATATCAAGGTATACCTGTATGTCCAATTTTCATAGTTGTGTGGTCCTGAAAACGACCGTTTGTTGAAGAACTAATTTAAGGTAATATAGGGGCCAACATTGTGGGGGCTATATACTTTCATTCTGAATCAGACGAGTCTAAAAGATTAATAACTGTTTGGGGTTGAACATTCCACAAACCATCATTTTCCAATATTCCTCTTCCTGTTTTAATACGTGGTCTTCACATTTAGCCCAATAATCTTTGTCTATATTTAATAAAGCGAGATTAGCAAGAGTCTTTACATCGCATATTTTGAATGTCGTATTTTCATCTGCCACTTGTCCTTTTAATTTTGCCCAGATTAGTTCTATTGGATTTAAATGAGCATGGTAAGGTGGCAGCCTCAAACATATATGACCGTGCTCTAGGATAATCTTATCTATTTGAAAAATCTTTGTAGTCTGTTTTTGCTTTACTAGAGATAGTAATTCATGTTTTAAGTACATGTTATTAAATTGTATGTGCTCCTTTGTGAGCCATATCTTAATAGCATCTTTTGTACTGGATGACGTCGGGACTTTATCTTCAAGTGCAACAGTGGTGTGGTACGCTGCATTGTCCATTATTAGGCAAGATGGTCGATCTAGTGATGGGAGAACAGAATTTTCAATCCAATGTCTAAATATGTGACCATTCATCTCAGAGTGATAATCCCGATTGTCTATGGATTTTGAAAGAAACATGAGCTCTGCATTCTGTATTAGTCCATGTTGTCGACTACCTGCATGAGCAATTATCAAGCGCTGTCCTTTGCTGCTAGGTATTAATCTCTTAATCTTTCCATCTGATGACTGCCATTCCCTTTGGTTAGTGTGGTGAGCATTGATCCATGTTTCATCCAAGTACACAATATCATAACCTTGCTTGCGCACCTCTTTTACTTCACGTAAGTACTTGCTTCTCATGACTACTATATGTTGCTTCTCACAGATGATGTTTCGTCCATTGGAATACTTTCTGAATGTAAAGCCTGCAGCTCTCACATTCCTCCATAATGTAGACTTTGATATTTCAATACTGTTGTTCTTTTTCAGCGATACTTTTAATTTTCTTATTGTAACGGTTTCATTCATACCCAACATTTTGCGAATTTCACTTCTAATAAGTTCACTGTCGAAATTATCCAACATTTTTGCTCTTCCTTGTGATTTTGTATATTTTGAACATTGACGGCCACGTGCTTGAATCCAGCGATTAAATGACCGTTTAGATAAATCCAAAATGTGTCTTGTCCTAATCTCAGGGTTTTCTAAAGAATGAAATATTCTTCCTCGTTTAGCCTCTTTGCAAAAATAGTCATACATTTTTATTGCGATGTTTTGTAAACTGCAGAATTTCATTTTAAGACTCATGATAAATGTTATTGTTCCACGTTTCCACCTATGAATGAACGGAAATGGAACACACAATGCCTCGTGTTTTCTACAAGTGTCTAATTGTGTGAGAAAGCCGACGTGGAAAGCGTGCAAAAACGTCAATTGTACCGTGTATGGATTTTTAATCGCTCTTTTTAACTTAAAATACTGTAAACATTAAGTTTTGATTACATCATTGGGTCGTTATAAATTTATATAAATCAAATAAGCAACAATAATAACCAAATGTTTTTTTTAATGAAATTAATTCCCTGTTGGGTTCTAATCATTATAACTTTACATGCAAATTTTGAAAAACTTACAAAAAGAGATTAAAAAGATATCGATTTTAAAATTTTGGCACATGATTTGAAACGAGCGATAGCTGTGAATCGTCAACCATGGAGAGTGATTTGTTTCTGTAATAATGACGTCTTCGGGCTGAGAGCAACTAAATAAACAAATAACTAAACAACTAACTAAACAACTAACTAAACAAATAACTAAACAACTAACTAAACAAATAAATAAACAACTAACTAAACAACTAACTAAACAACTAACTAAACAACAACTAAACAACTAACTAAACAACAAACTAAACAAACAACTAAACAACTAACTAAACAACTAACTAAACAAATAACTAAACAACAAACTAAACAACTAACTAAACAACTAACTAGACAACTAACTAAACAACTAACTAAACAACAAACTAAACAACTAACTAAACAAATAACTTAATAACTAATTCAACAACTAATTTACCAACTAATAGACTGGCTAACTAACTGACATGCTGTAGACAACTAACTTAACAACTAACATAGTGACTAAATAACTGAAACACAAAACAACTAACTTTACAACTAACAGACTGAGTAACTAACTGATTGACTGAATAATTGACTGTCATACTCTAAACAACTAACTTAACAAGTAACAGACTGACTAACTGATTGGCATACACTAAACATCTAACTTTACAACTAACAGACTGAGTAACTAACTGATTGACTTAATAACTGACTGTCATACTCTAAACAACTAACTTAACAACTAGCAAATTGAATAAACTAACTGATTGACTGACTGACTTTCATACTTTGAACAACTAACTTAACAACTAACTTAACAACTAACAGACTGACTAACTAACTGATTGACTGACTAACTGACTGACAGACTCTAAACAACTAACTTAACAACTAGCAGATTGAATAACTAAATTACTTACTTAGTGACTTACTGATTAATTGACTAACTGACTGACATATTCTAAACAACAAATTTAACAGCTAACATACTGATTAACTAACAAACTGATAGACTAACTGACTGACAGATAAATAACTAACTAAAACAATTAACTAACTACTGACTAACTAACTGATAGACTGACTAACTGATAATCTAACAGACTGACTAAGTAACTAACTGATTAACTAACTGACTGACTTACTAACCGATTTACGAATCGATTGATTAGTAGTAGTAGTAGTAGTAGTAGCCTCCATCAGTCATAGTTGACTATGGATTTTTCAGCGTCCCTAGAAATGTTATTTTTTCCTTTCTTTTCTTTCGTCGTGTATTCTCTTTCTCTATGAATCGATTGATTAATAACTAACTAAACTCATTAACTAACTGACTGGTTAACTGACTAACTAACTGATTGATTAACTGACTAAAGGACTATCTAACTAATTGACTAATAACTAACTAATTAACTAACTGACTGACTACCTAACTGCCTAACTGACGGATTCACTGATTGTCTGACTAACTGACTGACTAATGATTAAATAAATAATTCACTCAGTATTATCACCAGTCAAACTCGTCTGTGACAGTTTAAAGGGAAATCTGATGGTGGGTGCCAGGTCAGCCTCGAAAGTTGCCTGCCCAGGGAAGCTATCACACACTTTCTCTCTCCTTAGTATTGCACGATGTCCGATGTTCTCCAGGCCATCTCTGAATAGTGTCAGTCCACCCTAGCTCCTCCTATACATTATCTACCGTGCATTTTGTACACCAAGGTGACTTTCCTTATTATGACTATTTTATCATAAAAGATTAATTTCGCTTGTTCGATCTTGTTTCCTTCTCTACCCACCAAATGCTCTCATTCTTTTGTAAATTAAAATTTAAATTGTTTTCCATTTATTCTCAGTTTTCATATTAAATGTTCATATTTGTGCTCCATACAGGAATGTATAGCCAGTTCTGACCTATGGAGGCGAATCGTGAAGGGTAGACAAACAAAGAAAAAGACAATTAGAGGCTACAGCAAGATGAATTCTCCGAAGCATGATGGGAGTTCTCTGGACAGCTAAATAAGACCATCGAGGAAATTCTCAAAGAGGCCAACTGAAAATGGGAGCTTCTAAGAAACACCAGAAAGAAGCAATCGACATTTTTAGGGCACATCTAGAGACGAGGAAAGTTAGAATACTTGGGTATAGCAGGAAAAATACAGGGAAAGAGATATCGCGGAGGTCAAAGAGAGAACATACTACATAGCTCGGTGTCATGGCACGAAAACAGTCAACAACAGATTTGATACGATGTACGCTGGACAGAGAATTGTGCAAGAACATGATCGTTTACGCTAATTAGTATGGCACATGATGATGACAGCAATATTGAGTAGACATTGCACTTTACTGTTCTCAATTTTAGTTCTTATGTCATTTGTTTTGATCTCAGTACATCTTTCATTATTGTTAAAAGTACTTGTTGCCATTCCTATTCAGTTGTTCTTTAGACATTCGCATTTTCCATATTATTTTGATTATAACTAAGAATAGCAAAATGTTACATCTTCTCAATATTCCTATATGGTGCTGAAACATGGACATTAGACAAGAAAACAGAACAGAGAATTGAAGCCTTCGAAATGTGGATTTATAGAAGAATAGGTAGAATTGGATGGAAGGAAAAGAAAACAAACGATGAAGTCTTAAAACAACTAAAAATGAAAAGAGAACTTCTGAACACAATTAGAACAAGACAAATGCGATTCTTGGGCCATGTTAAAAGACACAACAGCCTACTGAAAGTAATCCTGGAGGGGAAAATACAAGGTAAAAGAGGCAGAGGCAGACCAAGATTAACATGGACGAGTAACATCAAAAGATGGACAAATCAACCGATGACAACCTGCACCATCAAAGCAAGAGATAGAGCAGAATGGCGCTCCATGGTAGCCAACCTTCGTTGCGGAGACGGCACTCAATGATGATGAACTAGTCCACGATAGTCACATTAAAATAAAACTCTCTCTTTCTTTCTCTCTCTCTCTCTATTTCTCTCTTTCTCTCCCTTTCTCTCTCTCTCTCTCTTTCTCTCTCTTTTTCTCTCTCTCTCTCTCTCTTTCTCTCTTTCTCTCTCTTTCTGTCTCTTTTTCTCCTTCTCTGTCTCTCTCTCTTTCTCTCTCTCTTTCTCTCTCTCTTTCTCTCTTTCTCTCTCTTTCTCTCTCTTTTTCTCTCTCTCTTTCTCTCTCTCTCTCTCTCTCTCTTTCTCTCTCTTTCTCTTTGCATTTTCTTCCTGTCTTGTTTTTTCCGATTATAAATTATATATTGTCTCTTTTTATTGTCATAGTTTGAGTCTTTTCAACAATTAAGTACATCAATTTTCTCTGTAAGATCTGTAATATTGTATCATCGGCATTACTGTGTTACAAGTTGAAAGTTTAGAAGAATTTGTAACAATTGTTCAAAGAATAAACAATGGTTATAGTTATTCGAAGGCCCCGGTATCACTGCAAACGAATTAAAATCCACAATTGCTCAACCGCCAGTGCAGTGGAATCATCAGAAGTGACATTTCATCGAATATCAAAAAAAAAAAAAAAAAAAAAAAAAAAAAAAAAAAAAAAAGTGGCAGTCCCAATCGTAGATAACTTAGCACACGTCAAAAGAAAGAGGCATAATAACACCGATAGTGAACACAACTGAACTGTCCTTCGTTATACGATATCATCATTCACTGTAAGTAATCGAAATATATAAACCCCATCTGATGAAACACACAGCTCACGGTGTGCACAGAGCACTAAACTCAGTAGATCTTGCAACAAGCCGGACTTGCAATATGAGGAAACTGCAACAATGAAGCTTTTCACAATGCCTCAGTTGTTCATTGCCGCCTATCCGCCATATTAACCGGTAGTCCTTTTATCAAGAATGAACAAATAAACAGGGATGTATGGACTGGATACAAATAGTAAGAAGACAAAAGCTATGATTGTAAATAGACATAACACACGCCATCTATATCTACGCCATGCAAATATTAAGGAAGGGAACGGAGAGATAAATGCAGCAAAGCTGGTAGCAAAGAGCCAGTAGTGGGGTGTAACGTACATCTCTATAAGGTATGGTGATAGCTTTACAAAAAAGGAACGCAACAGAATATTGTCGTTAAGGGAGGGTTGATTCACAACACTTGTAAATATGCGACGGTATTGTAACCCCTTCAGAATGATCGCGACCGTGTGGAAGATTAAAGAAATGAAGGAAATTCTTCACTGGAGTTATCCAACAAGTTATATGTGACGTCACTCCAATATATGAAACAAGACTCTTGGACAAAAGACCTTGGTTATAAATCTGAAGTGTATAGAAAATATTTCCTTAATGCATAGAGAGCACATCGCCAGCTGTGTACACTACAAACCAGACATTAACTGCCGACATAAATGTCATTGTTAGTTCTCATTTCCCTGGTGTTTAGAGATTGGCATCAAAATACAATTTGTGAAAATAAATCATAATCATTCTAATTTACTGGGAGCCGCGATAGCTCAGTGGTTAGTGAACTGAACTACAAAGGACGAGAGGTCGGGTTTGATCCTGATCGACGGCTTCTGAGTTCACCCAGCCATAAATGGGGCCCGGATTATTTTTCTGAGAAAGTAAAGCGGCACGGGCGTTATACCGACCACATTACCCCAAAAATGATGTGCCGAAGGTCTATAAAAATTATGGTCACTAACACCATATTCCCTACACGCTACTTGGCGTGACGGGGCTCCTCGCCAACTTTTATTCTATTTAAAAACGTTTGCTCTATAATACAGCATTTATTCTATGTGGCGATAGATCAAGTTTCGTTTACTGAGAGCACATGTTCGTGTGTATTATTCATATCGTGTCTCTAAAATAATTCAGCTTGGGTCCTATTACTGCGACAATTAATTCTACCAAGTGTTACATTTTTGTCATTTTCTTATTTTCCATATTTCATATTTTCGTTATATCTTCTGTCTCGTCCATTTAGGTTGTATCTCACTCTTTAATTCTCTGTTTTTCTGTCTGTGTCTCGCTTACACAGTCTATTAACTTTATCTATAGTTACTTCCATCGTAGAAATAGTTCAATAATTCCCAGCTGTCGATCTTCTCAACATCTGAGTACTCTAAACGTGAACATCTTCTCTAGTTGTAGAGGCTGTTGATGTTTTCTATCAATGAAACAATAGCTAGATAAAGACATGAAAACAACAAATGCAACAATAGCTAGATAAAGACATGAAAACAACAAATGCAACAATAGCTAGATAAAGACATGAAAACAACAAATGCAACAATAGCTAGATAAAGACATGAAAACAACAAATGCAACAATAGCTAGATAAAGACATGAAAACAACAAATGCAACAATAGCTAGATAAAGATATGAAAACAACAAATGCAACAATAGCAAGATAAAGACATGAAAACAACAAATGCAACAATAGCAAGATAAAGACATGAAAACAACAAATGCAACAATAGCAAGATAAAGACATGAAAACAACAAATGCAACA